>CM061920.1:358891914-358914821 GCA_031002005.1 Vandiemenella viatica
CGCTATGGCTCCGCATTCGAGAGGAAGCTTGTTTGAATTCCTATCCGGCTATCCAGATTTGGATTTTCCTTCGTTTCTCCAAGTCACTTCGTGTGAATGGCGGGATTATTTCTTCCAAAACCCATGGTCCGAATTCCTTCCATTCCTTGTCTCCATTCCCTTTCCACCTTTAATGACTTAGAAGTCGACGAATCGTAAATCCAGACGCATAATAAGAAATTGGTATAGTAATATTATTTAGTTTTTCGTCTCCTTGAAGATGGTGCGAACTCGTTATAGTCCACCTAACGTAACCACATGACACTATTTCTACGATGTTGAAGCCCGAGAAGATTTCTTTCAGTGTTACCTCTGTGAAAGCTTTCATAGTTACGTGTGCAGTTTATTAAGAAGCACTCAGTTACGAGTCTTTCCTTAAGTATGTTATGTCCTGACGCAAGCAGGTAAGAGTCGATGTTATATTTTACGCATAACGCAGTTGTAGGTTCGACTTGTTTAAAATAAATGCAAAAAAATAATTGGAAAAACTAGACTCGAACCGAGGACCACGCGTTTACAAGACTAGATGGTTAGCCACAAGCAAACGGAGCTCATGTTCACAGACGACTCGTGCAGTGGGTAAACAACCTTATCCTGCCTCGGAAGTCAGTTACATTCAACTGGCATTAGACAATTATCCGAAATAATCTCTTTATAATCGTTTCAATAGTTTTGTAGAACTAAAAACTCTGGATCTTTGAACATTTACACCCACTTCTCGGACCACACACCCCATTATGTGTTGCATTATTGCAACTAATTAGCCACATCAATATATAAATAAATATCGTTATAATTTTACGCTAATTATTTGGAATAAAATGTATAACTGAACCTCATTTTTACTGCGCTTTATTGCAATCTTGTTAATTACAACCTTAACGATATGTTTCACGATCACAATTTAAGAAAAGTGTAGCTGGAACCGAATTTCGTCCGATTGAGGTATGGTCGGCGATATCTTGGCTAATATTATAGTCAATGCAGGGACAGGAAAATGCGTTACCTGTTTCGAGATCGGTCAATAGCTTTTTACTGAAATGTGGGGAATGATAAATGGACTACCAAGAAGAATCGTCAATGGGCGGGCGGAGTCTTCCTGCTTTGTTCGAGGCTTGACTTAAGGAAATGAATAACAGATGGCGCTGAGTTGAATACGCGCAACGATGCCACATTGTGCGAAATAAGGGACTTAGACTCAGGCGCGGACAGTCAATTTTTTTGCCAAAGAGTGTACGTTAGAAACGCTTCCGCGATTTGGATTACACGTTGAACTCTAGGTCCCTCATACCCGGTACAATTGCCGGGTTTGGTTAAGGTGGTTAGGAGCGTAATGCGCAGTCAACAAATATTCTGTCAACATATCATTACAACTACACGAGCCTTTATCCTCATAGTATTATATACAGTAAACATTGTACTCATTCTCAACATTTTAATAACATTAAAGTTTTGCAGATTACTTTAAATTGCCGTTCATCCCACCGTTCCAAATAACATAAAAATAGCAATGAATTTAAGCACTCGGGTAAATTATTTGGTTTAGTAATCAGCGAAATATCTTAAACTATTTTTAACAATGTCTCAAAAATTGGTTATCAAAATAAAGAAGCGGGAACTTCCTTGTCGGACGCCTACTGTAAAATCATGATTAATAGAGGCTTCGCCACCAAAAATAATAAACCGCTACCAACCAGTTAAGATATCACGTGCCCACCCAACAAACTGCTGCGATACGGCGTAAGAACAGTCTTCGTTGCGTTCCCTGTTACGCTACAGTTTACAGGAAGGTCTGAATTTCTTTATTAGGTTCCTGTTGTCTCCTCTATTACTGCTCCCTTCTCTAATATAGAGCCAGAGATTATCAGTCCTATATATTCAGTTGGTATAATGTGCTATTTATTTTAGTAATAAACACTTGGTTATTCAAATACTCATTGATTTTTGTGAAGAACGAGAATCTCACAGTTATGTCATTAGAAGCTGACAGGAAACGTCACTGACTTTTGTGAATCATAGCATACCAGGATTTCCGATGCCCGTTAAACATTTACATTAATAGCCAGAAATCCATACAGAGAGCAGAACCTAACTAGATAACGATGAGGAAGACTTTGGATTGTGATGAATTTGTGTGGCTGGTGCATTACTGTCAGAGAATGGTGTCGGTGCCAAGTCTACCGGAGTGACAAAAGTGCATAAAAAAAGTTACCTCGTCGTTCACCCAAGGTTGACACAACCTGCCGGAAGAGTCGTACCGGACTAAGAGTGCTACAGTGACTTTGTTCTGCTGATGTCTGTTAAAGGTTAAAAGCAGGGACAGCTCAGCTCATTCTCTCCGCAGCAGTCTAGGAAGCAGGTGAACTCAAATTTTTCTTCGTAAGTAGTAAGTAGACACGTACCAGGGGTTTTAGGCCCAGTGGACTATAGTTTTGCGCACATCTTGCAATGCAACTGTTAAATTATCAAGAAATTCACTAATCGTACTGAACAGGGCGCTAAACAGCAATAAACCTATCCATAGATTCAAGCTGATCAAGGACATTATTTCTTGTATATGACGCATCTTTTTTTGTACGATAAATAAAGCAGATTTCGAAATTAATGCATTTATTTCAAAAATTAATAAATATTTTAAATTAATAAACCAAATTAAAGTTTTCATACATAACCGATAACTGAATTTATCTAGATTCAAAGGCTCATGGAAAAATTATGCAAATGGACATGAAATTGAATCTTTAGATTAATTGCTTAGTATAGTTGATAAAAAGTTAGGTGAATTTTACACGAATTTCTTAATGTGTCCCTCAATAACAAGAATTCACACCACTGCAACAAAATTAATTTAGTGTAAGATTCTATATTAAGGTTACGCCTAGGTAAAAATAAATAAAGTAAATTGAGCAGATATTTAGAGAAAACTAATTTGTGATTTGACAGCACCTCTATCGTGCTTGGAACATGTTGAAGAATCCACTGTTTGATACGAAAATCTTTCTGTAAGATTAGTGTTGGTATCCACAATTATATTCCTTCCTGATAACCAACTGAAAGTTGAGATAATTCCACTTGTCGTCAACTATTGTCGAGCGTTCTCCATCAACAAACAAAATATAGTCCTTTTGCTCTTATGCAAACCGTTATAATTTGGTACGTTACTCGCAGAGTTTTTCACTATGGTACAAACAACAATCTGACAGTCCGCTGTCAAAAGAAGCGAAGGATAGTATACCCACATCAACTGTAGTGTAAAGACGAGATAGTGAATAGAAAAGCTCAGTCCCCTTTTTATATAAATCACACATATGTGTAGATATATTGTGGACTATATTTTTTCTTTTATGATTGTTCCCTATCGTTTTTTAACAATGTTATACTCGATTAAATGAAAAGTAAATATGATGATGATAATGTACATTTTTTAATTTACCTGACAGTTTGAAGTCCAATTTCTATTAATCTCTGGCTTTTTTTGTTGTTTCCAGATCCTGTTAGAAAACTATAAGACGTTGAAGGTTTCCCCTGAAAAATCAACATGTCGGGTTTGATTAAGGTTATCTTAATCTTACAGGTGAGGCATCCAGAAGCTTATCAACTTGTCCGTAATTCTGTGCACAACGGCCAACGAAACAAAATAATTTGCTTGTAATACTGAGTTGGTACTTTAAATAGTCTGAATCATAGTTTATGTTAACACCGAGAACTTAACACTATCAGACTTTACCAATTTTCCGTGCAAGCGCTCTCAGAATAACCAACGTGTTGACAATCATATTGAATATAATGTACTATCTTCTATTCTAAAAGAAGTTAACAAATGCTCCATTCGATTAAACCCTGCTTATTACTGTCGGAATTTATTACAATAATTTAATTTAATTTAATTGCAATGGAGCACAGGCTTCGGTGGCAATTTCCCTACACAGCTATCTTCCCCCTATCCTGCACCCACCTACATTTGCCCTCTACAAATTTTTTCTTTAAATTCCTTCAAAGTTTTCGGTAAATTATTCATCGTTTCTCTTGGTAACTCATTCCAATCCCTGACACCCTCACCTAAAAAAGAGAATCTTCCTACACCCTTGTGCCTGAAATCGAGTGCCAGCTTGTGGTCATGGTCATCTTTTCCCTTCCATGCACTACTTTTCATACCTACTGCAATATCTTTCCATGCCTCATCACCAGTATATGCCCTGTACACTCCCATGACCCTCCTCATCCTCCTCCTGTCTTGCAATGAATCCCATTCCAGCTCCTTTATCATATCCGTCACTGATTGCATTCTGCGATAATTTCCAGAAACAAATCTAGCAGCCCTTCTTTGCACCCTCTCCAACTCCTGTATTTGATACGTAAAATGAGGGTCCCATACTACACTACCATATTCGAGCAATGGTCTGACCAAAGTTTTGTAACCCAATTCCTTGACTTCTCTCGTACATCCCCTCATAACTCTCTCCAACAAGTGCAGAACTCTGAAACCTTTTCCTACCACCTGTCCTATGTGTCCTGCCCAGTTAAGTTTGTTATCAAAAGTAATTCCAAGATATTTGCATTTCAAGTCTTCAGCAAGCAATTCTTTCCCCACCTTATATTCATAATTAACCTTTTGTTTTTTATTTGTGTATCTAATAAGCTGACTCTTCTTTGCATTTATCTTCATTCCATGTTTACTAACCCAATTAGATATCCTGTCCAGATCACCCTGCAACTGTTTACAATCCTCTATCGTTTTGATTCTTTTATACAGCATTATGTCATCTGCAAACAATCTAATTTCAGATAGTAAACAGGCAACACAATTATTCATTAGAATAATGAATAGCAATGGTCCCAATACGCTACCCTGTGGCACACCCATTTTTACTTCCACTTCTTTTGATACTACATTTCCTACCCTAACTTTCTGTTTTCTACCTTTTAAAAATTCTTCTACCCAGCAAATCACTTTCTTATCCACTCCAATGGTTTTTACCTTATTTACTACCATTTTACAATAATTACAACTAGAAACAGAATTTCGAAGTCTAGTGTTGATATTGTGTCTTTCTAAGGAATCCTGCAACGGTGTGTTAACGCTACAGCTTCATTGTTTCGTAAATACCCTTTTCGCCACCCGTGATTGTTGACACCTCATTAAACCGATTAATCAAGTTTCGTAAGAACCGTTTACGTGGTTAAACATTCGGGAGGATCCACGTACGGTATATCTTCGCTCGTCCAATCCTCGTAGGTCTATGTGTTGTTCTATGTAGTAACTAGTCATAACAACAAAGGACAAGCTATATATAAAGCTATCTAATACGGTGTGATTAGAGTATCATTTAATAGTTTCTTACTGGGCTGTCATTTAACACAAACTCATACACTCTTAAAACAATCGACGTCCTCCTCTTGGAATAATTGCTATTTGCGCTGACAACGCTCCCGTAAATTAAAGATTCTCAGTAAAAACAGTCGCTCACTGCTCTCCAACGATTTGCTTAAGCACAGTTGATGGGAGGGAGATTGTGATGCTCGGCAAAGTAACGATGGAATCAGAAAAGATTTACAGGACACGTGAATAGAAAAGCAACAGGAAGCCACACAAATACTCAGTGGTCACGAAAGTTTTCAGATTACAGAAGAAATTATGGTTTCTTAGAGAGAAGAGTATTGAGCACATGAAATAGTATTCCTGTTGGATTAAATCTGTCACGTAGATTAAAAACCTATACACTGAGATGAAAATAATTTACCTAAATATTGCTGAAAATTGTGTGATTAAATGGAAAGAAGCGCACGACTTCTGGAGTGAAGAATATAGATCAATTAGCGTACAAGCCATTAACGGACTAGCGGCTGTGGCATTTCTAAAGTATAAGAGATTAGCAAATATAATAAATGTTATAATTATATTTTATTACCTGCAGTAAATCTAAATTAACTAAATTCGAAGTTTCTGAACTTAGAGCATAAAGAATGAGATATTATATCAATATCGGTTTCGGATTAGGATAAACTGGACTTTAAAGTTTGAAAGAGAAATTTTTTGTATGGTTTGTAGAAAAGGCTTTATTTATTATTGTATGGGATAAGATTTTCGACATTTTAAAGTCGACGGATCCAAAATGTCAAAGTAAACAAGTTATAAGGTAATCAACAAGATGTAGTAAAAGTAGAAAAATAAATTAAATTAAAGCAAATTCGATGCCGTTCTAGTAAGTAAAGCTCATTTTGCAGAAGATCCGCAATGAGGACTTGCACTAACTGTGTAACGCACCTTTTTTGCAGCTACTGGCTGGCATCATATTGGCGTCGTCGATTTCGACGAATATTATTAATGATGGTGAACACAGTTCGACGAGTGTACTTATTGATGGTGAAGGTAATTATATGTTCACAAATGAAACTGGTACCTGGATGAAGACACGAGGACGTCCATGGCAATTTTTCGGCCAGCGGCAGTGGCAGATGCACCATCACCGCAGGCGTCCCCACGACCACCAACAGTAACCAGGGATCCCATCAGGAATGAGAGCACCCAGTAACACTCAAACACGATGCATACCACTCATCACACGTCCACGTCTTAAACTGTCATACAAGTAGCATCACCATGTAATACGTTTGAAATAAAAGTTTCACTCATACCAAACATTTAGTTCTAAATTTCCTTGAAGTTTCCTTCAGGGAGAGTTTCGTAATGAAGAATAACACGAATAATAAGAATAACGGGCGGGTTATAAATGCGGGACAGTCAGTTCCTCTTACCTTTTCATACTGCTGTTGTTTGCTTGTAGATGGCTATTATGTGTGTTGATTTGAGTAGTATGTAGTTCTGTCAATTGTGAATATGCGAAGATGAAAGAAGGGAAAAAGTTACACCTACTGACGGCAATTCAGTCCTAGTATTCCAAAATACACATCCATAGGGAGGAAAACCATCCTATGCGATTAATATACCAGTGAATAAACTAAAACATAATAGACGAAACCAACTTTCATATGGCGATAACTCCAGGGAGATGATGTAGAAGCTGGTCACTATCTGACAGTAATGAAGAGAAATTCAGTAAAACTAGACGACCCATGCGAAAATTTCGCTGATAAAATACAATGAATAGTGAAGTTGAATGCTTGTAATATAATGAAAAGTAGAATCGCACTTTGTATCAAATATTTATTTGTTTAGTGTAACAGGTACGAATAAAAACATATTACTAAACAGTTAGGAAAATTTAAAACACACTGTATGTACGACAATTTGTCACTGACCCTAACAGAATACAATGAACCGGAACGAAATGCACAAAGCATATCAATATCTCTGTGATATGTGCTGCTGTGCGAATAAAATGTTTACCCTGGAATTGTGTAACAAATCAAAAATGTTTCCGTAACAGAAAAAAATATCCGAAAAACTACTTATTATATAAAAAAGTTTATTGACATCTCAGCGATACTGCTGCCGGAATCTGAGGACTTGGCTCTGAACTGTTTGATACATGTGACCACTTTAAGCATCAAATTCCCAAAAATTCTTTCTTAATTTATGATTTTACCTAACTCGAGACCTTAAACTCTAAACTGATATGTCATTTATCAATTTCGGTTAGGTACCGAAGGAGATAAATGACTCGTAATAACAATAATAAAAAAAGAAACATGTTGCAGAAATGATATTGATACTTTTTCCTTTTAAGGGTCAAAATCCAAAAAAAAAATCCTGTTATAAAATATGGTGTGACCAAAGCGGACACATTGGCCTTTAAAATGATACCTCATTTACCGATTTCGGTTAGGCATCAAGAGAGGTAAAAAGAGTTTTAGAATTGATAATATTTTTGCCCCTTAAGGGTTGAATTCAAAGAAAGTTCTTTCTTAAAAAATGATCTGTCCAAAGCGGATACTATAATATTTTAAACGATACCCCGTTTATAGATTTCGGCTAGATATCAATGGAGATAAAAGGCTCATGACGGAAACATGCGTTGTAGAAATATTAATATTTTTCGCCCTTTAAGGGTCGAACATTGAAAAATTCCTGTCTTAAAATATGGTGTAACCAACCGAAGATCTTACGAATACCTCAGTCTTTAAAATTATACCTCGTTTATCAATTTTGTATAATTATCAAGGGTGATAAATGACTCGAGACACAAAAACGCATTTTAAAAATACTGATATTTTTACCCTTTAAGAGTTAAATTCAAATAATTCCATTCTTAAAACATAATGTGACCATAGCGGAGACCCTAATCTTTAGAATGACACCTCATTTATCTTTCTAGATCTATATCTATCTATATTAATGGAGATAAATTGATCGTGACACAAAAATGCGTTGAAAAACATTAATACTTGTTCCCTTTAAGGGTTCAATTATATATATATATAAAAATTCTTTCTTATTATATGATGTCACAAAGCTGAGACATTACTCCTCATAATCCTACTAGATTTATCGATTTTGGTTGAATATCCAATGAGATAAATAGCGCGAGGCACAAAAAACGGATTTTAGAAAATTTGACATTTTTGTCCTTTAAGGGTCCAATTACGAAAAATTGCTTTCTTAAAATATAATGTTACCACGGCGGAGACCTTAGTCTTTAATATGATACCTCATTTATCTGTATCAGTTAGATATGAAGTGAAATAAATGGCTAGTGACAGATAAACGCATTGCAAAAATATTTATACTTTTCCCTTTAAGGGTCGTATTCCGAAATTTTTTGTCTTAGTATATGACGTTACTAAAGTGGAGATCATAATCTTTAAAATGATGCTTCATTAAACGATTTCAGATAGATATGCAGGGAGATAAATTACTCTCAACACATATTGACATTTTTGCCCTTTAAGGGTCGAATTCCGAAAACTTTCTTTCTTAAAATAGGATGTGACCAAAGTGGAGACCATAAACTTTAAAATGACACCTCGTTCATTGATTTCGGTTAAGTATGAAGGAAGATACAGGCGTGTGACAAAAAAAAAAAAAAAAAAAAAAAAAAAAAAAAAAAAAAAAAATATCTTATAAAAATAATATATATGATATGACAAAGAATCAACACTGGAGAAACAGAATTGAAGATACAAGATAGAAATGATGGTTTTTAAAATAGCAACTACGGAGATTGTAGGTCTAGGGATATCAATAACTTAAAGGAGGTTGTATGAAGATGAATAAAATACATCAAAGAAGGAAATTATCTATGCTGGTTAATAAAAATTTAGTGTAAGAAAATAGTTGTTTTATTAGTTTCTGAGATGATGTATTAGTTAATACGTAAAACCGCTAAACACGTTCTGCAAAAGTTTTTGAACTTTTTTAGCTAAAATTCTCTGCTTTAAAAATCATACCGTGGAAGATGTTACCTATAAGTTACATAGTGAACTGTATTATATCCTCAATAACACCAAAGTGTTGTGTAGTCCTTAGCTTGAAAGAAAGAAACTTTAGTATTAGAAGTAAGTAATATGCATATTGCCTCATGACGCATGTATTAATAATCGTATTTGGCTTCACTGTATAGTGTAACCACATGATAGCCATTAATTTAAATACACTGATTATATTAACATTACACCCATGATAGATGCAATTGTAAGATCTGCATGAAATTTACAAGGACACAATGGAAATAATTAGTAATACTGAAAAAATGTTTCCATTATAAATGAGACTATGTGGCTTGACTACATGAAACACATTTAATTACGCATATCTGAATGATGGAAAAGACTGGGTACAATTTGTTAACTTTAACTTAAATGAAATAACACTTTATTCGAGATGACAAACGTGAAATGAAAAGACAATCAGATACGAATCACGAAAAGAAGAATTTAGCAGACCATTTACAATATCAGGCTATAGGTAAATTACTTAAAGCACTGTGCACATATCAACCAATAGGACACTTCTTGCCAATAGGCGCATGCGTATTCGGGCATAATGAGACTATTATTAATGGGTTATCGATGGGAAAAACTGCGATAAGATTATGATATCTATTAACCTGACTGTCAGAAAAACAGAATTTAATGTAAATGAAGTAGGTACTTACTAAAGTAGCAAATTGATTTAAGGTAAATTCATTAAAATTAATTTAAAAAAAACACATTGCACTATTAGTCCTTATAACTGTGGTGTCCCTAAGACGTCTTAGAGAGCTCTCAGAAATAGATGAGTCCAGTTGGGCCTCTACCTAATAGGTGGGGAAACCTCAACCATCTGAGGCCATTTTACTACGATTTTGGCGTTCCCTCTATGCAGGGCCGTATTTAGGCATAGTCTACCTAGGCTGTAGCCTAGGGGTCCGCACCACAAAGGTGGCCCGCACCACATGCAAAAATAAAAAAAAATATTAATTGCTATAATCCTGTTGACATGCGTTGTGAATGATCAGTATTATGTTTTTAATATTTATCTATTGCGTGCTTTGGTGTTGTTAACCATCTTTTATTGTTTGTTTTATCTTAATATGTAGGCCTACTGTTTCATATTGTTTCTAAAACTTTTCAGTTTGTAATTTTGCGGACTTTTATTGAGAGTATTTCGTTGCAACAACAGCTCTAAAATAGACAGCACCTTATCCATCCATCATCAACCAACAAATTGAACGTGCGGGCATCACTTGCTAACATCGTTTACTTCAGTCTTGAAAACGATGCAGGAAGCACGTTACGAAATTTCGATTATCCAGTTAGTAAAAATATACGAGGATAACTATCTTTACATTATTCAATATTTTGCATTAAAAGGTTTATTAATTTAATAATAAATAATCGATATTGCCATACATATATAAAGTGTCCGCACCATAGTGATAGCGTAGGGTCGTACACATAGTAAAAGTCCCGCACCACAGGTACCGCCTAGGGGCTTACACACCCAAAATACGGCCCTGGTTCTGTGTACTGTACATAGAAGAAACTCAGGACTCAAGACAATTGCTTGCTATTATCTATCGGAAGTTCTGTTCATTACCAACGAAAATGAAATCACCTACAGGTGTATTAACAATCTCTAGTTGTCAACATGATGTTATCAAGCGACCTGCCCCAGAGTACTGATAAAAATTTACCTGTAAGTAAAGTTTAATTTCTGAGTTAATAGTCAGCGGCCAATGTGATTTATATATGTTTATATCTTGTGCTTGCAGTTGGAGTTCACCGGTTCGTTCCTCAAGTACGGAAGAATGTTTTGCGGTATACTGAAATTAAAGTCAGTTAAACTTGTTATCTGTACACAGTTTTATGTATTTCAATATTAAAGACGGGATAATTATTTTAAAATAAAATTATTCTTAATTGTACTACTATTTAAATCTTTGTGGTATTTTTGTTTATGGCTGAAGGAGTTAATTTATAATAGTTTGTTCACCGTAAGGATTTGGAGATTTCCGCACAATCTGTAATATCTTGAGGCTAAACTAGATGCAGTGGAAAAAGAATTAACACTTGCCTATCACCAAAAGAACTCATTATAAACATCCATCACAGGGCTGGACTTAAATTGGGGAGACCTGCAACGTACGACCAGCTCGTTGACTCCTCGCTCCAATGTGTGGGAGACAATATCTCTTGCACGCATAAAGAACTACACTGCTTTTTCTTCTACACTAAAGTTTGTAAGAATGATATGAATTTCTTTATTAGGTTCATGTTGTCCCCCTTTTATATATTTCATTTGCCCCTTGGTATTCCTACCGCAATCAAGATACACTCATTTACTATTACTCTTAGTGTAACATGATATATTAGTTTTTATAATACACTTGATTAATTAGTATTTATTTGATGTTTGTGACACATAAGTTTATCGGCGATATGAAGTAAGCAACTGTAAGGAAACAACATGGCTTAGCAGAGCTTCTGACTGCAATTTTTGGGCCGTTAACCTATTACAGAGATAACCAGAATGGCATATTGAAAACAGTACATATCTGCACTATTGTTTGTGAAAAGTAGGAACTGGAAAATATGTAAATGGTTAGAAATACAGAACTGTTCGATGTCGATGTCGCCATCTGTTACAGCCGGGTTCTCTAGACGTCATGGTGTGAAATCAATGGCAGCTTTGATAGGTAATTTGAAACCACACTTCCATGTTGTTCATAGGTGCATCGACAAAACGTCTACAGTAGTTGTAGGAGGACCAGAACAATAAAATCGCTAACCGACTGTATCCCAGATATGTTCGATGGGCAATGTGTCAAAGAAGAGAATCACGAGAGACATGCATCACTTTAAAAGTGTGTGGGACAAAGTTGTAGTCTATCCCCATTAATATTCATCTTGTATGTAGACGAAGCAATAAAGGAAGTCAAAGAAAAATTTCCACGTGGCATAAGTGTTTTGGGAGATAAAACCGAGCGTGGTGGTGTAACGGATAGCGTTCTGGCCTCGCATTCGGGAGGACGGCGGTTCGAATCCCCGTCCGGGCATCCAGATTTGGGTTTTCCATGGTTTCCCCAAATCACTCCAGGTGAATGCCGGGATGCTTCCTTCAAAAAGGCCATGGCCGAATTCCTTCCCATTCCTTGCCCCCATCCTTTCCCGTCTCTAAAGACCACGTTGTTAAAAAGGGACGTTAAACTGTTAAAAAAAAGGGAGATAAAATCAGTATGCTACGATTTGCTGATGACATTGTCTTGTTAGCAGAAAGGGCTGAGGATATTGAGAAGTTACTGAATGGCATGAACAAAATATTGAAGGAAGATTTTGTACTCAATATAAATAAAAGCAAGAGAAAAGTTGAGAATGTAGCAGAAATAATACCAATACTAGTAGATTAAATATAAAAATAGGATCGGATACAATAGGAGAAGTAAGTGAATTCTATTACTTAGGAAGCAAAATTACAACCGAAGCAGAAATGACGTTAAAAGCAGAATAGCACTAGCAAAAAGAGCCTTCATGAAATAGAGAAATCTTTTAATTTCAAATATTGATCTAGGAATTTGAAAGAAATTTTTAAAACTCTATGTATGGGGCAAAGAATTTTATGATAGCGAAACATGGACTTAGGGAATACCTGAAAGAAAGAAAATTGAAATATTTGAAATGTGGTGCTACAGAAGTATGCTGAAAATTAAGTGGACAGACAAGGTAAGAAATGAACGAGTTTTGATAATGATGGGCGAAGAAAGTTGTTTGTGGAAGAAGCTTACAGAAAGAAGAGACAGGCTGGTAGGTCATATTTTGAGACATGCAGGACTTTAATTTGCTGGTGGATGGAACAGTCGAAGGTAAGAACTGTAGAGGAAGACAGATATTATAATATATGATGCAGATAATTGATGATGTGGGTTATAAGGGGTATGTAGAGATGAAGATAGCTCAAAATAGGAATGAATAGAGGATTGCATCTAACCAGTCTAAAGATTGACGACAGCAAAAAAAAAAAAAAAAGTTTCAAGTGAACGTTCAGGTTAGGGAAGCAGCGGTACCCGTCATTCGTCGTAGAAGGCTTGAATATTCTATACCACATGTGGACCGACATTGTCGCTGAAGCGGTTGCTGTTCAGAATACCCTCCCAGGAGGCGAGATCCCTTGTTGTCGCCATCACACTTGAAGTTTGTTCGCTAGCCTCTCAACGATGCACCCCTTCACTTAATATTGTTCCACGGCACTACACATCCATCGAATTTGGAGTGAATGGTACATTACTGTGACGGTGACAAGACGGCTGTAGAGAAGGCAGTTTACAAATCGTGACACATCAGTTGCTCATTCAGGGTTTACACAACATGCCGAAGAGTCGAGAGGACCTAAGAAGTTCATCAGTGTTGTAAGATCCACTGCTTTCCAAATGTCGGTTTGAGGATAATTGCAGGGACAGCTGAGCAGTAAGCAGGTAAGCAAGCAGGTAAACCCACATGTTTCTTCGTAAGTAGTTATCTCTCTGTGCTCTAGGGGTACCAGGGGCATTAGAGCCAATGCACTGCAGTTGTTACGACGCCGTACAATGTTATTGTTTGTACCCTATAGATCGTCAGTCTTGGATTTAATCTACTGCACATGATGCCATTTTTTGTGACATTTAGTTAAAATAAAGAATTAAAGAATTTATTTTACAACTTTTAATTGAAAAACAGCAATCAAAAGTTTTGTTGAGTTTTATAATGCGCAACACGAAATTGAATTTAAGTAGCTTCGTCGGCAAAGAACTTATGAAAGTCCCAGTGCCGCTAAGTGTGGGTGAAATTGTTGCATACTTCATAATTACAATGGACTGTCTTTGCGTGTTGGACTTTGAGGAACCAATGTATGTCGTTGGCCGTGTCGAAATGACAGATTAATGTCTGGGATGGCTGCACTGTCCCTCCAGAAAACTTGTGTATGGCTCATAACGCCACTGTTCACTGTAATACCCAAGTAAAAGAAGCGGTACTTGGTGCCAACTGGTACACGACTAATTACATGCTATTTCTCTAGGCTAGGTGCAAAACATTTGTTAATCACTCGCGTCATCAAGCAAACCCCTTGTATAAAGATATATTGCTACAAACCCATTTCAACAACCGAATACCATGAAAATTTTGCGATGTTATATTTGCTAAGACGTACAAAAATACTCGGCTCATGCAGCTACAAAATAACTATTTTATAAATAGCCTGTTTCCCTAATTGCGATTAATGCCATTTCATTAATTTGATTAATACGATTTCGTCAACATCCTCTATGTAATTCAAGCTAGGCATTCGGTAAAATCTGGATTCATATCTGCCCACGTATTCCTCGTGGTTGTAGATAGTATTCTGTGTAGTAACTATTCAAGATAAGAAAACGAAACTTAAATTTAGAGCGTTCTGATACGGTATAATTAGAACATCGTTTATTAGTTTCTTACTGCACAACACGACGAAACATAGAGAAATTACTGAAATAACATGGTAATGGAAAAACAACGTGAAAGTACTGAATTAAAGTCACAGTTATTATGTATTATGAAGTATGATTTTTTAATTCGTAAAGTCTCAGTTTCCTTGTTGGAAATAATAGTTCAGGTGGAATAGAAATGTTAAAGATGGAAATGGAACGATTTCTGAGAGAAGTCATGATTAAATGGAGAGGGGAATATACGAGAAAAATTTAGCGTAAGAGACTTTAAAAAGACTTGCTGTTGTTGGATTTCTAATGAATAAGAGATTGAGGAAAGGATATTGTTGTTATAAATTGTTCAGGGTCTTAATTATATAGATGAGGATTAAAGTCATTTCTGCATATTGTGTACATATAAACATCTGTCAGATTGACGAGATGATATGGCAGATGATGAAAATATATAAAACTTTAAAAACAGGAGACATAACAAAGAATTTTAGTAAACTATCCGAGCGTGGTGGTGTAACGGATAGCGTTCTGGCCTCGCATTCGGGAGGACGGCGGTTCGAATCCCCGTCCGGGAATCCAGATTTGGGTTTTCCATGGTTTCCCAAATCGCTCCAGGTGAATGCCGGGATGCTTCCTTAAAAAGGCCATGGCCGAATTCATTCCCATTCCTTGCCCCCCATCCTCTCCCGTCTCTAAAGACCTCGCTGTTGAGAGACATAAAGCAGTTAAAAAAAAAAAAAAGTAAACTATCATATTCACACGTCCATAAAAAAAGGGTTACGAACGTTAAAATTATCGACAGTAAATCTAAAATCTCAAGCTTTATGTCACTGACGACGATAATAAAGTGAAGACTATAAAGAACGATATATCAGTTGGGGATTAGGATAAAACTGTAAGGAAAGTGACTGCTTTAAGATTAATGTTAGGAAAATAAATTTTTACTAACGTAGAAAAATCTATGTGTAAAATGATTTTAGAATTGTTTAAAGATGATTGGTCTAAAGTATAGAAAGGACTTTGCGCAGACTGAGTAATGTATCACTTTTCAGCTACTCGCGGGAATCATATTGGAGTCGGCGATTTCGACGGGTCTGAATAATGTTAAAAGACATGACGATCGAATCAAACAGTACAGGCTTCTGGGAGCAAATGTCGCCTTGAGGTCCGTGGCTTCCGTTCTCCCAGCTACACCAGCTGATGCCGCCCAAGCAGCATATAACAACGTACACTCTTTGGCAAAAAAATTGACTGTCGGCGACTGAGTCTAAGTCTATTATTTCGCACAATGTGGCATCATTGCGCGTATTCAACTCAGCGCCATCTGTTATTCATTTCCTTAAGTCAAGCCTCAAACAAAGCAGGAAGACTCTGCCCGCCCATTGACGATTCTTCTTGGTAGTTCATATATCATTCCCCACATTTCAGTAAAAAACTATTGACAGATCTCGAAACAAGTAACGCATTTTCCTGTCCCTGGAATGACTGTAATATTAGGAAAGATATCGCCGAACATACCTCAATCGGATGAAATTCGGTTCCAGCTACACTTTTCTTAAATTAAGATAGTGAAACATATCGTTAAAGTTGTTAATAACAAGATTGCACTAAAGCGCAGTAAAAATGAGGTTCAGTTATACATTTTATTCCAAATGATTAGCGTAAAATTATAACGATATTTATTTATATATTGATGTGGCTATTCAGTTGCAATAATGCAACACATAATGGGGTGTGTGATCCGAGAAGTGGGTGTAAATGTTCAAAGATCCAGAGTTTTTGGTTCTACAAAACTATTGAAACGATTATAAAGAGATTATTTCGGATAATTGTCTAATGCCAGTTGAATGTAACTGACTTCCGAGGCAGGATAAAGTTGTTTACCCACTGCACGAGCCTACTGTGAAAATGAGCTCCGTTTGCTTGTGGCTAACCACCTAGTCTTGTAAACGCGTGGTCCTCGGTTCGAGTCTAGGTTTTCCAATTATTTTTTTGCATTTATTTTAAACAAGTCGAACCTACAACTGCGTTATGCGTAAAATTTAACATCGACTCTTACCTGCTTGCGTCAGGACATAACATACTTAAGGAAAGACTCATAACTGAGTACTTCTTAATAAACTGCACACGTAACTATGAAAGCTCTCACAGAGGTAACACTGAAAGAAATCTTCTCGGGCTTTAACATCGTCGAAATAGTGTCGTGTGGTTACGTTAGGTGGACTATAACGAGTTCGCACCATCGTCAAGGAGACGAAAAACTAAATAATATTACTATACCAATTTCTTATTATGCGTCTGGATTTACGATTCGTCGACTTCTAAGTCATTAAAGGTGGGAAGGGAATGGAGACAAGGAATGGGAAGGAATTCGGACCATGGGTTTTCGAAGAAATAATCCCGCCATTCACACGAAGTGACTTGGAGAAACGAAGGAAAATCCAAATCTGGATAGCCGGATAGGAATTCAAACCCGCTTCCTCTCTAATGCGGAGCCATAGCGTTAACGCTCAGCCATAAGGTTCAGTTTTTCAATATATTTCGTATCTGGTCTATGATGCCGTCCATAAAATTATTTAAAAAATCTATTGAAAAGTTAAAAATCGTATATTAAAATATATGTGCAGAAGTGAGTTCATCTGATGAGAGCGGGGATATCAAAAAAATCAGAAACGCAATTCAAATTTCATTTTCTCTCTCTCTACTCTTTTCGCCCCTCTCTCTCTTTTTTAATTTTTTTTGCTAGGTCTTTACGGCTCGTCGACAGCAAGGTCATTAGAGACGGGATCGGATTGGGGCAAGAAACGGGCAGGAACTCGGCCATGGCCTTTTCAAGGAAGCATCCGGGCGTTCGCCTGGAGTGACTTTGGAGAAACCATGGAAAACCCAGATCTGGATGCCCGGACGGGGATTCAAACCCGCGTCCTCCCGAATACGAGGCCAGAACGTTAACCGTTCACGCACCACACCCGGTACTTTTTTTTTAATTTTTAGCAGCTATCAAATTCAAAGTGAATATAAGCTCCCTCTTATATGGAAGATATTGTCATATTAATCCCGTTGTTTAATGAAGTAGTATTAAACCAAAAGTGACGAGCAAAATTGATCGGTTTGCTAGTAACCAAATAGGTAACATTTCAGTCTTTTCGTAGAAATGTTAAAAAAAAAAGAATCCAATTCACATTCTACTTGAGCAAAGACCTCAAACCGGATGCTAAAACTACAGAAACTTGCAGTCTCAATAAAATGTGGTAAAATAAGAAATTTCAATGTAGTTATGATGTAATTCTCTATAATATTTTCTAATTTTTTTTCAAGTATGTCTTTCAGTAAAGATTTAGAGGTAGTTGGAATGAAATTATCACGCTGAGCAATAACACAGCTAATTGTTACAAAATTTTGTAAATCGGAGCTACTACTCTCCGCAGCTAGAGTGTAATTCTAAAATATCGTAGTAGACGGAAACGTAGTGTTTACAAAGCGTATAATACTGGTTTCCTTGTTTCTTGCCACACTGACATTCCCGCACTGAATTTCAATTTTATGCCTCAGTTTTCCTCCTACAATGTTCTGATTGAATGCCTATAAGACTTTGCAATATTTAAACGTTCAAAAGAAATTGTTGCTTGTCATTCTGAGACAGACATTATAATGTTAATTCTTTGGGTTGGAATAAAATATATAGTAGCTACAGTTTAATTTTGGAAAAACCGTGCCGCAAGAGAATCAATTCTTATCACCTATCAAGAAAAACAAAGTTACTTTCATAGCGTTTGTTGATTTCGAAAAAAAGCTTTTGGTAATGTAAGGCGGGACAAAATGTTAAAAATTTAACAAAAAGTCAGGTCTTACGTATCGAGATAGAAAAATATTTTGTAATTGATATAAGAATCAAGTGGCTATAATAAAAGTAGAGAATCATGAGAGTCACCAATCAGTTGAAAAGTGTATCAGATATGGTTGCAGTTCATCCATACTAATATTCAACTTATATGTGGAGGAAGCTATAAAAGAAGTAAAGAGGAATTTGACTGTGGCTTCATGAAAAAGTAGTTTCAAATATTGACCCAGGAACCAGAGAGAACTTTTCAAAACTGTATGTATGGAGCATAGCACCTTATGGTAACGAAGCATGGACTTCAGGAATGCCTGAAAGAAGGAAAATTGAAGCATTCGAAATGTGGTGCTATAGGAGGATGCTGAAAATTAAGTGGACAGTTAAGCCACGAAATTAATATGTTTTGGAAATGATGGCTGACGAAAGAAGTTTGTGGAAGAATCGTAAACAAAGAAGAAACAGATTCGTGGGTGGTTTTTTTAATACATTTGGGATTGGTTATGTATGAAGCAGATAACGGTGGACGTGTTTTAAGAGAGGTGTTTTGAGATGAAGGGGATAGTGCAAAATAAGAAGGGATGGTGGTTTATATCAAACCAATCGAGAGACTGACGACAGTAAAATAAGAGATTAAATAAGACAGAAGGTTCCGGCCGATTGAGATCTACTCCTCCGAAACACATCGATGGGGCCGACAGCTTAACGTCCAAATCCGGCGGGCGAGTCACTGTCAGAAGTTCCATACGCGCTACAGAGAGGTTTGGGAT
Organism: Vandiemenella viatica; assembly: GCA_031002005.1. Classification (NCBI taxonomy): domain Eukaryota; kingdom Metazoa; phylum Arthropoda; class Insecta; order Orthoptera; family Morabidae; genus Vandiemenella; species Vandiemenella viatica. The sequence goes on from CM061920.1 coordinate 358,911,390, forward strand.
TTAAACCAGGACTTTCGTGCACCATCTGATAATTAGTAATAAAGCACCGCCACCGAAACATGTCCTAGTTCTAAAAAGTTCTTCAACCACCGGACGCCGTATCTGACGCCGCGCATCATCACGGAGCTATAATGACCCGAAACGAGGAAGTTGGCTATAGAAGTGTAGCATTTAAAAATCAACCTTTCACCTCCGTCACATGCTGTTTGGTGCAGACTCGTAAATTCCAATTGAGGTAGCTGACTCAATCTCATACCACTGCGGCGCAAGACAATCTTCTTATATCTATCCCCTTAGTAATATATGAATTTTATGAGCGGAACAGAATATAAAGCATCCGGCATCTTTAATTCCTTTAATTTATAGCTGCAAAAAATAGATAAAAAAAGGAGAGGGCCTGAAAATGAGAAAGAGAGACAGAAAAACATAAATTTGAATTGCGTTTCTGATTTCAGAGATTGTTTTGGAAATCACCCTCTCATCAAATTATCTCACTTCCACCGACATTTTATCATTTACGATTATCAACTTTGCTTTAAGTAAATTTTTAAATAATTTTATGGATGTAATCGTAGACCAAATACGACTAGTAATGAAAAAGTGAAGATAATGGTGTCGCATTCGGGAGTAGACGGCTTCGAATACCTCCATCTATCGAGATTTGGGTTTTCTTTGGTTTCCCCAAATCACTCCAGGCAAATGGTGGTATAGTTCCCTTAAAAAGCTCAAGGCCGAATTTCTTCCAGTTCCTTTTCCGCAGTCCTTCCCCGCCTCTAACGACCTCGACGTTAACGAAACGTAATGCCATAAGAAGGAAAAAAATTGAATGGGAAGGAGTCATTGTTAGTCCGGTTAATGCACGTTGCAGACTTGGCCCACAGTGACTACCACCTTTTCCTAAGCTGCGAAAATATTTGACCGACTTAGATATTAAAGATGAAGTTCAATGCTGCTCAAAGACATGAGGCGAGCATACATTCTTTTTCCTTTTTGCTTATGGTTTTACGCGTTGTCGACATCGAGGTCATTAGAGGCGTGAAAGGAGTTGTAGCAAGGATTTCTCCAATGGCCTTTTAAAAGAACCTTTCCAGTATTCACATAGAGTGATTTGGGAAAATCATTGAAACCCAAATCTGGATGGCCGGACGATGATTCGAACCCGCAACCTCCCGAATGAGAGGCCAGCGCATCAGCGCTTATTCCACCACGCTCCACTATTTTTATAAACTGTCACTGCATCTACAAAAATGCGTGTGCCGAATTGTGAAGATGCAGAAAAATAGATGATTGCTCAATCTTTCCAAAAGAGCCGATCGTGATAAATTATTACGTGTTATTTAGTGTTATAAAGGTATTCTTCTTGGCCGAAGGAAACAGGAAAGTTGGCACTTACTTCCTGTTAGGCGTTGCCACAACTACTTATTCCAGTGTTGCCACGATTTCTGACTTCTGGCAGTGCTGTGGTAATTTCCTGTTCAAGGAAACGTATCTTACAGCTAGGCGGTATCAAGAGAACAGACACATTGCCGAAACAGAAATTTACTTTCCTTCCCCGTCTATCTATCTTATTTTTATGTGACTGATTATTTCTGTTATAACAGTTTGATTCTTTATATAGATCATCATTAACTATTCAACTTCAAATGTTGTATCTTTATATATATATGTTTACTTTTATTATATAATGGACGAAGTAGGTTTCAGCGTAAGGCAAAGTAGCTGAACGGATGAGCATTGGCCTACGGAGGTGACGTTGCTGGGTTCGTTCCCACCTGAAGTTGATTATTTTTACATTGACTATCCCCTTCTCACTTGTTGTAAAATACATATCATATATGTAAAAGTGAACATTATTATATTTTACATCAAATTATTTAAAAACAAACTCCTATGAAAATATTTTTTGATTAGTTCATAGGCCACATTGGCGGTTAAAGGTGTGTTTGTGGAATTTAAAATATAGTTCATCCAATATAATGTGACGAGTTTAGTTGACTTTAGTTCCATAAAAGCTGAGAGTTTGATTGGAGTTGTTGCTGTAGGGTTTCTCACTTGTAAAGTCATAGAAACTATTTTTTTCTGTTATATTAACTTCATGTTGCGGCATTTTTTATTGAAAATACCCCATCAAGACATCAGGAGAAATACCATCAAAATCGTTTAATCACTTTGGATGTTGCAAGTTATTTCGCAAAACAAGAACACATCGCGGACAATTTTGTCTCATGTTCGGTACTAATTACATAAATGACACGTGGGCTACTGGCAATGAAATATTGCCTTGAAGTCATTAGCATTAATATGCGTAATTATAGGATTTTTTAACGATCATTTCAACAGAACGGATAACCCTATATTCCTAAATAAGATTTGTTAATGCCAATTACTCGGTATTATTGATCTTATAACTCCATAAATACTCAGCACTTGAGGTATTTCCTGATTATAGCCTTACGGCAGCACCATCAGTTAAGAACTGTTTCTAGCATTAGTGACACTTACCTTTTTTTTGAGACATCACGTGAATAAGTCACTATGGACTCCATACTGATCCTGAATTTTCGCAATCAAGGGTTTATTCTTGGAGTTTTACGCAAACACAGTAAACATCTGTTTCCAGTTGTATCGATGCGACGTGTTACGCCTGAATGAAAATTTCAATTGTAAGCAAGCACTGAGCCTCCAAGACTGTTGATTGCACATCCATGATTTTTTTGTCGAACGCTATTTTTCCAGATGCCTTAAAAAACCATTTTCAATTAAAAAGGCTTAACTCACACCAAATTAAAATCACAGGAAAAAAAAAACCGATAAAAAATTGTATCTTTGACAGAAAAAGTGAGAAACTCTACAGCAAACAACTCCAATCACACTCTCTGCCTTTACGGAACTAAAGTCAACTAAACTCGTCAAATTATATTGGATGAACAATATTTCAAATTCCACAAACACACCTTTAACCGCCAATGTGGCCTATGAACTAATCAAAAAAATATTTTCATAGGATAATTATGTAATTATGTACGTTTTCGCGGCGGCAATGCTTGATAAAAACTTCTCGGGTTTCAAGCCGCGTCAGAATTGAGCCGTCTGGCTAGAATATTCCGCACTGCTTGTTCTACTCCGCTGATGATACCCATGATAGGTACGGAACGTGGAGCCGGTGCGAAGTTTAATCCTTTCTTCAGGGCTGAGATAGCACCTTCGTCAATTTCCTTCCCTGAAAGGTTAATTACAGTTCGTCTCTCTTCTGTTGGCTGAGCGTCGTGCGAATCCCGTGACAGGCGGTTCAATTCTGACGCGGCTTGAAACCCGAGAAGTTATTTTCATAGGAGTTTGTTTTTAAATAATTTGATGTAAAATATAATAATGTTCACTTTTACATATATGATATGTATATTTACAACAAGTGAGAAGGGGATAGTCAATGTA
>CM061920.1:358915821-359188283 GCA_031002005.1 Vandiemenella viatica
TGAAGGTGAGGGTGTCGGGATCTTGTGGCTGAAGTTTGGTGAGCAAGACATACATCTTCGATTGGTTCCAGGAAAGGAAATATGCACGCTGGTCTTCTTCTTTGGATATGTGATGAATTGCGAAGTGTTGTTTTATGCGCTTCTCGTAGGTCTCCCATTCGTCGACGGCGTCGTTGAATGCTGGGAACGGAGGCGGGGCCGTGGGGTGGCGGAAATTCCTGACTTCCGCAATCAGTTGTCTCTGAGATTCTGCGAATTGCTGCTGCATTGCTGTCTGAGATTCTGCGAATAGCTGCTGCATTGCTGCGAACTGATGTAGAAGTCCTTGGAGGAACTGTTGCCATTCCGTAGGTGCTGCTGGCGTAATCATGATGGTCGAGAGTTCTTATTCCAACCTTGTCGCCACTGAAGTGAACTACACTTAATGGTTTCTTGAGGTTTATTACAATGTACACAAAACAACTGGTAAACAATAAACAAATGTGGTTACAGTTATCGGATGACCGTCGAGAAATTTAGCCTGGTCCTGATCCGGGGTAGAGAGAGACGGCTTCTACTTCTCGCGAACTTCCGGTGGTCTTCTGTAGTTGACGCTGGTTCCGCGGTTAGGCCGGAACTGTCGGTGGAGCTGCCGGCTACGCTTATATAGGCGGCCTGGCGCAGGAATACAGTTGTGTGGTAGTACGGCGACCTCTGTAAGAAAATGTCCCACTTAGCCTCTAGATGATTCTATTTATTTTCCTGGTTTGTTTTGATGCCTCTGCGCCTGTTTGGAGTCGTATATGTGTCCCGGCGTGCATTCGCGTTGTGTGTGTGGTCTGCCTGGCAGGGGCCTTTTCTGGCAGACTGAACACCAAGCATTACTTTTAATTCTTACACCAATATCTTTCCATGCTTCATCATCAATATATGCCTTGTACACTCTCATGACCCTGTTCACCTTCTCCTGTCTTCCCATGAATCCCACTCCAGCACTTTTATCATATCTGTTACTAATTGCGTTCTGCGATAATTTTCAGAAACAAATCTAGCATCACTTTTTTCAGTTCAAGAAATCCATAAACAAACAACAAGGTACAATGACTTTATTCCTTTTGACTGGTGTTAGTTATTGTGTTATTACCGCAGGATCCATGTGATCAATCATCAATGCGGTTCTGGCTTTGATGTTGAATGTTTGTTGTAACCGCGATGCAATAACAATTGCGAATCTAATCGCATGTTTGTCCTGTACCTGTGTTATTGATTTAAAAGTTTTGAATACTGATAGTTATAAAATGAAACAATTAACGCGGGAGTCAATAGTATTTTGCCTGCAGGCCCGATTTGATGGTATGTCCACATTTATTTTAACAAATCTGTCACACAAGGATGAAGATTTTACAAAAATAAATAAAAAAATGTAAAGGAAGACAGTGGTGAAACCTCCTATTTAAAAACGAAATACTTCGATGAGATTATAATATTTGTTAAGTACATGTCCCATTATCATATCAGGCTTCTATGCAGGATTTTGAGAGGGCTACTTTAAAAAATAACCGTCATTATTTATTGTCACTAGATGCTTCACAGTCAGGCGAAAGGTCTTTTTTTTGTAAGAACAGGTGTTGTTTTGGAATTAGATTATTCTTTCGTATATAATATTCATTACAGTATATCAAGTGTACATTCAGAGATTTTCCGTAAGATCCATGTGGTAATTACTTCACTTTAAGTTTTATCCAAACGAATAACTTACCTAAACTTAGTTTACTAACTACATAATTCACTTAAATTATACCAAGTACGAATGCGACCTAACTCGATTCTAATGTGATGCTTCATGCTAGTTTGTATTCTATCAAAAGTAACTAGTAACGAGTAACGAAACGATACGATAGTAACGAAGGTATCCCTCACGCGACGCGTCTCGATGCGATGCATCATGCTAGTGTTCGATCGTATCAAAAGTAACGAGTAACGATTCGAAAGTAACGGGTGCTGATTGGTTTCGTTACATACGGGTACAGAATTTGTCGTTACTTTTATAGTTCTAGCCTATAGAAGGAATCATCCCCGTATTCGCCTGGAGGGATTTGGGGAAACCATAAAAAACCGAACTCTGGATGACCCGATGTGGATTCCAAGGTCCCTTACATATTTTTGTGAATAATTTTTTTAAAAAAATAATTAAATATTAGTCTTGCTTATGTTGTGTATACAAATTTGTTAAATTGTTATGAAAGAAAGAAAAAGATAAGCGTATACTAAAGTGCCGGAATATCTATGGACAGTGGTCATCTATGATAATGTATAGTTGTGGACAGAGAAAAAAAAATATGGCGAGGGTATGGATGAGAATATATGATATAGCTGGGACGTGGTTGAATAAAAACGGAATGTAAAGAAGTGTATTTTGTACCAAGTGATTATAAATAAAAAGTGCTTTCCAGTGTTTCTTCAAAGAATCCATTGTCGCGATATATATATTTTTTTTCTGAACTTTGAATTGAAATAATCTGCCGGCTTCTGTAGCTAATATTGCGGCTTGAAGACGAGCAGATTCATATCAAGAGGAGCTAAGGTACATTATCTAAATCCAGGAAGAGGGGATCTTACAGTCCTCCCGAATGTGAAACCAGAGCGTTATAGCTCACTCACCACGCTCGGTTGAGAGCGGCTATAAGTTACAGATAATTATTATAGATAATCTTAATTAAATTTTTTGCATTTGAAATATGTAGTGCTTTGGATATTACAACACCACACTACCCCTACATTATTACCCATTTACCAATGTAAAAGTTCGATCAGTTTGTTCACCAGTACGCTCTTCTGTTAGTAACATTTAAAATTTCTTAATTCCACCAATAGTTAAATTTCAGATCTTTCTATTATTTATCGGAATCATCAAAAATGTTATGAGAATTGTTGTATTCTCACGTGGCCATATTAAAGTAGCAATAACACAATAGATTTCATTTTAGAGAGAGAGCTGGAGAAAGTATATCAATCAGTTGGGTTACTTAACCATTTGTTGTGGTTGCACTTTACTGTCGAAGATCGCTTGGTCGCCCTGGCTGCGACCCATCTTTCACAAAATTCGCCAACGAGATATCGCGAAACATAAAGCACACAACCAAAACGAGAATAGAGATTTAATTTTTACTGGTGCTTGATACTTTACTAAGTGACGGTACTACCAAGTAAGCAAGCTGATGATGTTCGTCTTCTTCATTGCTGAGATAGACGGTGACACCAAGTTTATACGGTTGACTTTAACTGAGTTTGGCTATCATATATGCCTTCTAGGCAGTGACTAAGAATTTGTGGAGGTGGTGTTCTCCTATCTTTCCTTACTGGTCCTCATTTATCTCCACTAAGTTGGCGCTTACAGAGCACTGCACCTGGCGCCAAAAAACCACCCAAAAAGTATAGAATAAGCAGAAACGTCCCCTTCTTGGCCAATTCCTGAAATATATTTGAATTTTTCCTTTAAAATTTAATATACTCTCACATAGTTTCTTTTCCCGTTATTAATACATTTCTTATTTAAACCTGATTTATTACATAATTCTAAATTTTAATTGTTCCTAATTGTTTGCATGTTCCTTCGGGTATCTTTTTTAAACAATAGTTTCACCAGTTATAAACTATCCATATTACAGTAGGTCAACATGCAATGGAGAAAAATACCCAAGTGTGTCATCTTTTTAGTTACACCAAAAGAAAAATACATTTTTCAAATTATTATAAGGAAGAGGAGTACTTTCTTAATGATCACCAACATTATAATTGTGAAAGTAACTCTATCTCCCTGTCTGTTTGTTATATTTTCATGATTAAACTGCTAATCAAATCTTCATGAAATTTGGCAAGGAAATAATATGTAACTTATCATTAGGAAGGATAAATAACGCACTCGATTTCAAACACAAGGGTGAGGGAAGATTTTATTTCGTAGATAAGGGGATTAGGTATTGAAATAAGTTGTCAAGAGGGTTGATGAATAATTTAACAAAAATGGTGAAAAAATTTAAAGTTCAAATTTGTAGAGGGAAAAAGTAGATTGGTACAGGAAATGTGGAAACAAGGAGGGTGTAGGGAAATTGCCACCGGAGCATGCGCTCCATCGCAATTAAATTAAATTAAATATCATGGAATTTTAAAAATAAACTGAATGGTGACAGACCGACGGATAATGTGTGTATGTCTCGGTAATGTTATATCACTCACTCAGGCTTTGCGTGGCATAATTTGAATCCACAAACAAAAATCTACTGGAGGAAACGTGGTAGATAATTTCTCATAGTTAACAACCCTTCCCCCCTTAATTTGTTGCTACGTTTAAGGTGTTTCAAATTTGGCTAAAACCAATTGGACATGACAGTTTGGGCTGGCTGTAGGTAAAGGATTAAGTGTCGAGCATTTACTGTAGATGCTGAAGAAGAATTTTTCCAGATAAACCAAAGAATTTCGATAAAAAAGGTTGGTCAGTCCATTGCTTTAGTATTGTGAAATAGGGAGCATCCATAAACTACGTGACTTGGTCTAGTGAATGGAGTGGTTGGGTTGAAAGCTACGCTGGGTGGGCTACTTTGTGTTACGTGGGGAGGGGGAGATGGTGTTTCCGAGCCAAGGCATGTAGATTTTCATTCATATTATTTGTCACAGTTAAAATAAGGTATCTCCGCATGTAAGTTACGATAGTCTGTCAAGAGAAACCAGTACAAAATGTCGTCTGGAATCAATAGGGAAAAAGCGCCGTATCACGTGGGGGGAGAGGCGGGAGGGTAGAGGAAAAAGCCACGTGAGGCTACGTGGGGGGAGGAGAGGCTTACAGGAGGACAAAATGGAGCTACGTAGTTTCTGGACGCTCTCATAGTACGGGAACCACTTTACAGTTATTATGTAAATCACATTCATTGGTGATGAGGCCTAGACCGATATTGATTTAAGAGTATTACGTTGAAGGAAAGGCCATTGATCTCAGGGGTAAACCAGTAGTAACATTTTATTTTTCGAGTGAGGGGCAGAGGAAAACTAACGACGGAAATTGTGAAACAAAGAATGTCGGATAAAAATTAATTAAAAGCTAAATTAGGTGAATTACCCCGGGGCGTGTGCTCCACCGCAATCGCAGTTACATCTTTCCAATCTCCTTCTATGCGTAAAATGGGACATTCACCAACAATATAGAGAACGATTTTAAAGGAGTTGTCAAATGATGGCGAGTTTGCGATATATCATTTTTGAAGAATGCTGCTGAACATTGTGAAGCCCGTTCTTACATGATTAAGGTGGTATGAGATGTTTCTAAGAAGCTGTAATCTACTTAAAAAATTTCGTAGGAGCCTTCATTACAGGTTGCTTGATGTTTTTGTGATTACAATTTTTTGGTCCATTTCTTAACCGCGGATAACGCTGTTAAGTGTATTGCTTTCAGTTTTTTTTTTTTTTTTCAAATCAAATTCCTTGATTTAAGAAGTTGTGAATGTAGGTTATTAAAGATGTTGTGGATTCCAAAGTAGTATTAAATCCGAAGGTATTTGCGATTTTGCGGCGTAGCGTATCTGTCACAATGTTACGAAAACATGAAGATATGGAAAGAGCGCTGATTCAAGTCATTTATATACCATCCTCACCTTTTATATTAGCAGTGTGTCTGTTTTGCTGGTTTGGCTGCCTTTATTGTTCACAACGTGGAGTACACCATTGTTCGCAGTATAGATGCTTGTGCGACCAATGTTGTGATCACGTTGTTCCTGGTGTTCATCTTCTGCTTTACTTTTTCTATATCTTTCCTAAATGAACCCCGAATCATCTAGTCAACCATAAGTGCTTTGAAAAAGAACTATGCATGGCTCGCTCTCGACGGAGGCAACTTTCATCTGTTTATTACTCAGGGCATTGTGTAGATACAATTCTCAGCTGCTGTGTTTGTGCTTGCTCATAGGTTGTAAACTGTACTGTAGCACATTATTGTTAACTGATTTTATATCATTTGCCCAACAGTAAGCAATTTAAAATTTCTTATAAACGTATGTCCAATACGCATTAAAAAGAAATTCATTACTCAGGTTTTATGCACATAATATATATCCTCAACATACATACATATCATCATACATAGATTGGGCTGGTACTGTTTGGCAGACAGACGACGCCGTTGTTGTTTGTGGTTGGAAAATATGCGAAATTCTTTAATTTATGTGTGAAATGAAATATTTCTTCCGCCAGACTATTTAAGTCGCAATGACAGGAGCGATAAGATCAGAGAAATAAGATACAGTAATGATGCTTTTATGTATTCTTTCTTTCTTCGTTCTGTTCAGGATTGGAATGCACAGAATTAAGATTGGTGCTTAATACCTTCTGACACCCACAATATTTGTGAATTGCAGAATATAGATGTAGACGTAGATTTAGATGAACGTAACGGTAGTACTAACAATACGTGGACATAAATAGGGCCAGTAGCGTCTTTATGTATTACAAAACTCATCGGTTCTCTGTCTCATAATTTGAAAAACACAGATCTAACATTCGAACATTGTTTTTAATTTTTTTTGGTTTCTTGCTCAGTCAAATTACTGTTCATTTATTGCACTAGATAAAGCAACTATTTATCAGCATCGGATATAGATTGTATTCAAATCTGTATTATTATACATTGATGATCAACACTGCTTAGAAACGTAACTAGCCAGCCAAAATCCTTAAATGAATATAATGTCTGCAAGTATAATGAAGCTTTCTGTGTAGTGAGATGGCTATGAAAGACGTAAATACTCCTTTATTGCATAAAATAATAACAGTACAACTAATATAATGGATAAATTCGATAGGTCACTCAGAACTCTCCCCCCTCCAATTCCGCCATCCTTTTCTGTCCTTCCCCTCCCTTCCACACACAAGCCAGTTGTTGATCTAAAATAAACAAAATTAGCTTGGCACGCTCAATTAAAACAAAAACAAAGTTATCGATGAAATTAATAACTTCTTGTCGCAGTTTTTCGCAAGTTGTTTGATTTAGAGAATGTGAAAGAATTGCAATCAGTGAGCACGTTTGATGATACGACAGTGGATTTTCTCGTTGGTATTACTCAATGCAGAACGACCACTTTCATATCGATTATCAAACAGAAATTACGGATATTTCGTGACACGTTCTTTAGCAAAGTTCTGCTGGCCTACGTGAAGGTAGCCTGATGAAACGAACAGGTACAAACAGCTCATGGTGAAATATACTCTTGGCCAGATTAAACAATCACTTGCCACGTAAGTTTAATCCAGTGATGCTTGTAGCAATAGTGTCATGCATTCAGAAAGACAGCTTTCTACAAATTGTATACTAAATATGTATTGCACTACAAATAGTTAACACACAGTCGACATAATACTGAATGGCACTATAAAAATACCGCTTTTGTGGAAGTATATAAAAACTCCATACTCTTTATCAACAAGACCATCGAGCCCGGTGCGTCAGCGGTAGCTAGGGTTGCCAACTATACTGTTTTAAACAGTATTATACTGTTTTTCATTAAATTATACTTTTTACTGTTTAACAAAAATAAAGTATACAAAATACTGTTTTCAGCATCAAAATGCAGACACATTATTATGTGTTACACTTAGACGCTCACAAATTGTTTTTATTTAGTCAGAGGGCGCTCAGTGCAGTGCAGCCACAAACAAATCACACTGAGTTTCTGAACGAATCTGTCAGTGACAAATATTCAAGACTGTCATTCCACTCACTGACAGACGTGCGAGTGTGGTGTGTACGTTACTATTACTACTACGTTACGTTCTCAGAATATAACCGTTTTTTGTGTGGACTTTGTAGTGATAAGCTTAGTGTACAAAAGATGGAAAGTGATACTACTGATACTACTCCTACAACGCCAAGTAAGAAAGCCAAACTATCGAAAGTAAAACAAAAATATAAGCACGAATGGGAATGCCAATATGACTGGTTAACGAGTGATCCACTGTGCAAATTTAATGCTAAATGCAAAATATGTGCTTTAACATTTACTATTTCTCACGCAGGTGTTGGGCAGGTTTAATACTTTCGTTTGCGTCTTGCTTGATTTCCACTTATCTATTTTTTGATATGCTTAAATTATTACATATTTTTAGGTAACTATTTTACATAATATATTTCGTTTCCGTTTTTTAGGTTAAACAACACTTGACCAGCAAAAAATATCAAGCAAAAATGGAAATGAGAAAATCTAGTGGATTGTTACAAAAGTTTTTTCCTAAAACTTCTGCTTCTACATCAGGCTTGTCTCCCCTTTCTAATGAAGATACCAAGTTAACAGCGGCCGAGTTAGCGATGACATACCATACTGTCAAGCATAATTTATCGTACAATAGCCAGGACTGTAGTATCAAATTAAATAATATTATCTATGTTGATTCCAAAACAGCCACTAACTTACGATTGGCTAGGACAAAAATGGAGGCATTAGGGACCGAAGTTCTTGGCCCACATTACTTGCAGTCTGTTATTGACCAGTTAAATAAAGACAATGTATTTTACTGTCTACAAACTGATGCCTCCAATAAAAAAAATATCAAATTGTTTCCTCTGGTAGTCCAATATTTTACCCCTAAAAGTGGAATACAACAAAAATTAATTGATTTTTATGAAAATCCAGATGAATCAGCCAGTGGGATGTTTTCAGCCATTAAAAACTCCTTAGAGTCTTTAGAACTTCCTTTCAATCAATTATCTGGTTTTAGCGCTGACAATACAAATGCAAATTTTGGACATAATCATTCATTATATACAAACATCTTAGAGGTTGTGCCAGACTTAATAAAAGGAAATTGTCATGCCCATATTGTGCACAATTCAGTAAAACATTCTATGAATTGTTTAAGTTATGACATTGAGAACATTATATTAAAAATCTATAGCCATTTTTCTGTGTCGGCATGCAGAAGAGAAGAATTAAAAAGATTTGTAGCACTTGCTGAAGGAGAGTTTCATGAAATAAAACGACACATAGGAACTTGTTGGCTATCTCTTCTACCAGCGATTGATACAATTTTGCTTAATTGGACACCAATTTGTAATTACTTTGTTGATTTGGATGTTGACTGTCCAATGGTTATTCAAAATTTATTAATGTTAGATGATAATGTTAAAAATAAAGTAATTTATAGTTACCTTCTGTATGCTAGTCATATATTAAATGTTTTCAATAAAACAATTAAAAAATTAGAAAGAAATAATGTAACTATTTTAGATGTTTATAACATTATGACTGGTTTAAAGACTGAGCTAATTCAAAGAAAAAATGATAAGTATTTTGGCCATGAAACAAAAAAAGTTTTAAATACTATTAGAGAGTCATCCCAAGAAGTTTTTAATAGAACTATAAATAACTTTATACTTTTTATTGAAAAAGCTAATTTGTATTTAGAAGAATGGTTCGATTTCAATCAGACTAATTGGCTTTCTTTAATTAGCTGTTTGTCATTGAAGTCTGCGGTCACATTTGATCATTTTGAGAAAATTATAGATAATCTAAATTTATATAGACTCAATATTGGTATGGATGATTTATATTCAGAATTAACAAATTTTAAAGTAATTTATGAAAAATTATCAGAAGACAAAGATTTTCTTGAAATGAGTGCTAGCCAAAAATGGAGCCATTTATTAGTAAACACTTCAGAAGAATTTAAAAACATCACTAAAATTGTCTCATATCTACTTTCTGTTCCCGCCACCTCAGCATTTACTGAAAGAGTTTTTTCAGTAATGAATGCTAAGTGGCGGGATGACAGAAATAGAGCATCTATCAAATTAATAAAAAACGAGCTCCTCATTTATTTTAATTTCGATATTAATTGTGATGAGGCATATGAAGTTTTTTAAAAAGATTGTAAAATTAGTAAGTTGTGCGACAAGCTCTAAAAAATATGTATTTAAAACAATAAATAAATAAAATACTGTTAGTTTTTCTAAAATACTGTTTAATAACCTTCATAGACCTGAATATACTTTATTTCTTGTAAAGAAAGTTGGCAACCCTAGCGGTAGCCTTAGTAACAAGCATTCCGGAGGACGCTGCTTCAAATCTCCATCCGGCCATCCATATTTCGGTTTTTCATGGTATCACTAAATCATACCATGGCATGCCATGCCATGGCCAAATTCCTCCCTTACTGTGAAATGGAAACACAATATATCTAACTGTCTCAGTTTAGTCGACTGGATCTACATCAACATTTATACTCCTGCATTTCACAAAATTGTAGGTGACAGGGAATCTTTTTCACCAAAACTATTTTCTAATCCCGATTGCTAAGAGAGAAGGAAGAATTCATATAAGCTTCAGTACGGCACCTTATTTCTCTAATCTTATTCTTCCTGTCATTGCTGCAGACGAAGTAATTTATTGTACTCGTAAATGAAAATGGGAGTTCGCATGTATATCAATAACTTCTAACGAAACCTAGAAATTCTATGTACCAACTGTGACTCTTTTGTGACGAACGCGGCAAGCAGTCATAAATCGAGTGGCTCTTGCCTTTACTTTCTCTGTAATGTACATATCTTTCGATACGGATCCAAAAAGGTTCAACAGTAGTCAAAATTCGGCCGTACGAGAGTTTTGTATTGTATCTCCTTTGTTTGTGTGAATAATTTTTTAGAATTAGATTGATGAATCGCAGTATAGAAGTAGCTCTACCTACGACCGATGTTATGTGCAAGTACCTTTTCATGTCACTTTGCACAGTTACTCCCAAATACTTCAGCGAACCAACCAATCAATAACTGAACTGTTTAATTTGATTTCACAACAAACAGCTTCATTTCCGGTGAAAGTAAAATCCATATGACGCTGAAATTCTTAGCAATCGTCTGAATTTCTTACTAACCCGTAGATGACTGCATCAGCTGTCCAAAACTTCTGTTACTGTGTTTACGAAAATTAAACTTACTTGAAAGAATACCGACGTCACTTCTAGATTTGAAGAGGTTTCTACGTCAACAATAACGTACATTGATCGACCAGTAAAAATATCTCGTTTCCTTTGACAAATCTCTATGGATATACCATATGAATCTTCACTATAAAGCGGTTATGTGTTATGGAATAGAAGGCGTTCTGGAAATCCAAAGAAATTGCGTCAACTTGTAAACCTGTAACAATAACTTTTCTTATGCCATGAATAAACAAGGCCATCTGTGTTTCAGACGATCTGTTCTTACGAAACCCGTGTTGATTTTTGTATAGAAAATTCAGAATGTATGATCCTCCAGAACTTTGCTGGAAACAATGTGACAAATATGAGTCGGCAGTTCGTAAGATTTCTTCGATATCCCTTCTGTAAAATTGGTATTACGAGCATAATTTTCCGGTCGGGTGGTACATTTTTCTTTTCTAAGCATTTAGAACCACATACTCTGAAAATTCACTTTCTGCGTACTCTGAAATTACTGTTACTGGAGTCCCATCGGTACCCTGTGCTTCCTCCACTTCAGGAAGTCTAATTGTTTTACAATACACAAAGTATCTATCCAATCTCTAACTCCACACGATGTGAAAACGTGGGTACACTATGCATATTTCCATCAATGAATGAAAGTGTAATAAGGTGTTATGAACGTTGTCCTTGTCGTGGCTTTCGTTAACCTCACACCCAATGTGGGTTAGCACTGGCATATTGTCGTCACTGAAACTGACTTTCTTATTAACAACAATTTTTTGGGGGGTTTTCTATGGAGATCTTAGAACGCGAGTTGCAATGAAAATCATTAAAGGTCTCATGCATCCTATTTTTACCGTGTACTCTTAAGAAAGTTTTATACGTCTCTACCCGTGTGTGTATACTCATTTGCTTATTGAGTAATATTTTAACTTCACGTATTTATAACCTTTGTTGATTGTCCGTTTCATTACGTTAAAGTCCATATCTTCCCAGCATGTAGGTATAAATCAATGACCCACCTTTTCAATGGTGCCTCTTGTTACTTTGTAGGTATGGTCATTATCGATCAGGTGTGTTGTAACTGATTCCTTTGAAAACCCTGACAAATAGTGGTCATTTTTTGTACTAAACACCTCAAAACTAGACTTACAACATTTCTGAAGGTGCAATGCTAACGCAAAACAGAGGGTGAACCTTCCATCAGTTAGTTGATACACGGTACTCGCAGTGTCATAGTAACTGGGCGAAAATACCTGGGGGAAAAAAGTCAATGGGTCCACTTTACTATTCTTCCATTTATTAACTAAATATTATTTTTTCTGTTGCGGGATTTCGTTAATCTAATATAGTTATCAACTTGAATTTTTTTCTTTTTGCCAAAACAACTTCACGATTTCGAAGATTTTATCCAAAATTCGCGGAAGCGTTGATAAGTTAAAATGGGTTTTTCCAAAAGGAAGTATCCGATTTAATAATGTTATACTTTGTAAACGAAACATATTGAAAAAGTTACAGCAATTTTTCCATGGAATCACAGTTTCTTTACTGCCTTATAAATGTTCAATGCGTTATCCAAGAGCAGCACAGACGACGTCAAAAGATCTACCAATTCTCTCCAGGCCCTGTGCAGCATACCCTCGGTGAACATTTTCACGGCATCTATTAAACTCCATTTCTTCGTCATCTCTGAAGCGTGAAGAAAAAAACCAATATTACACCTGTAAATTTTCCTTCTCTAGATACATATGGTAGGAAAAGTTACTAATATCACTACTACGCACAGTTCATACGTACAGAGATTTCTGTTCTCTTTTCCACCCAAGGTTTGACCTATATATGGAGCTTGAAACGAAATAATGATTATAACATTGATATGGAGAATAGTGCAGGTTGCGATTCCCTAGACACACAGTTTTGCTTTATTTGAATTTTCTATTTACATTCTTTCAGTGTTTGATACAAGGCGTTCACTTTATCACTCTATAATTTACATCAATCTTTGACACGCTCTTTCTTCTCCCTTATGCCACAAATCAAGTGTTAGTTTGTGTCGATGACCATATACTCGTTTCGTTGTACCCTTTCTCTTTCTTCTCCCAATGCTCCTAGAGATCCCATTTTCAAATTCAACATTATTAATTCCGGGGAGGGGGGCGACGAACTCTGACACCACGTTCAATCACAACCCAGATGTTTTCGATCGGGTTCAGATCTGGTGAATGGCGGGGGTCAGCACATCAATTGCAACTCGCCACTGTGTTCCTCGAACCACTCCATCACACTCCTGGCCAATCACATGGTGCATTATCTTGTTGAAAATTGCCACCGTCTATTGAGAAACATGGTCATCATGAAGGGGTGTACGTGTTCTGCAACCAGTGTACGATACTTATTGGCCATCATTGTGCCTTGCACGAGCTCCGCTGGACCCAAGGATGCCCACGTGAATATTTACCAGAGCATACTGGTAAATGAGACGCCGCCAGCTTGTCTGCGTACCAGAGCTCAGGTGTCAAGAAGCTGTTCCCCAGATATACAACTGATTCGCACCTTCCCATCGCCATGATGAAGAAGGTACCGGAATCGACAACCGAGTGGGGCGGTGTAACGGTTAGCGTTCTCGCCTCGCATTCGGGAGGACGGTGGTTCGAATCCCCGTCCGGGCATCAAGATTTGGGTTTTCCATGGTTTCCCCAAATCACTCAGGCAAATGCCGGGATGCTTCCTTCAAAAGGCCATGGCTGAATTCCTTCCCATTCCTTGCCCCCATCCTTTCCCGTCTCTAAAGACCTCGATGTTAAAAAGAGACGTAAAGCAGTTACAAAAAAAAAAAAAAATAAAATAAAAACGGAATCGACAGACCATGCAACGCTCTTCCAATGTGCCAACGTCCAATGACGATGGTCACGTGCCTATTTCAGGCGTAGTTGCCGATGTCGTGGTGTTAACATTGGCACAGGTATGGGTCGTCGGCTGCGGACACCCATCGCTAGAAGTGTTCGGTGCACTGTGTATTCATACTCACCTGTACACTGCCCAGCATTAAAGTCTGATGTTAGTTCCGTCACAGTTCGCCATCTGTTCTGTTTTATCAGTCTATCCAGATTACGATGTACGACCTCCCAACGAAGGGTGGTCGCCCAACCCCTCGACGTTTGGATGTGGTTTCACCTTGTTGAAGACACTCACCACAGCACTCCTCGAACACCCGACAAGCCCTGCAGTTTCCGAAATGCTCGTGCTGAACCACCGGGCCATCACAATCTGCCCTCTGTCAAACTCTGATAGATCGCGCGCCTTCCCCATTCTAAACACGGATAGCACCGTGTGTGTGTCTGACTGGTAGTCACTCCTCGTCATGTGACGTTGGTATCGGCTGATTGGGTTTATATAGATGGTAGGAATGGAGTCAAATTGTTCTGGCTGATCAGTGTGTGAAGTCTTGGACAATGAGCACAGAGAACTATTTAAATCTCAACCCACTTATGGATCGTTAACTGTCTTGTGGAGTGTTGAGATTAATTATTTTCTGTTGAAATATTCATCATATCACTGATTGATGATGAGGTGCATCAAATTGCCTTTCTGTAACCTGCGCAGTCTGACTCCCTCAATGTGGTTATACAGAAATGAAGTTGGACGATCTCATCACGCTGTATTGTGCTCGATTTTAAATAAATAAAGAAAATCACTTTATTTATTGTGAATAATCAAGTATTCGATCTTAACTCATACATACTAGATAAGTATAGCTATATCCAAGAAAAGTGAACGTTGTGTTTTTTAAATGCTAATTAAACGTTTCACTGCTTATAAACGAAGAAGTACCAGATGTTTCTGTCTATTCCAAATGTGTTTTACGTCTTCTTATGACAATGTGTGTTCTGTATTTCACTGAAATATATTTTAGGTATGCAGGAATCCTATCAGATTGCATTCAGATCAGGCAAAATGAACTGTTTAATAGATAAATAGAGACCAAAAATCTTTTTTAGAATTTAAAATTTGTTGGCCGGTTTAATAACCGAAAAATAAACATATTTCGGTCTTCAACAAACGATTATTAATTTTTTGTGACAGTAGATTTATAAACTGCGTCCAATTCTAGTACACCATAACATCAGTGAAACATTTGAATAGAACAGTAGTTGGTGGAAGTTGATTCCATTCCTTTATGGCTTATGTTGGTTTTCGAAAAGCACTATTAGCAGAAATATGGTGCAATAGAACTCTAGAGATGCATCTTATGTAATTCACGTTTCTAATCAGTATATTGTTCAGTATCACTTGATCACATAATGTTGCGTCGATCTTAATAGACTACTGAAGGCTAAGTTTCAGCCGACATATGTATCCCTATGTTGAAAAGGAGTAAATTAGGAGCTTTGTAAGTCGAGCTGAACCCTTAAAGAAAAATTCTCTGAGACAAGTGTATTAGGTAAAACTACTTAATCTCTGAGCTAGTGCAGCATAAAGAACCAGCCACTTCATGGACAAGTCATATCATAATTAAATTTTCTCATTAATCTTTAACTATTTGAAAAGGTATTTTTGAAAGTAGAACACTCCTAGACACTGAGACTGTATTTTGTTATATCACTTCATGAAAACGCATCAATATTAAATACTAGCCACAAAGCCCGTCAAAAATGACGGGTTTGAAGGAGTATTCTGGCAGTTAATTTCTGTTTAGTTGCTTACCTAAACAGAATTGTTTTGAAATAAAGCTCAATGTGCTGTAATCTCTCGTCCTTTGTGATGTAGCAAAAGGTTTCAGTCTGGAACCAAAACATGTAGACAACATAAACAATGTTTTAAGGAAACTAAATAAGAACATCATCTTTACTGTTGCGTATGAATTTATTTAACACTTGTTACATTGCAATACTAGGCATAGATCTGTTTAACATTGGTGCTGCGCACTATGCAGAGTGCTTGAGAGCAGTTGGGTTGTATCCTGCTGGCATGGGGAAATGTGGCGGCCAATTCGGTTGGTACGCTTGCTCTGGGTACAACTGCGGTTGCATGTTGTAAGGGTTGATGTAACTGCCACCATATCCGGGGTACATAGCCGACGACACCAACACTGTGCACACCAAGAGCTGAAAATTAACAATTTCCAAGGTCATAATACAGCTCCCAGTTCGCATTAATTGGCCTGTATTACATTACGTTCTGACTGCAATGAAGCTTTTCTTTGGCTAACTTATTTTCGTCATAAAGTAAATGGTGTTTATTGCACCTTCTTATTAGCAATTAAAATTAGCGTTGGCTGTAAATACATTACTCCAATTGCATCTACATATTATAAAGTATTTGGTTTTTTTAAATCAGGCTTCAACTATTTGTACCTTAGTGCAAAATCTGAAAATTGAATGCTTCTACATAGAACCTGTGTTTGTGAAAGTTCATTGCATGAGAGAGGTTTAGCAGGTCTGCAGGGTAGTGTAGTCATGGTTTTAAGTAAGAATAAGAGGAGTAGAAGACAGACTATTTTGAAGAAAGTTTTATTAAAGCGAGGAAAGTAAGAAATTTTGGAAAAGTTATACCTATAAGGCGCATATGGCAGGATGTTTAAAGGATAATTAGTATTTAGCGAAAGTTGATGTCCATGAAGTTTCGTATTAGAATGAATGGACGTAAATTTTATTATTCACGTTAAGAGCAAAAACTAGATGAAATTTATATATTTGAGAACTAACTAGTGGACTCTGAATTAAAATTCTGGGCTGTATCTTACCCGAGATCAGGTCAAGAATTGTATGAAAAGTTTTAGAAAATTAAGAACAAACTATGAACATCCTTGCGACGAAACCATAAAGAAATGAACCAAAAGGTAGTGAAATATTAATCGTTAGCTTCCTTGAAAACAAAGTTGCATGTCCCAGTGGTAATAACCCCACAGGCATAAAAAAAAAATTACTAGTGCTAAAAAAAGTACACAAAGAAAATTCCGTAGGGAACTGAATGTAGGAGGAGAGGCCAATGAAAACTTGAAAAGTATTCTTAAAATAAGAATGTGAAAAAATATGTTACAACGAACGACGGTATTCTGTTGAAGGAGGAAATCAATTGCGGAAATGAAGGAGCTCGTGTAATTACAGCACATATACTACCAAACATTTTTATTGTAATATTAATCAATAAGGTAATTACTGATTAACTCTACACCGAACATTCACAACTATCAGACTGACAGGGAGAATTAGTACGAACTACCCAAATACACACAATTTACATTATAAATGCTTACGAGTCTTCTTCCTTTCGGTTGGAATACTGCACCGCACTGCAAAATAATTATTGTTGATATCTCAGTGTGTATAGACAGATTGGCGGCACAGTAAACATTATTATTTTCATACTATAATATTAGATGAAAAGGTAAGTCTTGTTTTAAATGAAGTCCTGAATATGCTACAACAAAGCACAATTTCGAATAGTATGAATACTGCAGGGCCCAAACTAAACCAGTTTTTCCCGGATGTCACCTCTAAATCGCCAAAACGAAATTCACGAAACTATAACCACAGGAGAGGATACACGACGTTTAGGAATTCGTTAAGATGCAATGTTCTAGGATCAGAACGGAAGAGACAAAATGAACTTAACATTCTAAGTTTCAGTTAGGATGAAACGTAGGAACTACGTCCCAAAACGTATGAAAAGTAGTGAGTGATATAGTTTTGAGTCAATCTTGAAGAGAAACAATTGTGGTTAGGATGGCAGAAATTTAATGGATACCATGGGCAGGCCTGGAGCTCGAGAAATGAGACAAACCAAATACCTTGAAGGAAGATTTCGCCAAAACATTTGGTTTAAATTGAGAATGGAAAGTGCATTCTACTCAAAATGGTGGGCATTAAGTTGACTAGATCAAAGGTAAGATGTTTATGAGACTACTCAGTTTTTCTGTAAATCAAGCATTAAAGTATTAACCATAAGAACAAAATTACTGCAGTTACTAGGATATATCCATTACATAACTGATACGATAAAACAAGGTAATGGAATACCATACTTCGTGTTGACTTACCTGGAAAATTATAATAGTCTTGAACTGAGCCATCATGATACTTCAGCAGGTAATACTTTTTACAATGTACCAATATAGCCCGAAATGAAGTCACTACGGATTCTGGAAATAGTAAAAATTAATGGACTGAACAAAATATATAACTCGAAAACAATAGAATCATATATTTCGGTCTCTATTATTTCTATTGTACTTTAATTCAAACATCTGCGAGAAACATCCCAGAAAATGTAACAGAAACAAACAAAAGAAGCGTGTATTACTACTGTCCACGTCAGTGCATTGCATATTGAGACATGCCGACTGAGAGCTTCTACTCTGGGTAGGAGGTGGTGTGGATCCGATATCCAGTGTTTCATGGAATAGCGGTCTGACAAATCAGAATATAGAAGATACAAGTTTTACACCATCAATTTTATTATAATTCCTTTTTTATGTACCATAGATCAGGATTTCAGGTTATTTTTCGGTTTCCACTTCTAATCATTGAGCAGTCCAGTAGTACAGTGGTAAAAGCTCTTCAAAAAGTTCAGGGTCTGGTTTCTAATCAAATTCCGGTTGGGCCATGAACTTTAAAGATATGTGTTAGATCATATAAGACACGCCAGGAGGTTTCGTGATCTGATTACTATTACAACTATTACTATTACAATTACTCCGCGATTCACTAAAAGTGTTTGGCGGAGGGTGCATTGCACCTATCAGTAAAGGTAATGTTTTGGAAGGGATATACGGGATATGGCAGGTGGCGCCCATGGGCTATTGTGAGGAACCATCCCAGCATTCGCCTGGAGCGATCTAGGGAAACCATGGAAAACTCAGATCATCTGCAGGTCCCACTTGCCTTACTACCTGTGACACAATGCCTTTGCATGCCTTCTTCAGGTGAATCCAACCGACCTTTGGGTTGTTGACTAAGTTACATTTTCAGCTTGTCATAAGAATTTTGGCCATTGAAACCAAGGGCATTGATTAAACATCATTTTTTACTCGTATAAGATTTATTATTAACTAATAATAATAACACAGAAAAATAAACAACCCAGAATGTGGGGGCAGATGGTTGATTTATAATTGAAGAATGTATATCAATCACATATGATCGTGATAACAATGGAATATATGTTCGTCGAGATGATATTTTACGCCAGACACAGGTAAAAATTGTTGATTGTGGCAGCGTTAACCTTGATGATTGTGGAAAAGGGTACAAATCTTACAGATTCGGCGTCACAAGTATAGTGCACTTATCTATGGTACAGTTTCAGGTGTGCACTACACACGTGAATCGGCTACAAGGGTGGCAGGGTCCGTGTGGAATGCACTAGGTGGTTTTTTAGGCTGAGGGAGGAAGGCACGAAACACGAAATTCAGTTACGGGCAACCCAATCAGATGCAACACCGGAATGTAGGAGCAACGTAAAAGAATCTCGACAGTTAAAAGTTCTCGTAATTAACTGTAGAAGCAACAAACAACCGGAACTTGAAAGTACAGAAGCGGATATCGTTATCGGTACAGAAAGTTGGTTGAAACCGGAAATAAGTTCCGCCGAAACTTTTAAAGATAGCATGAACGTTTTTCGTAAAGACAGATTACATTCTCATGGAGGTGGGGTATTTATAGCTGTGAGTAAATTTCTCCCATGTAATGAAATAGACGTCGATACGATCTGTGAAATCATATGGATTAAACTCAACGTTGCTGGGTCAAAACTCATCATAGGCGCCTTCTACCGTCCACCCGATTCCGACATAGTTATCGTCGAGGAGTTGAGAAATAATGTAAATAGTATAGCTAGCCGTTTTAAGGATCATGCTATGATTCTAGGAGGCGACTTCAATCTGCCTTATATTGACTGGCGTAATTATGTTCACATCACAGGTAGCAGCAATAAGGCAGCTTCTGAAGTAATTCTCGAGTTGTTGTCAGATAATCATCTCGAGCAGCTAGTTAATGAACCTACGCGGTGTCAAAACGGTAGCGAAAACATTTTAGACTTGCTGGATACCAACAGGCCAGAATTATTCACCGACATTTCAACGACCACAGGAATAAGCGATCACAAAGCGGTAATTGCGACTATCAAATTAATGACTAAGCGAAAAAGGAAAAAAGGGCGAATTGTATACAGATTCAATAAGGCCTCGAAGGAGTGTTTTAGAACCTACCTGAGGAATAATTACCATAACTTCAAGTCAACAAAGGACACCGTTGAAGAGATGTTGCATCGTTTTATACATATAGTCAGGGAAGGCATGGAAATACATATACCAAAGCGGACAATAAAGGGGGAGAATGATCCACCGTGGTACACATGCGAAGTCAAAAGATTACTCAAAAAACAAAGGAAAATACACGCACGCTCAAGAAGGAAGGGGTGTCGCAGCGATTTAGAAACCTTAGCTGATTTAAGAGGACGTATTAAGAAAGTAATGCGCGAGGCCTTTAACGATTTTCACTCCAACTCTCTCTCTAAGAGTCTCATAGAAAACCCAAAGAAATTTTGGTCGTATGTACGGAAAGTTAATTGTACCAACAGCAATATTCCAGCACTAATTCGTGAAGGTTCCGAGGTTAATGAAAGCCGCGATAAAGCCAACGTACTAAATACTGTATTCAAAAATTCATTTACAAATGAAAATAAGGATAGTATTCCCGTTTTACCACGCCGTGGCGAGTCGGTGATGGAATCATTACGAATAGATACTGCAGGTATCATTAAGCAATTAGAGCTCCTGAAGTGGGGGAAAGCACCGGGCCCGGATAGAATTCCAGTAAGAGTACTTTCAGAGTATGCGGCGGAAATCGGGCCATTTCTGTCTGATATATTCAGTAAATCATTAGAAGAGCGAAAAGTACCTTCAGAGTGGAAAATCGCGCAAGTAACTCCGATTTTCAAAAAAGGTGATCGAAGTGATCCTGGGAACTATCGTCCTATTTCTATAACATCCGTATGTTGTAGAGTTATGGAGCATATTATATGTTCGAACATTATGAATTTTCTAGATGATAATAATTTGCTTACAACAAATCAACACGGATTTCGGAAGAAAAGATCATGTGAAACACAGCTGGCCCTATTCACACACGACGTAATGAAAGTTATCGATGCAGGTTCACAAGTAGATGCAATTTTTCTAGATTTCCAGAAAACCTTTGACTCTGTGCCACACAACCGCCTTTTAGCGAAACTTCGAGCGTACAGAATATCGGATCAGCTTTGTGAATGGATAAAGGATTTTCTAACTGGTCGGTCGCAGTATGTTGTCGTTGAAGGAGAAATGTCTTCTAATCTAGATGTTACATCGGGTATACCTCAAGGAAGTGTAATTGGACCACTTCTTTTCTTAATTTTTATAAACGATCTCGGAGACAAATTGAAAAGCCTTTTTAGATTGTTTGCTGATCATGCGGTTATTTATAGGGAAGTAAGAAATTTGGCCGATTGCTTAGAAATTCAACGCGATCTGGATGTTATTTTGGCTTAGTGTGCTGAGTGGCAACTTACTCTAAATTGTAAAAAGTGCAAGACAATGAGCATAACTAACAAAAAGAATCCAATTGTTCAGAAATACGAGTTAAACAATACAGTTATTGATATGGTCGATCCTATGAAATATTTGGGAGTAACAGTACAAAAGAATATGAAATGGGACATACACATTAATTCGTTAGTAGGTAGAGCAAATTCTAGGCTGCGATTCATAGGTCGAATCTTAGCGTACAAATCTCTTGTGCGTCCACATTTGGACTATTGTTGTGCCATTTTTGATCCGTTTCGTAAGGGTTTGGTCGAAAGTATAGAGAAAGTACAGAGAAGAGCCACTCGATTCGTGACCGCTTGCTACAGTCCTTATGAAAGCGTCACAGAACTGATTAGTAGACTAGGTTGGGAGTCTCTGGTAGATAGACGACACACGTTTCGTTTAAACTTATTGATAAACATGCGTACTCCCACTTTCACTTTTGAGTGTAGTGAAATACTTCTTCCACCAACCTATTTGAGTCGGAAGGACAGGAAAGATAAAATTAGAGAAATAAGGTGCCGGACTGATTCTTATATGAATTCTTTTTTCCCTCGTACCATTAGGGATTGGAATGCACAACAAAGAGATTAGCTTTGGTGCTGAGCACCCTCTGCCACCCACAATTTTGTGAATTGCAGAGTATATATGTAGATGTAGATGTAGATGTTATACTCTAACCCATAGTGCTGCAACCGACCCATGGAGAGATAAGAAGTAAAATGAACGGCCGTTGTCTTTCCCTATGTCTTATCTATATAATACATTTTGTGGAATCGCATTATAGCATCTACTTGAAACTGTCCCCAATGGGAGGCTCTAGAATCTTTTATACAGGTAAGAAGTTGCCAGATACTTCAAAACACCCGCTGGTCTTACCTGCTAATGCTGCTGCTGCGTATGTACTGTGCTTCCAACCTACAAGCTGCTGTATTTATGCCCGGGTCAGCAATTGCAGAGCAGCGGCATGTCAGAGCACTGACGACGTTTACAACTCTGAGTATTTCCCAGTCTGCACGACTCTTCCGGCAGTCGAGATGAACGCTCGATGTACACACCGTTAAGCCTCGGGTGATTTTTCGCAACTGTACACAGTATTATAAACGTCAACCAACCTGATAATACTCCCAGCTTACCATGATTTGACTTCAATTTTTTATTTTTTTTGGTATCTTCATGCAGTTGATAGATGT
Organism: Vandiemenella viatica; assembly: GCA_031002005.1. Taxonomy (NCBI): domain Eukaryota; kingdom Metazoa; phylum Arthropoda; class Insecta; order Orthoptera; family Morabidae; genus Vandiemenella; species Vandiemenella viatica. The sequence goes on from CM061920.1 coordinate 358,938,517, forward strand.
AAACCGTTAACGGCTTAACGGGACATAAAATGTTATCAACAACTCTGTAATGCTATTATTGATTGCTTCCTATTCCAACAGCTCTGCCAGAATGCATCAAGCAATATATCGATAAGGAACAGACGACTACAAAAACTGTGTGGAAAGCGGAGGATAGCCAACCAACTTCACTCGTTCTTTTTATGACTTGCTGCTCCAGAATAAGTAACACCAGTTTGTACTACTTCTAAGCAGACGAGGGAAATCGACACAACACTAAACCACTTGGTTCACGTTGGGATTAGTTATATTTACGATACATAACAGGCACCATGTAGAAGTCATAGATGGGATAGTATCGTTAAAACTAATACTACATGGCTGCTGTTAGAAAAAACCTGGAAACGAACTGAAGACATCCATTACCTCTTTACCAGTTAACCAGCCTATGGCCGAGATCTCTCCGAACCTTGTTCGCCATTTCAACGCCTATGAAGCCAAGAACACATAATTCTCTAGAAATGGGCAAAAATAAGTATGTAGTGGCTCAGAAAAGTAGCGTCGTGTGAACAGTTGGGGAGGCTGCCACTTCGACTGCCGCGCGGTGGGAAGACGTTTCGTCTGTTTAAAGCCTGATTCTCACTTTCTCAAGTGAAATGAAAGATCTCTCAACTTATGATAAAACTTCTATTCAGTGGCAGCGAAAAACAACTACAGTGTTAAGAATTGTATCTGCTACCGTCACGTGAAGTAAATACTGACGGATGCATAAGTCGCATATGAAATTCGTGTCGAGTTATTGCGCCACTGTAAACAGGTCCTTTCGTTGAGCTAGAACCGATCTGGAGTGAAATTATATGAAAGAAATTCAAGGCTTCGGAGGGTGCAACTAAAACAGCTGCAACTTCAATGGATCCGGTTTAAAAGACATATCGGAGCCACCATTGTTTAATTTAATTTAATCGCTATGGAACGCACTCTCCGAAGCAATTTCACTACACACCCTATTTTTCCGTTTCCTGTACCTACCAGTGTTTTAGTAAATTATTCATCATTTTTCTAGGTAACGTATTCCAATCCCTGACCCCTTATCTACGAAACAAAATCTTCCGACACTTTTGTGCCTGAAATCGAGTGCCATCTTCTGATCGTAGTCATATTTTACCTTCAATTCCTACACCAATATCTTTCCACGTCTCATCACCAATACGCAACTTGAACACTCCCATTACCATCTTCACCCTCCTCCTGTCTTCCAATGAATCCCATTCCAGCTCATTTATCATATCGGTTACTGATTGTGTTCTGCAGTTATTTCCAAAGACAAATCTAGCAGCCCTTCTTTCCTCCCCCTACAACTCCTGTATTTGATACTAAAAATGTGGGTCCCATACTAGACAACCATATTCAAGCAATAGTCTCACCAAACTTTTGTAACCATATCACCTTACTTCTCTGGTACATCCCCTCGTCAAAGTGAAGGATTTGGAACCTTTTCCTACCATGTGACCAATGTGTCCTGTCTAGTTGAGTTTGTTATTAAATGTGTTTCAAGGTATTTATTTTTCAAGTATGCAACAAACAATTCTTTTCTCACCTTATAATCATAATAAACCGTTAGTTTTTTATCTGTGTACCTAATAAGCTGACTCTTTCTTGCATTTATTTTCATCCCATGTTGACCTACCCAGCTAGATATTCTGACCAGATGCCCCTCCAGCTGTTAATAATCTTATACCGTTTTGACCAATTATATGGCATTATGCCATCTGCAAACTATCTAACTCTTGACAGAAAACGATCAACACAATAATTGATTAGAATAATGAATAGCAATCGTCCCAAAACACTACATTGTTGCACTCCCATTTTCACTTCACTTCTTTTGATACTCCCTTTCCTACCCTGACTTTTTGCTTTCTAACTTTTCAGAATTCTTGTGCCCAGGAAATCACTTTTTCTTCCATTCAAATACTTTTACCTTATTTACCACCATTCTATGACTCACTCAGCCAAAAGTCTTTTTTAAGATTTAGTGCTACACTATCCATTAACCCTCCTTTTACCATTTCATCCAAAATATTTTGTATATAGCCTACTAACTGAGATTTGCATGAATACAATTGTCTAAAGCCATGAAGTCGACTTGCAAACCCCTTGTGTTCCTCACATAAATTTCTGATGTGGTTTTCTATCAATCTCTCCATTAATTTACCTACCGCTGATGTCATACTGAATGGCCTATACGTAATTTTCGACTATATTTGTTACCCCTTCTTTATGTACCGGTACCACTATCGCACCTTTCCAGTCCTCCTGGAAGCAGAAAATATCCAGACTCAATTTAAATAACGTTCCAAGGTAAGGTACAATGTCACATTCTTTTATCTTCAAGACATACGTAGTAATATTATCTACAGCAGCCCGTTAATGATTTTTCATCTTTCTTAGTTCCTTCATGATATCCTCAGGATGAATTACAAATTGTTTGGTCTATTCATTTCTGATAGTTTTGGTAAAATAGTTGTCCAATTTACACACTCCCATTCATTGTCCTTAATGATCTAAAAAAAAAAAACAAGGTAGTTAAAATCTTTGCTTTATTCAAATTCTCAGTAACTTCTTTTCCAGTCTTATCTTTAATTGTCTCAACCTCCATTTCTTCTCAGTTTTCTAAAGCAGCCAAAGAAAGTTCTAGATGCATCCTTCCGTGGTCACCCTATACCAATAATCTTCTTCACAAACCAATCTTTTACCACCTTCTTTGCTATTATTAATCCTTGTTTAGTTATTTCAAGTATTCGATACTGCCTTGCTGTCTCCAAACTTTGTTATTTTCTTTTCTCACCAACCTCTTAAACCACCTCAACTCCCTATTACAGTACGTAGTTTCTTTACTTCTCTATATTTTCTGTTTTGTAACATATATTTCCTCATTCTTTTTTATTATTTCCTTGAACTCGTCCCACTTCGACTCCAATGTACTTCTGCCTTCCTTTCATTCACTGAAATTTTCCCTGAAATATAGCATCAGTTTGGAAATATGTGTCTTCTTTATAATTGTACCTATTTCCCCCTTCAATTTTGGCCTCTGGTTTACTGAATTCTCTAGTATCCACCAGAACTGCTGCATGATCACTTATTTCTTCAGTGACTCGAGACCCCACAAGGTTATCATCGGACTTTATTAGGAATATATGCAACACCTTTCGCCCGCGTGAGTTCTGCTCGACCGCTTGTGTAAAACCTTCTTCCCTTATCAAGGTATTTGAAAATCTCTATTCTCTTGTCTAATTAATCTTATTTCCCATCCAATTTACACCAGGTAAATTTAAATCACCACCAATACTAACCATTCTACTCTCAATTCTGAACTTTGAGTTTGTATTTAGTTTCCCTTCAAGAGCATCATCTTCATTATTCATTCTTGAACCAAAGCAAGCAGCCAATATCTTCATTTTCTCATTTTTACTATCCCAGACATCTACGACAAGTAACACACTTTTATGATCTAAAAACACCGTTCTAAACTAACTGGAACCAGTATGAAAATCCCTCCACCAATTGTCCTCTATTTCTGCGGTTCAGTCTGTAACCAACAGGAAAAACCTTATTGTCTAGTATTTCTTCTTTTAAACAATATTCTACTCCAATAATTACTTGCGGTTCGTGTATCTCTATTCAGGTTGAAAATTCTATTATTATTGTTGTTCAATATGCTCCTAAAGTTCACTAGTAATACTCTTATTACTGGCTTTATGATAATTTAAGCATTAATCTGTTCCTTCCCAGCTCTACCTCTGTTCCACCAGTTTTATCTATTTCCTTAGCACTCATGATTTTTCCAATCGTGAATATACAATAAGTATCCTTTGGATCATCTACATCCATCCCCTCATCAGGTACCCCTTAAAAAAAAAAAAAAAAAAAAAAAAAAAAAAAAACCTGATTCTATTATCACTGGAAATGTGCCCCTTTACATCTCTAGCTAACAACTTAGAAAGTAGCTAGTGAAATAGCACCTATTAATGATGTCCATAGGCAGAACCCCCAAGACAGAACTAATGCCTTTCGCAGTAGCGTCTCCGATTCCACGTTTACTCTCCTCACACCGTGGTTTAACAGTGGCCGGACATGGCGACTTAGGACCTGCTTCAATTCAACCCTGATGTGTTGTGCCTCCTTCGTTGCCTTCCTTAAGTCACTATCTATACTATAACGCATGTTTCTATCAATATTATTCCCACACCTCCCTCTAACTCTACTCGATAGTTCTTAGTGAAACTACTACAAAGTGAACCTATATAGCCTATTATCCGACTTAATGTTGCACAAGGTTTGAAAAAACTTGTGACCTGGCAACCTTTGCATAACTGATCCTGCAGAAGAGAGCCTACACCTCTAATCTTTCCTTGCACGCCCCTATTCGTACAATCCTGCTGCACCTTACCTGCTCGTACATCTACATGAGGTTCTTCCCCTCCTGACTCTGGTAACAGGACAAACCTGTTTTTCCTAACAATTTCTGAAACGAAACATTACTCTTACTTGTCTCTTTTTCGGTTTGAACTGCGTTTTTTTTTTTTTTTTTTTTTTTTTTTTTTTTTTTTTTTTTTTATGTCGCCAATGTTTTTGTGCCAACCTGGAGCCTTCTTCAGGGCTTCTCTCTATTTAGCCACTTGGTTCTTTCTGATAAACTTGAAGACTAGATTCACAGTTTAATTTTCACCGACAAAGATGACCTTCCACAAAGGTGATATCCTCGTCGTTTCTAGACCTTCCGCTTCGTTTGTGAACCTTTTTTTTAGCTCTGCTGTCCTTCAAGAATTTCAAAAGCACTCTTGAGATTTCCGTCTACCCCCTCCCTCCCCCTTCGTGAGATTTGGTGAGATTTCGCCGGACTCCCCCTCCTTTTCACCTCACGTAATTAATGGGCGCCCCCAAAGGGTATGCATTTCCCAACAGGGTACAATGCCTTATATTTTAAAAAGTAAGCGCGAAATAACTTTCTTAATGTTGCCAGAAAAAATAAAATAGTAGCAATTTATTTATTAAAACTGATAAACAATCTGGCCGATTGCAAGCTAACTGGTAACTACTCACTATAATGAATATCTTAGTGCAAGCAGGTGGAGTCATAATAACTAGGACGATTATCTAATTTTTATAATACAGCGAATTTACAAGCAAGATTACATATATCAGTAAATTTGCGTTAAAGAATTCTTCAGATGCGGGCTGAAGAGTGCACGAAACACAGTAAGTAAAACAATTGTAACAAATTTTCAAAGAAGCTACAGGAATCCGTAAAGTGAAGCAAGAAAGTGATTAGATAATTCGAAACAAGGACTCGATAGATACCGATTTCATAGAAAAAGTTCCTGAATTTCTGTAAGGTTCAGCAACAACGGTATACAAGCTGCAATCACCTTGAAGTAATGCATTAGCATTGCTCTAAAATTATATAATAATTTAATCTGAATTTATTGTTAAGGATACTCAGTTATTTTAATCTCTTTTAATTTTGGCAATACGTACGTCAGACCTCCTGTTCCTTAGAAATCAGAAAATTTAAATATATTGACATAAAAATTGTGCATTGAAACGTATGATTAATTTTATTGATAGTGATGAGCCGTGTTTAGTAAAGCTTCGATGGGTGTTCACGACAGAGTCCGGCATTCCAAGCTTTTTTACATTTAAATAAATGATTTTAAATATTGCGATAGAACATCGACTTTGTGAACAATTTTCCTACACATCAAATTTTGAATTTCACGAATTTTATCTTCAATTTCTTGCGGTGCTTGATGTAACTCGTTCAATATATCCTTCATGCTGTCATCGTGATGCAAGGTTTGTCCAGAGGCAATTGATGCTGTCATTTGTCACGAGAAGAAGAAGAAGAAAATAGCCTTCGGTAATACAGGGTGGAGCGCGGTAAATTGCTTTTTTAGAACACACGTTGTGGCGGCATTGTTGCTCAAATAGAAGAGAGAGTGGCCTTGGTTTATTGTTGCTGACGGGAGGTTTCTATTCAATTGTTGTTAAGTTGCGATAATGCAGTGGACACGTGAGGAGCGCTCTTTTTGTGTTGAAGTGTATTTCTCAAATTACCACTCGATCACTGCAGTGCAGCGTGCTTTTTCGTTTGCGTTTTGCAGTACCCCCACGCGGACGTGTTCCTGGACGACAATCAATTTTAAATTGGGTAACTGCATTCAGAACATCAGGGAATGTGTCAACTGTACGAAGAGGACCTGAGAGAAGCGTTACAACACCACAAAATGTCGAACGAGTTAGAGCAGCAGTACTGCAATCTCCAAAACGCTCAGCTCGGAAACAGGCACTTGCTCTCGGCATTTCAAGTCGTTCCCTCCACAGGATTCTTCATAATAAACTGAATTTTCACCCGTATAAAATGTGCGTGGTCCAGCAATTGTCAGTACGGGATTATGTAACACGAGGACAGTCTTGTGAAGACATGCTTGTAACCATACCCTGTGACGCAAATGTGTTCTTTTCTGATGAGGCACATTTTAACCTCAGTGGGTGTGTAAATAAACAGAATATGCGGTACTGGAGTGACACGAACCCCAAGCAAATTCACCAGAGACCCCTGCACTCAGACCACATCACTGTGTGGTGCGCCATATCACGAGTAGGCATCATTGGCCCTTACTTTTTCCAGGAAAATCGTCGTGCTGTAACTGTGAATTCAGATCGTTATTTAACTATGGTGCAAGAGTTTTTCCAGCCGGCTTTCGAGGAAATGCAATTACAGGATACCTGGTTTCAACAAGATGGTGCCACTGCACACACAGCGGGCATCACCATGAATTTTTTGAGGCAAATGTTTCCTGGAAGACTCATCTCTCGGATGGGGGATCTCAACTGGCCCGCACGATCACCGGACTTAGCCCCATGCAATTTTTCTCTTTGGGGTTACCTGAAGTCAAAGGTGTATTGTAATCGTCCCAACAACCTGGAAGAGCTACAGAAAAATATTGAGGCTGAAATTGCAAGAATACCAGAGGACATGCTTGAAAGAGTGCACGAGAACTTCAGAAAACGATTACAGCAGTGTGTGGATTGTGAAGGTAGACGTTTGCCAGATATATTGTTTAAACCATGTAATTAGTAACTTCCATTATTGTACAACATGAGAAAAATAAAAATGTAAAATTCTAAGTTTTCATTATTTTTTTTATTTCATTCCCAAATCAGCAACTTACCGCGCTCCACCCTGTATTTTCCAGTTGCTGACTGATTTAACTTTTTTATGTTAGTTTATGGTCACAGCAACTTTGTCCCTTCCAGAAAATACTATTTGTTCTTCTATCAATATACTTCCAGATCTCATCACCAATATATTCCTTATACTCTTTAAAATACGCTTAGTAGTATCCTGTACCCCAATGACTCCCAATCCTAATGCTTTATGAAATGAATTACCGGTTGTATTCGATCTAAATTTTAAAGACAAATTTTGGTTCCATTCTTTGAGTAACCTCCATCCAACCATTTGTCTTCAGCTCTTTTTCATCCGTTTCTCAACTTGATGAACACTGTCTTCCATCTTTTCCCACTGTCTCTTCAAGTCAACATACCCATTTTAACGTACCTCGTCAACAACGTGCTTCATATTTTTGTTGTAGGCGTATCTGACTATCAGGAGATCCAAGGAAGATGTTATCCAAGGACGGTAGTTCATTTAGCGCAACGCTTGGAGCATCAAGTGGATACGAATTAGCGTTACATTCCAATAAATATTTAAAATAGGTTTCCTTTAAAAAATATCTCGTACCACACAGCATTGAAAGCAAACATCTGAAATAACATCATACATTAACCATGTGTTCCTTGGCAGAACAACAAGAATAGAAGAAAAAAAAACCCGGAAATCCACTGTAACACAATGTCACTTATAATCACTAGTACTGTCCAGTCCACCCCTGCTATGGAACACACGAAAATCATAAACGACGCTCAAATTCTCTTCTATCTGTATTTCCATATCTTGCGAAGGGACATATTTCGCTCCAAGACTCGAGATTTGCATAAAAATTCAATCAGATTCTCATTAACCATTAGAATTATACGGACCCGCTATTCAAATGGACCGTTCCCAAGTGTGTGCAGGGAATCAAACAATATATCGCAATCTGTGGTTGTTATGTCGTATCTTATGGAGCAGAAATGGCTTCCTTTATGAACGCTACTAAAATAGCGAATCATTATTTTTGAAGCCGAAACATTTGTTTGTAATTCTGTTTTAAACTATATGTATTTTGTCATTTACACAAAAAATTATGCACATCTCTCGTGATTATTTCAATATTGATTACTATTTTTAAATAAGTCTAAAATACAAATACTGTATATCTTTTAGTATCATAAAGGGTAAATGATATGGATCTACAAAATTCAATACAAAGTAAAATTGACAATGTTCATAATCAAGGAATTTATTATCTGGACGTTGTGAATCATTTTCCTCAATTTGGGATGATATTGATAAATGAAAAACGCCAATGTTTGTGCATTTATTGAACTCCCGAACGCGTTTCACTTCTTTTGCAGAAGCATCTTCGGCGGGTTCTCCTGTTAATCACGTACACATGTTACAATTTGGTTAAGTTGTTGAGTTTTGGACAGTGGATTATTATACAAATTATAATCCATACAATACAGAAAAACACTAGAAGTACCACACAAACCAATAAATATCACAACTCAGGTATATACAGGCTAACATACAATCAACGTCAAGTTCATTATATAGGACAAACATGTAGAAAATTCCAAACAAATGGAAGACAGACTAAACAACAAAACAACACACGTAGCGACACAAAGTCGAAAGTAAACAAAACAGACCGGTTATTCGTAAATAATATACAGTACAGTGCAATGCAGTGTTGTGCTAGTCACTAATGTAATAAAAATCTGGAAAAAGAATTACTACTCAAAAAGAAAGATAAAATCACTGCTGCTGAGAGTGGAGCATAAATAAATGCAATAGACCGAAAAATGTAAGTAGATAATAGTCCATTCTACAAAACGCAACAACAAAATTAAATTGTAACATGTCTACGTAATTACAAGGAGAATCCAATGAAGATGATTCTGCAAAAGAACTGAAACGAGTTCTGGATTTCGCTTTGCATTCGGGAAATCGCGGGTTCGAATCTCCGTCCGGGCATCCAGATTTGGGTTTTCTATGGTTTCCCCAAATCACTCCAGGTGAATTCTGGGATGCTTCCTTCAAAAAGGCCATGGCCGAATTCCTTCTCGTTTCTTGTACCCAGTCCCATCCCGCCTCTAATGACCTTAGCCGTCGACGAGACTTAAAGCCATAAGTAAAAAAAAATCTAGAGATCATAAATGCATACACATTCATTTGCTTTGGCGTTATTTATTTATCAAGCAACTTCTTCATTCGCCTATTATTATTTTTTTGCAGTTGACAATTAGCATCACTGCGTCACTACTTATGGGCGGCATTGTTTCAAATGTCTCTCATATCCAATGTTGGCTTATTACAACTGGGTACTGACCAGTAAGAACAGCAATCTCGGCTCACTGTAGCGATCAGTTTAGCGTAGAAACAGGGTTCATAGGTTCCAGTGTGGCTGGCCCACTGCGATGACCAAGGCCACAGCAGGGATTATCGCTGGGCAACAGAGAACTGGCTCCGGCGAGAAGCAAACCCGATTACGATGGATTTGTCGCATCACAAATACAAAGAGAAAACAACTTCCTCGTTGTCAGTTGAAACCAGTTCAGCAATTTCGTTGTCCTACAAAACTTCTCGTTGTTTTAATGGCTCCCACCACGTAACATTTGAAACAAAACAGCAGGAACTTTCCCTAAAACGTTTTATTTAGCGAGAGACATCCCCTTCCATTTTCACGCACAACAAATACGCGGAATTCGTAGTTGATGCTAACACCAAGCGGTTGCGGACGACTTCGGTAAACCTCTCACGTCGTGATAAGTATGTAGTAAAACAATTTAACCTGGCTGACTTGGGTTAGAAGATTTCTGGGGACAACGTTAAGCTTCTTGTAAAACGCATTTCCTCCTCAGAAAATTCCGACGATATTGATTTCGTGACACTAGGTTTTCCCTGCAGCTTTAGCGACCTTTTTTGTGAGAAGCCGTCAGTTAACAACAGGAGTGATGCCCCCTCCTTAAACCATTCCCATATGTATTGTACAGCTTAATAACGTTTTACTAATTGCAACACAGTACAGGAGATAGAATATGACATTTTTTTGCTCATGCTGTCCCTCGCCATGCGCTGCTTTTATCGCGACCACTTGATTCCGTTAAAAATTGTACATCATTATTTTATTTCGTTAGCTTAGAGCACTCTTACTTGAATTGTTTTACAGCTTTTCTAATCTATCATTAACAACTGATCTTTACAAGTCCACAAAATGTTATGAAAGTACACCAGTTTTTTTCTAATCCGTAGTTCCAGTGTTAACACTTACACAACGCTCACTTTTCCTGTGCTCCGGTATTTCTTTATGCAAAACTTATCTTCAGTATCTTCTATATTCTTCTCTTATACTATCTTAGTAATATGAAAGACCTGATTAAACATCTATTGCGTGAAAGCTTCGTGTTCCTCAGCTTGGGATTTCATCTCAAAATCTACAAAAAACGTCATGACTTGCATTTTTAGTTTCAGCATTTTCACTTCTTTCCAGGAGACTATTAGTCACGCCAGTGATAGTCTATGTAGACCTAAAATAAATTCGTACGGCTTTGCGACCTGCTGAAAGCGTTTCGATTGCCACTCGTTCCACCTCTGTCATCGCTGGAATCTGAACCACCAATTGTCCTGGTGTAGCTCATACGACCAAACAGAACGGTTAGAAATTTCTCGACTTATCGAACATGAACTATTAGAGCACACAGCTCTAAAGCTTAAAGCTTGTTTCCATATAACAACTTTAATGTTCTCAAATTGTCTTCACCAATCAAAAATTGTATTTTTTGTTTCTTCTAGCTTGATTTCTATAACATAAAACCGTTGGCTTCTACACTTCTTCACAGTTTAATGAGATTTTTTTATTAGCAGACTAAAATTTCTTGATCATTTGATATCTAATAGTACGTGACATTGTTTTACTGCTTTGTGTTTATTATTTTTGTACCTTCCTCTTTGATTCACCACTCGAATGTAAGTCTGCGATGCAAAAATTTGGATCCTGTGGCCATAATTTTTTCACTAGCTTTCGATTATTTGCATCACAAAATTTTCCATTTCCTATACATTACAATTTTTTGGTTATTTCTTATTAACGAATTTACAGTGTCCACAAAAATACTTTTTCACTAGAGAGTATTTTAGTTATCCCAATTCTCTTTCATATGGAATGTGTTGCTTTCTTCATTTTATCATATTTTATATTGACCTTAGCACTACAAAATTTTTCTGAGAGTATATCTTTATAAAGCACTTCACGAATATGTTTTATTGTATCTGAATATCTGTTTTGCCATTTTGTATAGCACCAATTTTAACAATTTCTTTCAGAACTCATGCAAAATCTTTCTCTTCGATGAAGTTATTTTACATGTAGCTGATAGTTTCTGATATCTTTATCTTAAGAGCTTTCTTTTTAACTTCGAGGACCGGAGGGTGTATTCTTATACAAGGATTGATTTCGCCACTGCGTCTTCCCTGCATACAAGGGGCACGAGGAAAGGAAAAGTCGTTGAAATTGGGTTAGAAGATGTTGCTACCTACTCCCCAAACAATCTTATCCCTAATATCCATGACTGGATTCGATAACGAAAACCTCTTCCTACCGGCTATTGGAAATAAAGGGAAATTTATAATTTTAATTATATATTTGTATAAAGGTACTTCAAATTAAACACCCATATTTTTTTCAATTTTTTTAACTCTAAGTGCTAATTACTAAGCCGATACTTATAAGTACCGTCAGGGACTTTGTGTATCACAAGATGTACAGAAATAGCAACTGAAATCAATTATGTTCATATTGTTATGAAATGTTCGCCTCGTGATATTCAACAAACCAATTCTTTTTGCTCATTCAGACACAAAAAGACATTGCAGTGGAACATTTGGAATGAAGTTTTGACTGTATCTTCTTCATACTTCCCAATATTTCATCTCTCATTGTGGAATAGTATGACTTCTGTTGTTTGAATGGATAAGGGCTTGGTGAAATATCTTGGTGATCTTTTCTTCTTACCGATATCCTTGATAATCATCATACCCTGTGCAACGGAACTTCTGAGACTTGTTTCAAATATGAGACCATTTATGTTACAGGCATTGACAAATACAACATCAAGAATTCCCAAAAACAATATGTGCCATGATTTCAGTAATTTTCTGTCAGCATTTCACAACGCCATTGGCTGATCAGCAATATCAACCCCACACATAAATGTATTGTAGTCGTTAACGACTCCTGAGCATGAAATTGTCAGCTTCAATCCATCTTTTTGTTTGCATATAACCAGTGGTGTAACAACAGGGTTGAAGGGTGGGCAAAATGACATGGGACCCACTGCCGGAGGGAGCCCCCGATGACCAGCCGGAGAGGCCCTCTGGCCCAAGATCCACCCAGGTCACCAATCAAGCCTGAGAGAGGGCCCATCTGTTGAAATTCCCATGAACCCCAACCATTTTAGTTAATTGTTATGCCACTGTGTGTAACAGTAGTTTCCTTGCTGCTATGAAAATTTGATACTAAATGTACGACCTTTTTATTCTACAATTTCCAGTAGCCAATGTCTAGGTTTGAAAATCTGTGATCTCAACCTCATCTTTTCAGTTTTCGGTCGGCAAATAAGTTGTCAGAAAGGCTTTGTGGTTGGGCATGATTGTCACACAACCAAAAGTTCTTTCAGTTTTTATAATAATGAAACAGACGAAAAATAATTATCATCCTCATTGCTCCATTTTTGTTCAGTCAATTCTAAGACCATTCTTTGACCTAATGAGTAATCCAAGAACTTTGCAGCCATTTCTTCATTTTTGCCTTAATAAATTATAATCTTCTAAGAGAAGAACTTCGATCAGAGCTTATTTATTAAAAATATCCATTTGAAAATACTTAAAACAATGATAACACCAATTGTATACTTACTAAATCTATTGACCAATAATTCGTATAAAACTACCCAGAGGTCCCTTGGTACTTATAAGTACTCGTTGGTTTTTCTCGATTATTTAGTAAAGAAACTAGAAAAAACATATTTTATAGGTAAAATACATATGGTTAAATATTCAAACTAAAAAAGTAATAACACAAATTGACACTTACCAAGTAAATTATCATCTAAAAATGCATTGTAATGTAGCACTTGTTACTCTCGTCAATATGCAGTCAATTTCGTGCAGAATTTCAAAAAAAATGTTGTCATTGTCTGACCTAATCGTACAACAATAGATCAACAGGCTTAACAATGCAGTGGACACTGGTATTGTCAAATTATATGGTGGTAAACATAAGGGTATTTATAAGTACCATCAGGGAGGAAATGGTTAAAGCTGCCAACTTTATAACAAACATGGTAATAGAGTTTTATCATGGTCAGTGCAAGTCATGAAGCTAGCTGTACTCAAAAGACATCAGTTATGGATTCTTATTTCTTCCTCAGTTATATGCAAGTCGTGTAACGGGGATACTTAGCATATTTGACCGCATCGATTTTATAACAAGGCGACTATATAAACAAGTGAAATAGTTCCAAAGTGGCGAGAAACGGATAACGTCAAGTAGATAACTGTCATAAAAAAGTAAAGTTTTAGATTTAATCTTGTAACCAGTGGTGAAGATAATGAAAATTCTGGTTTGGTATTATGCAGAAATGAATTTTTTTTTATTTTTTTTTTTCGGTTTCACGAAACTCTTCGTGGTATGCTTCCTTGCCCACAATCGTCTGTATTCTACTGCTGGCGAAATCAGTGAGTCATAAAGGATTAACTTAAAAATGTGCGATAAAAAAGGATTAAAAAAAGAAAATTCTAGTTATTTTACGCTTCGTTGATGTTATTAAAGCGAGGAAAGCACCAGGAGAAAGAGATGAGAGGTTATTTGGCTCTGGCTTTTCGCCTGCAGTGATTTCGGGAAACAATCGAAAACCGATATATGGATGCCACGATGGTAATTGATTCCGCGTCCTCCCAAATCCCAAGAATTTTCCACTCAGCCACCAGGTTCTACAGTAATTACCGTCTCAGAGTTAAATGGTAGCTTAAAGACCAATGCTTGACATGTTTTCACGTCCTTTCTACAACGGCACGCCACATTGTCACTAATACGTGCAGCGTCATTGTTCAGTTCCTATAATATCACCTATTTGTTTAGATCCTGTTCCATTCATTACGAGCAGTTACTATAAATTTGAATTATTATATGTCAAATAATCATAAAATAAAAATATTTAGTTCCTATGATTTGGAAATACATTTACGTTAATATTTCTTCGGTATGAATATTGACGATTTTTAAGGAAATTCAGGTGTCTTGGATTAAAACTAGCAGCTCATACGTCTCATGAGTTTATTTTTCCATAACAAATATCAAAATTACATTTCCTACTCCTCGTAGGGGAAAACTCCAAGGAACGACACAAACGCGGTTAAAAAAAATGTTTTGACTTTATTTATTTGGTGGTACAAGGATAGAATAATATTTTAAATACGGTGTATGTGTTTGAATAAGTGCAAGGCTGAGGGAGGATGACCCTGAGGAGAAAATTCAGTTGCGGGCAGCCAAGATAAATTCAGCACTGCGTGTTAGGGGTAGCTTAAAAGAATCCCGAACATTAAAAGTTCTAGTAGTTAACTGCAGAAGTGTTTGTAATAAACAGCCTGAACTCGAAAACGTTATTCGTAGTGCAGATGCTGATATCGTAATAGGCACAGAAAGTTGGTTAAAACCGGATATAAGTTCCGGCGAAATTTTTAATAGTAACATGAACATTTTCCGTAAGGATAGGTTGCATTCCCAAGGAGGTGGTGTATTTATAGCTGTTAGTAAGTACCTCCCATGTAGCGAAATAGATGTCCATACTGTCTGCGAAATCATATGGATCAAGCTCAACGTAGCTAGGACAAAACTTGTGATAGGCTCGTTCTATCGTCCACCCGATGCAAGCGTAAATATTGCCGAGGCCTTGAGAAATAATGTAAATAATATAGCACGGCAATTTCCGGACCATACAATAATGCTAGGAGGTGACTTTAACTTGCCTGATATCGACTGGACTAATTACGTTCACGTTACTGGGGGTAGGGATAAAGCAGCTGGCGAAATCATTCTAGACCTCTTCTCAGATCACCATCTTGAACAGCTCGTAACTGAACCAACGCGGTGCCTCAACGGTAACGAGAATATTTTAGATATAGTTGTTACAAATAGGCCCGAACTATTCACGGATATTTCTACCACCGCAGGAATAAGTGATCACAAAGCTGTAATTGCTACAGTAAAACTAACAACCACGCGCAGAAAGAGAAAAGAGAGGATCGTTTACAGATTCGAAAAGGCTTCAAAAGAGTGTTTTAGAGCGTATTTGAGGCATAATTACCAAACCTTCTTAGTAGCAGGAGGCACCGTTGAAGAGAGGTGGCATCGATTCCTACATATAGTTGGGGAAGGTATGAACTTGCATATACCGAAACGGACAATCAGGGAAGAGAACGATCCCCCATGGTACACACGGGAGGTTAAAAGGTTACTCAAGAAGCAAAGGAAGATACATGCACGATCAAAAAGGACGATGCATCGGACTGATTTAGATAAGTTAGAGGAGATAAGGGGACGTGTTAAGAATGAAGAATGCAATGCGTGAGGCATTTAATAACTTTCGTGAAAATTCTCTCTCTAAGAGCCTCACTGAAAACCCTAAGAAATTTTGGTCGTATGTAAAAAAAGTTAGTTGTAGTGGGAACAATAAGCCAGTTCTAATAAAAGATGGACGGGAGGTTGAAGACAGCCGCGACAAGGCTACCTTATTTAACGCCGAATTCAAAAATTCATTCACGCAAGAAAACTTGGAAAACGTCCCCACTTTACCACATCGTGTGGAATTAGAGATGGATCCGATAGAAATTGATAGCGTAGGAATTGTAAAGCAATTAAAACTCCTGAAGTGGGGTAATGCGCCGGGTCCCGATGGTATACCGGTAAGAGTATTTTCTGAATACGCGGAGGATATTGAACCATTTCTGTCAGATATATTCCGTAAATCACTAGAAGAGAGAAAAGTACCTTCTAGCTGGAAAATAGCCCAGGTAATTCCCGTTTTTAAGAAAGGAGATCGGAGTGATCCTAGGAATTATCGACCCATATCTCTAACATCGGTATGCAGCAGAATTCTGGAACATGTCATATGCTCGAACATAATGAAGTTTCTAGATGAGAACGAGTTACTTACACCATGTCAACACGGATTTCGGAAGAAGCGATCGTGTGAAACACAATTGGCCCTATTTTCCCACGACATAATGAAAGTTATCGATGCAGGTTCGCAAGTTGATGCGGTTTTTTTTGGATTTTCAGAAAGCTTTTGATTCTGTGCCACACAACCGACTTTTAGCGAAGATTCGAGCTTACGGTATTTCGGCTCAGATTTGCGAGTGGATACGTGATTTTCTAACTGGTCGATCACAATATGTCGTTGTTGACGGGGAAGCCTCTTCTAAGATAAATGTTACTTCGGGCGTTCCTCAGGGAAGTGTAATAGGTCCACTTCTTTTCTTAATATTTATAAACGATCTAGGTGACAACGTCAAATGCTGGTTGCGATTGTTTGCCGACGATGCGGTTATCTATAGGGAAATAAGGTGCTCCGACGACTGCTTGGAAATTCAGCGTGATTTGGATGCTATTTTCGATTGGTGCCGTAAATGGCAGCTTACACTTAATTGCAAAAAGTGCAAGGCAATGCGGATAAGTAACAAGAAGAATCAGGTTGTTCACGAGTACAAAATAAACAATTCACCTGTTGACACGGTTGATTCCGTGAAGTATCTGGGGGTGATAGTACAAAGCAACATGAAATGGGACATGCACATAACTTCAGTCGTAGGCAAGGCCAATTCTAAATTACGATTCATAGGTCGTATTTTGAGGAATTTTAATGCTCAAACAAAGAAGATAGCGTATAAAACACTAGTGCGTCCGCATCTGGATTACTGTTGTGGGGTTTGGGATCCGTATCGCAAGGTTCTGATTGACTCAGTTGAGAGGGTGCAGAGGAGAGCCGCTAGATTCGTGACTTGTTGTTACAGCCCTTATGAAAGCGTCACAGAATTGATACATAGATTGGGCTGGGATAGTTTGGAAGACAGACGACGTAGCTTGCGTTCTAATTTATTGGAGAATATGCGAAAAAATTTAAATTTCGAGTGCAATGAAATACTTCTTCCGCCAACCTATTTAGGTCGCAATGACCGGATGGATAAGATTAGAGAAATAAGATGCCGTACTGATACTTATATGTATTCCTTCTTTCCTCGCACTATTCGGGATTGGAATGGGCGGGTTTAGGATTGGTGCTTAGCACCCTCTGCCACCCACAATGTTTGTGATTCGCAGAGTATGGATGTAGATGTAGATGTAGATGAATAAATTACAGTTAACTATTTTTAGTGTGAAATTTATTCAGATAACGAGCTAAAACCATATTACAGATAGTTTTACTTAGTACTATGCTTCCGTGTGGCAACGTAGTGCACACACTAGAAAAATTGAAGTTCATCTGAATTAGTGTATGAGAGTAAGAACAGGCGTACTAAAATCCACCTGTCCCCTGGTTACATATCATGAGTAATATACAACCCCCAAAGGTAATACGCCAAGAAGCAACAGAACGGGAATGGATAAAGATATATCATTCTGACCATCCACACGAACTCCCAGTCCATGAGGTTCTAAATGACGTACCAACCTCCCATTCGTCTTAAATTCAGAAATCCAGTACGTCATGACGTATTTGACTTCGATGTCAAGAAATACTGGCGGAAAAGCTGGAACCCTGCAACTATGAAACATGGAGATAATGAAGATCCAACAACTGGACTTCCATCTGAAGAGAACTAAAGCGCTTAAGAACAGGCATCGCCAAATGCAACGCCATGCTCTATTAATGACGACTTTAGAAATCTCCCGTTTGTGACTGTGGAGCTCCTTCCCAGAGTGTGGAGCATATCATCAAGGAATGCCCTTAAGGAAGTCGATGGACCATTTCAAGATATTTTCAGTGCTTCAATTTCCTTTATAGAATGGCTGAAACAACTGGACAACGATTTGTGAAGTCTACCGACGTCCTTGTAGAAGTATATATTGCATATATTTATTTGTATTACGTTAGTTGATTAGCTATACAATAAATAAATAAGTACCTATGGTGTCACTAAAACAATACAGATACATCGTTTCTTGTTTGGAACACTGAACAAGCTAACAATATGAAGTGAAGAAACAATTTCTTTCAGGGAAAACATGTTATAACACCATCTTTAGTCTTGCGTAATTATTTATTTCATATTTGTTACATTGCGATGCTAGACATCCGTCAGATTATGATTAGTGCTGTGCGCTATGCAGTGTGCTTGAGGGCTGTTGGGTTGACTCCAATGCCACCGGCAGGCACGATGTACGGTGGTTGATACTGCTGGGGCCCTGGCAGCGGGTAAGGCTGTGGGTTCCACTGCTGTTGGCACTGTGGAGGCGGCGGGTAATACAGGTTGCCGCCATAACCGGAGTAAGGAGCAGACGACACCAACATCGTGCATACCAACAACTGTGAATTAACAAACGAAAACGTCACACCACAGAAACCAGTGCCACAAATACGGGATTACATCCCGGTCTGAATATAATAAAGCATGTTATTGGCTGACTTATTTCAGTCGTAAAGAAAACTACAATATAATGAAAATTCTTTTATCTCAAAAGAAATTACTATGTTTAAAAATAGTTCTATGATAACCATGTATTGTTAAGGTTTGTAGTATATCTGCCAAGTGGACGTTAACTGTTCGTGTTATTTCCTTAAATGAATCGTGTGTACTATGTTCTTTGGTCAAAGTTTAATGTATGACGGAGAATTGAATGAACTGCAGTATGGCTTATAGTAATACTATCTTTGTCTAGACACGATTGTAATTAGGAGCACAACAGGGGGAATACAAAATATAATATGTTTTGACACATAAAAGCGACTAGAGAGCAACAAAATTTCGTTTGTTGTTTTTGAGGGAAGTTACTAAAAAGCGGGGTATACAAAAGTTTGGAAAGGATGTTTTTAATATAAATATTGTACTGGACATACAAAAGACAATAATTGTTTTAGTTGAGTTCCATGTTAAGTCGGTATTGTATTACCATCAAACGGGCAAAAATTTATTTAAATGTTAAAGAGCAACGGTTTCAAGAACCGGTTACATTTGTGCATTAACGCATTAACTAATGGCAAGTAAAGTTCTGAGCTATTGTCAACCAGAGATTACAATTACAATTATTAAGAAGTTTCAGAATATTAATATCATGGAGAAGAAAATATGGTTGACGTTGTAAGGGAGCTTTAGGAATGAACTCATATAGTGTGGCATGTTAGTCGTCAGTCTCCAAACAGGCGCAAGGTCCAATATTAAAGAAAGCAATTGATTTTTAAAAATTTTAAATGTTATGCTGGCGAAAAAATAGAATTTACAATGAAAACTCCACAAATAATGGATCTGTTCGACGAGAAACCATGCGAAATCAGAAAATAATAACGGGAAGAATAGAGCCAAACAATGTATGCTTCCGAAGGGAGAAAGCACTTATTCAAATGAAGAAAGTTAAGTAAATCCAACCCCTATATTACTAAAAATGTTATATAAATAATAAGCAATAAGTTAATTACCACTCAACCACACCCCAAATATTCATATTTAAAACTATACACTTGACTTAAATAATCAGTACTTAAGAGTTGTATGGTATTCTTGTAGATTGATATAGTGAATTGCGATGCGAAATAACTATCGTTGATTGCACTGTATATACAGTGTAACAGCAAAGAATTTCTGTGAAATTCCTCTTTTTATGGTTGAATAGTGGTCCAGTGAAAACTATTATGTATACACCATAAATTGCTTTAAATTAATTACATCTTTTATTTTCTTGTATAATACACAAAACGCAATGTTGAGTAGCGCGAACACTGCAGGACTAAAATCATCAGAATCGCCAAATCTAATTGTATCGAAGAAATTCATCTTTACATATATTTCAAGTGGCTGTAATCACAGGAGAAGCAACATCAGGTTCAGAAATTCATGAGGTTGCAACCACAACAGATGACACTAGTATCAATACGGCAGTGACAAACAACAGTTTACGAGAATATTTCTGACTCAAGTTTCAGTTAACAATGATAGGCAAGAATTGAGGTGCAAAATGTGTGATAGGTAGAACGTTGGAAAGGGAATAAAAACGAATAGAACTTATCTGCAATTGTTGGAATTATTCTCTGGGATAAATGACAAAGGAAGTTAAAGGAAGACCATATGTCACTTTGGCTCACCTGGAAAATAAAAATTGTCTTCCACTGAGCCGCCATGATCCTCCAGCAGGTGAAACTTCTTAATGTCCTTCCAAATGAAAGCGTAAGAAATCTGTAAATACCGAAACACAGTTGATCAGTAATTTCATCAAAAAAGTTAGACACCAAATTCACAGAATCATTAATCATGATCTCTATGTTTTTTTTTTAACTGATTATATTTAAAACATCGGTCAGAAACGAAGCAAGAAGATATAAAAAAATACAAACGGCTACTGTCTACACGAGTCCTTTAACCAATGAGACAAATCGACAGAGAGATGCGCTCTTGAATTCAGTAAGTTGACTCTTGGCTTGAGGTGGTGTCGATGCGCTATCCAGTGTTTCATAGTGTGACGAATCAAACATAGTAAATACAATCTATACAGCAAATATTTTCATGATAAATATTTTTCCGTACAATAGAAAGCGAGTTAAGGTTATTTTTTGGATTTCCCTTCAAAAAATGTCCACGTGTCATATAATCTTTGGTAACTAGCACCAAATGGTTCTGCGTAGAAAATAACATGGAAAAAAAAATCAAAAGGAAAAATTTCTCGTTCGCAACAGACCAGGTCTAGTGTATTACTGATCAGAATACGAGGGTAAACATAGTT
Organism: Vandiemenella viatica; assembly: GCA_031002005.1. NCBI lineage: Eukaryota > Metazoa > Arthropoda > Insecta > Orthoptera > Morabidae > Vandiemenella > Vandiemenella viatica. Next base: position 358,959,714 of record CM061920.1, read on the forward strand.
AAAAAGTTTATTTGATCACGTATAACTGTGATCACACTCGAAGCTGATAGTCTTGAAGTTTGAATCATGTCCTCTCTAGTGTTTAACCAGCACGAGAATTTTTGGGAGTGAATATCTCTAGACTGACTTTACGTTTCAACTTTATGACTGATACATTAAGAATTTTACTATTGTGAATAGCATAAAGTTACTTCCTGGAGAGTGAAATCGGTGTTTACGTAGTCTGGCAGCTCCGAACGAGACGCGTGTCAAATGTTTTCCTTGGATGGAACTTAGAGACATCTAAGCACCAGTACTATTCCAGACCAGTTCTTTGGTAATGGACACTGCGGGAATTCCTGTAGAAAGTTATAGTACCTTCGACACTACACTCCAGATAACTTATTCTTTCAAGTCTCCTTACCATGATGAGGTGGTTTTTATTTCTCATATGCATATGTCAATTAAATTAACAACAAATGCAATAACAGCAGCTACACGTTGACATCGAGGGTGTCTATCCATTCAATTCTCACTTTTCAGTTGCGTGTAGAGCAGACAGACAACTCAGTAAATACCTTGTAGGACAACATTTCAGGATGGGTCCAACAGTCTATTCCACACCGCAGTGACGGTAGGGTTCGTTCGTTGAGCCTCAGCGGTATAACATTTGTGAGAGAAAATAATGGGGGAAAAATTTGCCGATGATACTATTATTTATATTGAAATAAAAACCCAGGACGTCTGCGCTTTCCTACAAGCCGATATTATGGAAATAACCTCATGGTGTAAAGATTGGCAGCTGGAGTTAAAGGCTAAAAAATACCAAGTGATACGTATAAATAATAAGGTGACACCATCTAACTCCGAATATACAACTAATGGCACTATCCTTAGAACGGTAGATTCCGCTAAATACTCTGCTACTGCCCTGGGCACGAGTCCCGGCAGGCGCATGAATTTTGAGAGTTGTGTTTAATCATATGAGCTATGCCAGGACACTCCGTGGTTCCGATTCCACGTTAAACTGTAGGTCCCACAGGAAAGGAACTGGCCGTCCTACCTCTGACACAATGGCTTAGTATGCCTCCTTCGGGAGGATGCAACCAACCTTCGGGTTGTGGACTAAGTTAAGTTTTTTACCTAGGGGTAACAATTCGTAATACTTTGTTGTGGAATGAAGATATTGACAAGTTAATTGGGAAAAAAATCATATGCCGCGATTTCTAGATCGTAATTTAAAACAGTGTACACTGGAAGATAAATGGATTGCATACAAAGCTCTGGTGCGTCCTCACATAAAATATTGTTGTTCTGTGTGGGACATCAATCAAAAGGGGTTAATGGAGGCATTGGAGAAGATCCAAAGAAGAGCCGCCCGTTTCGTGACAGGTATAAATAGATGGAGGGAAAGCGTAAGTGCGACGTTGAAGGGGTTAGGTTGGAAAGATTTGGAACACCAAAGGCGTTGTTCTCGATAGAAGCTAATTGAAAAATTCAGGACTGACCTATTTCAGGATGACAGCAAATACACATTACTTCCAGCAACATTCATGTCAAGGAATGACCGAGAAAATAAGGTATGATAGGACCAGATCCGATTCATGTCTATACTAATTTTTTCTACGAGCACCTAGGAATGGAATAGGAAACGTTTATCGAGCGAAAAAACTTAGAAACTTCTTCAGCTATCTTGATCTGGGTTTTCTATCTTTTTCCAAGATCTCTCTAGGCGAATGTATGGGGGGTTCCTGAAAATAGCCAATGGGTGTCTCCTGCCATATCCTGTATGTTCCTTCCAACGAACAAACGGGTACACACTAGAATAGGTGCAATGCAGCCTCCACCGCGCGGTTTTAGTTAGTCGCGGAGTAATAATAATAGTGATTATAGTTTCATGGCACAGACCGAGACCTGTTCTGAAGCGGTTTAGTTGCCTTGAGTAATTCCTTGGCTAATCAATATGCGGAAGATTCTGTATAGGATCATTTGTCAGGTATGCAATACGTGGTTAGTACTGCTCCTACCGTCAGTCGCATCCATTAAATAGCAAGGTTAATGTGGGGAACCAGCTGAGCGGCCAGAATAGCAGAAAGTTTTCTTGTTTTAAGACGTTTTAATCGAAAATTCTGCAGTTCAGTCCACAAAGTGACAGCTGGCCGATCCTGTACCTTCCATCAATGATGGACTAAAGATGCATGCCTTCAGATCCTAGGTGGACGTAAGTTGGATACACTCAAACTCCAAGGCAGGGGGGTGGATCGCAGTATACCATCCACAATTCTAATAGCAACGTTTATACGGATTTCCACCTTCCCCGTATGAGCAGTGTCAAATCATTTGATCCACAATACTAAACATGACAAGGTAGAGAAATCATAAAGTACGACGGTACTATTGTAGGAAAGAATTCTACACAATATGGAGAATATGTTACACGCCAGATAGAGGCCGTAATTGTGGTTGAGGCAGCGTTAACCTCAAAGATTGTGGGGAATGGCTTTTAGTGTTCACATTACATTGGGTGTTAAAGAAATAGTGAAGTAAACTGCGTACCTATTCACAGTACGATGGCGCATTAAACCAATTGATGCAACTGGCGCATGATGATGTACGGATTTGAATACCTACTCTTACCCTACGTCCAGACTGTGTAAAATATTTTCAGACCTCGAAGCGTAGCATTGAATTTACTCATTCCTCGACGAGAGGGTCGAGAAAGTTTTATGGAGGTAAGAAGTAGAAAGCTACTTACAAATAAAGTCCTCAGCTTACCTGCTACAGCTGCTGGTGCTGCTGCTGCTGCGGATGCACTGTTGCTGCCAGCTAACCAGGAGCTGCATTTATGACCCATTCGACAATTGCAGAGCACAGGACGTCATGGCACCGACGACGTTTACAACTCTGAGACACTCTTCGGCCGGCACGACTCTTCCGGCAGGTTGTGCAAACCCTCTGAGTCGAGATGAACACTTCTAGAACTCTGTGTGATATGTCGCTATCTTTAGACAGTATTATACCAATCAACCAACCTGTAACTACCTACTGCTTTCCTCGTTGGAACAAAATTTGTTCTGCTAACTTCCTGATGCCAACGGGTATCTGTACGTGCATGTAATCGTTTAACTGGGCATAAATTGTTATCGATAACCCTGTCATACCGTGATTATTTAGTTACCGACCCCTCTCATTCAAACAGCACTGCCGTAATGCAGGAAGTGTTTGTAAAGAACAGCCTACACTAAAAACGGTGTAATAAGCAGTGGGGAATCTATCAACGCACACTCAGAATAGTATTGTTCCTTGTATGTTATTTGGACGATTTATAAACACAGAAAAGAATTTGAAACAACACTAAACCACTTCGTTCTTGCTTTGACTGCCTTTGCCGTTTAAAACGGAGCACCTTACCTAAGTCTTAGCTGATATAGCTCCACCATAAATAAGACTCTACTTCAGATAGAGAGAAAGCGTCTGAAATCGAACAGAAGACATACATTAAATGGCACCAGCCAGCCAGACTACGCACAAATCTCTCCAGATCATGGTGATGATTCTGTAGTTGGGCAGAACCGATCAGGGATGAGATAACATGAGAGAATTTCAAGACACGTGAAGGGGCAGCTAATTCAGCTGACACTATGGATGGATCCGGTTACAGAAGGCTTGCAGGAGTGGCCACTATGTTCACATATTGCAGTTGCTGAACTGCACGTTGATGTTAGCATTTACACAAATTAAGTGCAGATTGTACAATTTTCTGTATCCGACATGCAGATTTGTTTTTAGTAAATTTTGGTTTCCTGTGGTTGTTGCTGTAAAAAAGTAATGTTTTCGACAATGTACAATACCTCATACGGTAAAAAGCAAGCGTTTTATGAGCGTACTGTTGTTACTCTAAAATAAAATAAAAAAACCTTTACTATTACTCCACGGTTCACTAAAAGTGTGTGGCGGAGGGTGCACTGCACCTATCCGGAAAGGTAATGGTTTTGATGGGATATACGGGATATGGCAGGAGGCTGGGCGGTAATGGCTTATTTATCAAAACTATTAAACTCTCTGGCTGACAGGTAGTCAACTGGAATGTACTCACTATGATGGACGTCTTAATGGAAACTGTAGACGAAAAACAACGAAAATAATAATAATGATAGGGAAAAAATATCACATCGACAGATTAGTTACTTTCTCCAGTAATAAGTATGTAGAAATTAAGGTTATTGATATCATTAATTTTACGATCTAAGTACCCTTAATTGTTAGATGATGTGCGAAGAAAAGACAATACAACAGGCAAAAAGGAAATCATTTGTAATACATTTTAACTTAAGATATCGGAATCCTCATAACAAAAAAAGAAAGTGATTAGAATAGCCTAAACGAGGATTCAATATTAAGGGCATAAAAAAATACAGTTTCTGGCCTGCTCTAATAGGTGACAGAAACATTATATTTACAGACTATATTCGACTTAAAATAATAACACATTAGCATTTGGGCGCTATACTAAAAACAAGTGATCACTAAAATCTGAATTTATCGTGAAGTCTATGTAGTTTATTTCTTTTTTAATTTTTTTTGGCATTAACTATTTCATTTCTCTTGGTATTGAAATATATCAGTCTGAAAATTTAGATGTACTGATATAAAACTAGTGCGGTGAAGTGTATGATTCAGTTTTAGCAGCACAGAGCCATGTGAAGTTTTTGTAAAGCTTCGACGGGAATTCACGATGACCTGGAATTGATTTTTAATCCAATTTCCAGTATTCAATGCATTTTATATTTAAATTACCGTTTTCAACTGGGATGAAGCTTAGGCCACAGGGGTAATTTCTCGACCCACCTATTTTTACATCCTACAGCCTATAAATTGATAATTTTTTTTCCAGTTCTTGACTCGTTCACCTCCATAATAATGTTTTTCACTTTCTTTATGCCACAAATCAAATGATAATTCATCTTCCTTTCAAGAACCGCTGGTTATTATTATCAGTAATTATCAAGGCTTCATCACCAAACGCACCTTACATACTTCAAAACTACATTTATCCGTCTCCTATTTTACAGTGTTTGCCAATTCATAGCTCTACTATATGAATCAGTTAATTCGTTCTACGTACCTATTTACTTTTTCTGCTTCTGATTTTACGCCTCGTTGACTTCGAGGTAATTGCAGGCGGGAAAGGACTGGGGGCAAGAAACGGGAAGGAATTGGGCCATGGCCTCTTTGAAGGGGTCATCCCGGCATTCACTTTGAGTAATTTGGAGAAACCATGGAAAACTCAAATGTGGATGGCCGGACGAGGATTCGAACCCACGTCCTCCCAATACGAGGCCAGAGCGTCACTGCTTGGTTTACCTAAACAATTTTTGCTGACTTCCTTTGCACTCCCTCCAATTTTTTGTTTCTTACCAGTAATTCGGGATGCATGTAATCCCACAATACTCAAAAAATCCGATTAATATCGTTTTATACCTACACTCCTGGAAATTGAAATAAGAACACCGTGAATTCATTGTCCCAGGAATGGGAAACTTTACATACACATTCCTGGGGTCAGATACAACAAATGATCACACAGACAGATCCATAGGCACATAGACACAGGCAACAGAACATGCACAATGTCGGCACTAGTACCGTGTATATCCTCCTTTCGCAGCAATCCAGGCTGCAATTCTCCCATGGAGACGATCGTAGAGGTGCTGGATGTAGTCCTGTGGAACGGCATGCCAAGCCATTTCCACCTGGCGCCTCAGCTGGACCAGCGTTCGTGCTGGACGTGCAGACCGCGTGAGACGACGTTTCATCCAGTCCCAAACATGCTCAATGGGGGACAGATCCGGAGATCTCGCTGGCCAGGGTAGTTGACTTACACCTTCGAGAGCACGTTGGGTGGCACGCGATACACGTGGACGTGCATTGTCCTGTTGGAACAGCATGTTCCCTTGCCGGTCTAGGAATGGTAGAACGATGGGTTCGATGACAGTTTGAATGTACCGTGCACTGTTCAGTGTCCCCTCGACGATCACCAGAGGTGTACGGCCAGTGTAGGAGATCGCTCCCCACACCATGATGCTGGTGTTGGCCCTGTGTGCCTCGGTCGTATGCAGTCCTGATTGTGGCGCTCACCTGCACGGCGCCAAACACGCATACGACCATCATTGGCACAAAAGGCAGAAGCGACTCTCATCACTGAAGACGACACGTCTCCATTCGTCCCTCCATACACCTCTGTCGCGACACCACTGGAGGCGGGCTGCACGATGTTGGGGCGTGAGCGGAAGACGACCTAACGGTGCGCGGGACCGTAGCCCAGCTTCATGGAGACGGTTGCGAATGGTCCTCTCTGATACCCCAGGAGCAACAGTGTCCCTAAGTTGCCGGGAAGTGGCGGTGCGGTCCCCTACGGCACTGCGTAGGATGCGACGGTCTTGGCGTGTGTCCGTGCGTCGCTGCTGTCCGGACCCAGGTCGACGGGCACGCGCACCTTCCGCCGACCACTGGCGACAACATCGATGTACTGTGGAGACCTCGCGCCCCACATGTTGAGCAATTCGGCGGTACGTCTACCCCGCCCTCGCTCAAAGTCCGTCAACTGCACATACGGTTCACGTACACGCTGTCGCGGCATGTTACCAGTGTTAAAGACTGAGATGGAGCTCCGTATGCCACGGCAAACTGGCTGACACTGACTGCGGCGGTGTCCAACCGCTGCGCAGCTAGCGCCCTTCGACGGCCAACACTGCTGTTCCTGGTGTGTCCGCTGTGCCGTACGTTTGATCATTGCTTGTACAGCCCTCTCGTAGTGTCCGGAGCAAGTATGGTGGGTCTTACACACCGGCGTCAATGTGTTCTTATTTCAATTTCCAGGAGTGTATATTACCCCAGATGAATGCCTTTTATGGTATGAACTATTTCGCTGGTCACAGTAATCCTCCGCCTGTAATGACCTAGCCGCTGACGAGTCGTAAAGTTAGTAAGATTAAAATCGTTTAGATAATTTTTATTTTTTGTCCATCTGAGTTCCTTTCTACAGATATCTGTGGTATACGTAGCACAAGTAAAGCGTTTCGGATAACGAGAAACTTATATTGGAACGAAACCAATAACTGCCATATCATGTGAGCAGTTGTTTTTGTAAATGTCGTCTGCCGATAAACTACTGTTTTTTAACCGCATGTTAGGGGTATTGTGCATCTGAAGAGTGAATCGAGTGGGTTCACAGGTAACAGAAAAAGAAGTTATAGAACAGACATCAGTTCAAGGGTGCGGAAGGCCATGTCATTGTACATGTTTCCAACATACTATACGATAATTTCCATAATCGTAATTTGTTCATTATCTGATCTCTACGATGTTCGCGATTTTTTTTTTTTTTTCAAGAAAAACGTTTACACATTTATAGATACATTTAAAAAAAATATGAATTCAAATTGCTGCCAAAGAAACTATGAATTTCTAGCTAATGCTTTTAGGCAAGGGTGCGAAAGCAAATCAGAGGAAACTGTTATCGCCACCATAGCATTGGTACTTTATGGAAATTTTTTCAGACAACCAATAGACGATCCTAACTCTACAGAAAGAATCAATGATTTCATGCCGATTCGTTCATACTTTATTAAGTAGACGCACTGATTTATGATCTACCTGCAAAATCATTGGTACAGGTGGTCACCGATGTTAGTTTTGTATCAGTGTTGTTTACCAACGAAGCAGAATCTGAATAATGTCTTCAACGCCATAGTCTAGACATCACTGATATATGATATTTACTCAATACCGTGTAGTTGCTTCATTAGAAAAAGCTACAGTTTTAATTTGTACTGGGGAAACATGGTAGACCACTTCATTATCTTTCCCTCTTCCCAATTTCTCTATAATTTTCTGCTATTTTAACCTATTCCTATCACTATATAAAACTTGTTAAAGTTCAGTTCCAGAAAGCACTAAATGATGAGGGTGTAGTTCTGAATGATTTCTTCAGTTGGCCGTAAATAGCATTTGCGTAGGGCGATATAGGTCGTACAAAACTGTTGTCTGCCTGTCTGGCTTGAAATTTACCTTTCTTCTTTCCTCACGCTCGATTGTTTTCTTTATCATTGGCGTGGAGTTTCCATTGCTCTTTGGTACTAAGTCGGAACTACCAGATAATTTTCAGGCAAGTGGAATCAAGTGTACGGAAGCATCGTTTCAGTCGACATACCACGATTTGGCGAAGTTTATGAGTCGAATTTTCCATTTGCAAACTACGAAGTACAGGTTCCCGGAGTAGCATGATTAAAGGCAGAACGGAAAGTTAGGCGGAGGCATTTTAGCCAGTGAAAGAGAAGTTATTTTGTCTCTCAGGGTAAAATGGAGAAATGCTCGGAGAGCGTTGGAGACGGAGTCAGATGAAGTTATAGATGGTTAGAGTTGGATGGATCAGACCGTATTTATTTTTAAATAAAAATATGTTTAAGTATCTCTCAGATGTGGAGAGTTGTTGCCGAAGAGGTTCTTGTTTTGATGGAATAGAAAAGATTTGAATAGTTGGTAACTGTATTGGATAGTAGCTTATTGGATATAAATGACCTATAAAATTTCACACTCTTCGCAGACACCATTTCGAAAAATTTCACTTACTTGTCTTTTCGGGATTTGCGCTGCGTTTTTCTTGCTGGTGATGCCAACGTTTCGGTCCAAACTTAGGACCTTCGACAGGGCTGCTTCAAATTAAAATATCCATTTCGTTTTTATATTCCCCAGCCTAGATGATGATTTTTCTCCGCCAAAGAATATCCGCTGTTACAGAGAGGTTTGCTTACTGTGGAGCAACCTGGTGGTTGTAACGCGTTCGTTTGCAACTACACAATTCCACATTTGAATGAATCCTTTGCCCTAGACTCTACTGAAGTTGTTAGAATGTTCATACGTTTCCATGGAATCACTAATTTTCCGTTCTGAAAAATCACTTGGTTTTGCAATGATTGTAGTTTTCTTCCACTATATCCTAGTCCTCCTTCTATATGATGATCCGCCACTGTCGATGTCATTGTTTGTTGTAGTCTCGCTTGGCGATAATGTTCTTTCAGTCTAACAGCACCGCTCCCATTATATCAGGCATGCACACTTGGCCACAATCATAAGGAATCTTGTACACTTCACTCGCTGGTAACGAAGCTCTGTGATCCTTACAGATTTTAAAATGCTTCTCACCTCGTTATTACTGCTGAATATAAGTTGAACATTGATTTTGGCCAGCAATTAACCTATGATCTCTGTGGCTTCCTGTATACTGTATGAGGTAACAAAAATCCTTCTTCTTTTGATCAGTTTCATTTCTGTCGCCATCGTTAATCTTTTACTGATCAAAGAAGGGGCTGTTCTGTTATCTGGCTGTTATATCCAACCACAGGTTCCAATTGAGATCTTTCTTCTCTTTCCTCATTCCTAACATGGTCATAATCCGCGACCCTCTCTGCTCTACAAGATAGGATCCTAAACAGAGAGTTAAAAAAAAAAAAAAAAAAAAAAAAAAAAAAAAAAAAAAATCCGGGGAATGATGGGAAGCAGTATTTAACTAGCGGTCCGTAGGTCTAGTTTTTCTGCAGATCGTGTGTGTTAATATTCCTTTTTCTCTTTTAACCAGCACATCCAAGAAAGTAAGCTTCTCCTTCCTTTTCCAATTCTTTGGTGAACTTTATTTTTGGACGCATACTATCGATACTCTTCAGAAATAATTTAAATCCACTTCTCCGTTTGGCTATAGCACAAAATTATCGTCTACGTACCCAAACAAAAGGAACGATTTTCTTGTAGCAGTAGAAATAGCTTCGCGGTCAAATTTTTCCATGAACAAATTTGCTGCCACTGGGGAGAGGAGACTCCCATAGCTACTCCATATTGCTCTTCATAATAATTGTAGTTCCACTGGAAACAAGTTGTCCTCGTGCAATTATGAAACAGCTGACTCCAATCGTGATTATACAGGGCGTTCGCCGGGAAACGCAACCCACTGTTTAGCGCTACAAGGAAGAAACTGCTCCCGGCGAGCGAGCGGTCAGCTTCCGGCATTGTTCGACCGTCGGCCGCGGACTATTTCATAATAATTACGCTTCATAAACTTCATAAACTTGTATGTGCTAAGCATTTAAATGTGATGTAATTCATTAGCTTACCTTATAAAAGATGCTGGAAGTGTTGACCCTCTTGTGTAATGCACATTTCACATCTTCTGAACATATTTCGAGACACACGCTGCCCTAACTGACTTAATGATTTTTTGGGTGACTGTTCTAGTCGAAAAGCGATATCGTCAATTTTCTCCTCTGTGAGAATACGGTTGACCGACAGTCTCTTTTTGTTGAAAAATGAACCCGTTTCTCTTACTTTTTTAACCAGACGCAGAATTGTTGATTTAGCTGGCAGTAAAGCGCCAGGAAATTCGCGACGAAATTTACTGCGACACTTTTTAAACGACTTCTTCTTCACATATGTATCGTAGAGAAATATTCTTTGTTGCAAACTGTAACGTACCATAATTTTACTCACACTCAAACACGGTACAGATTAGTAAGAGTATGAAGCCCCAAACCAGCCAAACCGCAAAGAAACGTTTATTCACAACACTGATTAATAAGAGACTGAAGTCACAAACTAGGTACAATGCAAAGAAACCGTTCTTAACAATGTAAGGGTCCCATTATACTGCGTCACTGCACTATTGTGGCAGCGGAGGTGTTAAACAGTGCGGTGATTCACGGTGCCGTGTGGCGGGAGTTGCTGGCACCACTGTCCGAGCAAGTTGCCGACGGCAACAGACTGGGAGGGTAGCGTTTTCCGGCGAACGCCCTGTATTATTTTATTATGATGTCCTTAATCCCTCTATTGTGTCCTTGGCGAAAAACGAGACTACATCGAAGCTGACAAGAAGATCGTCCTATTTGAGACTATGTAACTATCTATGTAATCTATAAGTGGTTCTGATTTTGGTAACTTTTGGACATACAATCGCACTAATAATTAGACGTATCGGTATGTCGTTCTTGCATATTTTTGAAAGGCTATAAAAAAACGGAATCACTGGATTTCTTGTTAATATAGTTTATTTCATCGTCCACTCCAGATTTTAGTGCTTACTTGTTTACTAATGTGTTTGACACCTTTTTACTTTCAGTCTTTCTTTAATATGTAATTTTTGTATTTCTTGTCCGCTTATAACTGCATAATTTTATCTTTATAACTATCAGTATTCAAAATCACTGTGTAGTTTACCTTGTCCGCAGACAGAATTATCTCGTCCGTATAGATTCCAGTTATCAAGAGCATGTGTAACCATCAGTGCGCCTTATTTTACTGAGTCTATCTGTCCCGTTATCGCTACCCAAACATGTCGGTGGGTTAAGTAATTCCCCACAGGAATAAATGATGATGGGTGATAGGATAAATTTTTTGACTGATCTTACAGCAATCTCAACCCAAACTCAGTGCCAACTAGCTCCACATAAGTAACACCTATATCAAAATCGAGTGAAACTTGTATCTACCTTTCTCTTTCTTGTTACGGCCACGATTGAGCACGTGATCACCAGCTGCATGATTACTCAGTCATCTTAGTGTAATCCAGGGTGCTGGAAACCTCACCACAGACAAAACCAGACATATTAAGTCTGAACCATGGGGAAGGAATATTTGTATTTCCATCTCTCTGTGAATCTTGAAACTGAGGTTATATATAATAAGTGTGTTTCCGATAGCGAAATGTTTAGTTTATAAGTCGGAGATTGGGGTCCGTCCTAGCATTCGCTTAGATAACTGCGTAAGACCCCATTCATATAGCAACCAGGACAGCCGGAACTCGAGTCTATGCTGTTGTATCTCCACAATCCAAAGTAGTGGTGCCTTAAACCATGTAGCCATACAAGCAGCCATACATGTAGCTCCATACTTTGTTAATACTAATAATTAGCGATTTTCAATGTGGATTCCATACAGAATAACAATAGACCAGAAGGCACGATTATTTTTTTAATTTTTTAATTATTTTTTACTTTTCAAAATTTTACCTGAATCGTGTTATTTACAATTGAATTTATGTGCTAGTCCGCTTAATCTTTCTTTGTGATGATTCCCCAAAATAATCCAGGGTACTCATGCCCAAGTATTTTTATTTTTTTATTTTAAAAAAGTGCATTATCTTACAGATCATATTCGGTTGTTATTCATCTCACCATGCCAAAATCATGTCAAAATAACACTGTGTTTCTATACATTCGGAATGATTTTTTTCCCCTTATAGATGACTGCATGATCAGCAAAAATTCTCAAACAGCTATTATCGACGTATTAAAAATCGTTTATAAAAATTAAGCAGTGGTCCTATTACACTTCCTTGCCGCACGCCTGATGCAACAACATGATAAATGGAGGCTTTGCCGTTGACGATAATATCCGCTACGAATTAGTTTGGATATCACCCATTCATCCACCAAACCGCTGCGATATTCCGGAGGCATGAATTTTCGTTAACAGGCAGTCGTTGAAATTATTTTGGAAACCCAGCTTTTAACACTTCGTGAGAAAATAGCGTTGGCTGTGTTTTACATATTCTGATCATGCGGAATTCATGTTGGTTTGGTATAATTGTTTCCATCCAGGAATTTCGTGTATTCTGAAAATATAATATGCACCAAAATTCTGCTGCAAATAGAAATTAGTGACAATTGATGGGAGTCAAGTCGATGTGCTTTCTGCCAAATTGGAGTTACCCTACAATGGTATTGTCCTCGCATTCCGGAGGACGTGGGTTCGAATCCCTGTCCGACAATCTAGGATTGAGTTTTCCAAGGTTTCCCGAGATGGCTCCAGGAGTATGACAAGATGGTGCCTTCAAAAGACCATGGCCGAATTCTTCCCGTCCATTGTCCACCATTCCTCCCCTTTTTTATGAACTTGACGTCGACAAGGCGAAAAGTTATAAGCAATAGAAGGAGTTGGCTGTGCTATATTCCAAGTCGAATACACTTTTTAGTCTCCAATCGATTTTTAATATATAGGGTGACTTGCGGGAACCGGACTTTTTTCAAATGAGCAGTACAAAGTTAATTTACTTAGTAATATTATTTAATTGTTATAGATATAATGGTGAGAACATACAATTTCATGAAACATTAAGTGTGTTCATTGTGTTCATTTCTTGAATATGATGTCATGCATGTGTTGGCCATCCACTTGAATGCAGATTTCCATCCTCTGTAGAAAATCATCAAAAACTCGGGTCAGCATACCTTATCCAATCAAATTCACCTCTTCTGTAATTGCATCATTCAGCTCTTATAAAGTACGTGGTTTGTGAGCGTAGACACGAGCTTTCAAATACCCCCATAGGAAATAGTCACAGGGAGTCAAATCCGGTGACCTTGGTGGCCATGGCACGTCACCAAAACGCGAAATTAACTTTGCCAGGGAACATCTTCTTCACAACTCGCATCGATGCGTGGGAAGTATGCGCTGTGGCCCCATCCTGTTGGAAGTGAACATTTTTCTTGTTTATTCCTTGCTTCCGAAGTACTGGTCTGAGAAATGTTTCCAACATGTGAACGTAGCGTTCAGAGTTTACTGTTACTGTGGCACCATTTTCCTCGAAAAAGTACGGCCCAATTATTCCAAAGCGGGCTACCGCACACCAAACTGTTACCTTTGGATAGTGGAGAGGTTCTTCATGAATGTTACATGGATTTTCAGTCGCCCAATATCGAAAGTTTTGTTTGTTAACTGAGCCGTTTAAGTAGAAATGAGCTTCGTCGCTCATTAACGGTATTGCATTAGGATTATCACTAAGCAACGCACTGCGAAGTCTTCTCTTTGTTTATAGTCCCTCTCTTTGAGTTGCTGCACCACCTGCATTTTGTAGGGATGAAATTTCGAATCTAATCCTAAAATCTTCCTCACAAAATCGCGGCTCATGTTTAGCTCTCGTGCATGTCTGCGTGCAGATCGACTCGGACTCCTGATTAAAGCAGTTCTCACTATGGTGATGTTATCGGGCGTTCTCACTATTCTTGCAGGCCCGGGTGGCTTTTTCTTTGTTACTGTTCCTGTTGTTCTGAACACGTGAACCCATCTTAACAATGTGTTTCGGCTTGGAACTGTCTCATTCCGACCGATATTAAAGTGGCGTCGAAAGTTACGCTGTGTTTTGATAATAGATTCACCATTTTTAACAAAAGTGTCGTATGCAAAAACACGATGCTGTACTGACCACTGATCCATTATGACTAAAATGGTAAGACACACTCAAAACAATGACATAACCTCAATCTAGCCATCACGTGTAACAACAATGCAACAGCTGATCCAAATTCGTCCGGTTCCCGCAGCCTACCGCGGACTTTCGCACTTTCAGGATTAATGTCGCATTTGTGAAGTTGAGTTAGATTTACGACATAGTGGCGGCATTCTTTGGTTATAAATGTATGTAACACGTTGTGGTTTCTTCCTGGTAGTATCCAAATATGCGATTAAAATCAAACGCTCTCTCGCTGTGACCGTTGACGGCGAAGCCTCCATTAAGGAAATAAGGAAAAACTGACCAGTTCCTCCTGTTATATTTCTTTTGTTTACTAACACTTGGTTATTTAGTTATACACTGATTTTTGTTAAGTTCATTAGTGATTTAACGATAGGAACAGCTGGAAAATGTCATTGAGTACAGTTAATCACAAACAAGTCTTTGTTTTCGATGGCAAATCATGACCCGTTAACCAACTACACAAATAACAGTTCCTATCTAAACCACTATGGGGAATGTTTTGAGTGTGATGAATTTTTGTGAATGGAACATTACTGTCAGGGAATGGCGTCGGTGACAAACACTACCGGAGCGCCAAATCGTGACAAATCCATCTGCTCTCTGAGGTTTTACACAACCTGCCGGAAGAGTCATGCAGGGCTAAGAGTGCTTCAGTGCCACTGCTCTCAACATGTCAACTTAAGGATAAATGCAGGGTCGGCTCAGCGCTCATTCTCTCCGCAGGCAGCTTTGGAAGCAGGTGAGCTCACATGTTTCTTCCTAAATAGCAATCTCTTTATGCTGTATGTATGCCAGGGGTTTCGTAGCCACTCTACTCTAATTGTGCGCATATCTCGTAATGTTAGGTTTAAATTATTAAGAAATTTGCCAGTCATACTACATAGGGCAAGAAAATGTAATAACCCACTCCATAGATTGACATTGTTATTATTTATTTTACATATACGCCTCTTTCTGTAAGGCATGGGATAGATACAGAAGGTTTCACAATGAATGAATTAATTTCAGAATTATTGAATATTTCGCGACTGATAAACGAAATTTAGGTTATCTTACATTTTATGGTGCACAACACATTATCGGATTTAACTTACTTCATTGGTAAATGCTAATGAAATGATTAACTATATGGACAAGATGTTGAAGCTTAAGATAAAATGCTTACTACAGTTGTCCAAAGTCAGGTAAATGTTATATGAGAATTACTCAGCATCTCCCTGATTAACAATAAATAACCCTAATGTTACAAAATATGTTTTGTTCAAGATTCTACATTACAGTTACGTCCACGTAAAAATAAATAATGTAAATAGCATTTACTTTTGTGTGATAACAAAGATTAAGATTTACAGAAAATAAGCTTGTCAGCACCTCTGTCTTGCTTGGAATAAGATGTAGAATCCATTGTTTAATGGGAAAGTCTATGTGTAAAATTGGTGTTGGTATCTATATCCCGTCTTGATAACCACCGGTAAGTTAAGATAATTTACTTTTCCTCAACTATTGTCAAGCGTTCTCCAGCAAACAACAGAGTGTAATCCTAGTGTTTATCTGTTTTATTTTCGCTGACTGAATTTTTCCATAGCACGAACAACAATTTGACAGTTTGCTTCAAATGAAACGAAGGATATCATAGCACTGCACTGCAAAGAAAAGGTAGTGAGTGAGAAAGCTTAGTCCTTTAAGGCCTAAACCTCTTTTTATAAATGACTTGCATCTGTTTTATTTCTGTTTTTTGAATGTTATATATCGTTTTCTGATAACGTAATACACGATTAAATGGAAAAGAAATTCAAAAATGATGCAGTAGCTCTGTCAATTTGGAGTCTAATTTCATTTAATCACTGGTTTTTGCTGTTTCCAGATCCTGTTAGAAGACTGTAAGACGCAGAAGGTTTCTCCTAAAAGAGCAGCATGTCAGGCATGATTAAGACCATTTTAATCTTACAGGTGAGGTTACAAAGGTCATCAGCTATGACTGTAACTTAGCGCACAGTAGCTAACAAAAAAAATAATCTGCTTGTTATTCTGATATGTTATTTTATATCATTTGAATTATAGCTTAACTTCATGAAACCAATCTCAAATTTAACAGTCTCAAACTTTTATCCAATCTCAGTACAAAGTTTCTCAATACATTCTAACCCTCCAATGGCAGGCTGGTTAAGTACAGGGCTAGTCAAAACGATTGCCATGATTTCACGATTTTTCTTTTGGCTGTCCTATTATAGGTACGATGATGGGGTTTGCTGTTATAAGATAAGTGGCTCTCCAATTTTCGATTGCACTAAATGCAAGCTTCCCGCCGTGGCCGCTAGAGCGGTAGAGAGCAAGATGGCTGAAAGTGAAAAAACGTACGTTGTTTTCGAATTTCATTCGACTCAGTCTGTGTTACCTGTTCAGAGACACTTTAGAACAAAGTTCGGCAAGGATCCCTCGCATGCTAAAACCATTCGGCGTTGGTATCAACAGTTCAAAGCCACAGGATGCCTTTGTAAAGGTAAAACAACGGGTCGTCCTCCTGTGTCTGAAGAAACCGTTGAACGTGTGGGCGCCAGTTACGTTCGTAGCCCACAGAAGTCTACTCCTCGAGCGAGCAGGGAATTAGGTATTCCACAGAAGACCGTTTGGAGAATCCTACGGAAGTGACTCTGTACGAAGCCTTACAGGTTCCAGTTGCTACAAGCACTGTCACACAACGATGAAGTGCATCGTTTTCGATTATGTGCCCAATGTCTAGAAGAAGACGAAATATTCGCAGAAAAACTTGTGTTTAGTGATTAGACCACTTTTCACGTGAGTGGAAAAGTGAACAGGCACAATGTGTGGTTTTGGGGAACCACCATGCTTATGTTCGTGACTCTCCCAAATTGAAAGTGTTTTGTGCGATCTCAAAAAAGAAACTTTATGGGCCTTTTTTCTTTAATGAGATGATGATCACAGTGAAAATCTATCTGCAAATGTTGCAGAATTGGCTCATGCCACTTCTGGAAGCTGATAGTGTAGATTTCATTTTCCAGCTGGACGGTGCTCCACCCCATTTTTCTCTAGTTGTCCGTAATTTCCTAAACACAAGGATTCTAAACAAATGGATTGGTCGTGCTGGGGATGCTGATAGTCAGCTGGTGTCATGTCCTCCTCGTTCCCCTGACCTAACCCCCTGCGACTTCTTTGTTTGAGGTTTCGTTAAAGACACAGTGTTCGTGGTACTAGTACCAGTTGATCTTCCAGACCTGCGGGTTCGCATCACAAATGCATTTGCTCTCATTTACAGAGACATGCTGCATCGGATATGGGAATAACTCGATTATAGACTTGATGTGTGCCGAGTCACTGAAGGTGAAAATATTGAGTATCTGTAGACACAGTTTTTTTATATATCTGTGTAAAATAATAAATATGAAATAAATTTCTGAAATCACTGCAATCATTTTGTCTAGCCCTGTATAGTATATATCATTCTAAAATAAAATAACAAACTGTTCCTCGAGATTAATCTCTGGCGACTTCTGTGTCAAGTTACTATGATAACCGAAACAGAATTT
Organism: Vandiemenella viatica; assembly: GCA_031002005.1. Classification (NCBI taxonomy): domain Eukaryota; kingdom Metazoa; phylum Arthropoda; class Insecta; order Orthoptera; family Morabidae; genus Vandiemenella; species Vandiemenella viatica. The sequence continues at coordinate 358,977,537 of CM061920.1, forward strand.
CGGCAGACTGGTGTTAATATTGTCTGTTACTTTAGTATGCAGTGTCATAATCACCCAACTGATTACTTTGTCAATAACCTGTTTCGCCTCCTGTAATTAACGACAACTGATGAATCCAATGAATCAAATTTCTTGCATAACGTTTACATGGTTCAAGTTAGTCACATGGGAGGATCCACGTCCATTTACGGCCATGCAGTCCTAGTCTGCCAGTTAACACTCACTTTCACACAGATAAAATAATCACTCATTGTTTGCGTGACGAGACATTGTAAACTTAAAGATTTGCAGTAGAACAGTCGTTCACAGCTTTCCAAAGACGGATGAGAGGGCAAGATTGGAATGCTGCCTAACGTACAGAAAGAATCAGAAATGATCATGTGGCCATCTAATTTTTCATATTTCAAAAGGAATTAGGTTTTCTTATTGAATAGAATAAGCAGAAAGTTAAAAATTGTAGCTTTTTGATTAAATAGGTCAGGCAGAATAAAGAATATATAGAGGAAATGAAACGACTTTATATAAATCTTGGATTTTTTTTTACTTCTGGCTTTACGCCTCGTAGACGTCGAGGTCATTAGTGGCGGGATCGGACTGGGACAAGGAATGGGAAGGAATTCGGCCAAGGCCTTTTGGAGGAAGCATTCCGGCATTCACCTTGAGTGATTTGGGGAAACCATGGAAAACCCAAATCTGGATGCCCGGACGGGGACTCGAACACGCGTCCTCCCGAATGCGAGGCCAGAGCGTTGGCCACTCACCCACCACGCTCGGTAAAATGTTGGAATTTGTGTGACTAAACGGCAAGACGCGCACGATTTCTGCAATAGAGAACATCGACCAATTAGCGTACAAGTATTTAATGAGTTTACTGGTACAGGGTATCTAAAGGTTAAGAGATTAGGAAGAATACTGAGTTGTCATAATCGGTTAGGGGGCGTAATTATTTATAGCGGTGCATATGTCAAACTGACGATGCTACAGACAGATAAAGAAAACGTTTATTGGAACCGAACCTTTAATTCAATACACGAGGAAAAAAGAAAATTAGATAATCATTGTCAGCTGTGCTCTCCTCTAGCAGTGGAGTGAAAAAATGGTTTTGTCACACTGATTTCCTTATAGGGGATAAAATCGTCTAGGAGTTAGGCTATTAATATTTTGTTAAATCAAAGAAGAATATGCATTGATGATTGTTAGTTTATATCATGAATAAATGTAGATTACAGTAAAATCCTGTTCGGAATATGAAATAGACTCTGAACACTTTCTCGTAGTATTAGGTTAAATTTATGATAATCTGAAAGCAAAAACTGGAATAGCCTCGACGTGAGCATACTAAACGGATCTCACGAAGCAAGGAATGTAGATCTATGAAATGCCCGTGAAAAACATTCAACTGAATAAAACTAGTACACACTGAAAAATGATATAATCGAATACGAAAAATGAACATTTGGAACAAGGATAAAAGTTGAACGGATTTCAGAAGACATATCGGAGCTGACTGATCAGAGGAGAAAGTACAAAAATGCTACAGATGTATCAGGAAAGCAACATCACGTATTTCAAGCTTTATAGATAGGGAATGGAAGAAAGCACCAAAATAAATGTGTGAGAAAGTGAAAAAAAGAAATAGTTGAAGGTAAGTTCGATATCGCTTTCAGATGTCTCATTATTTTTTTTAGAAAAAAAAAAGTAATCAAGTATGGAATGAAATGATGCTAATAGGAAACCTATTTTAGGCTTAGAATGAGGAGCTAGATGTTCGAAAGTACATGATAAGGATGACCGAAACAATAGTATAATGGAATAATGTATTAATATTTGGATGTCATGCTTTAACGTTAATATTTGACACAACACTGAGTGATTTCTAGATAACCTAATAGAAGAAGGAATCAATTTGTAATATATACAATATCTAAAAGATTAAAAGACGAGAGATCAATAAGAATTTTAATGGAGTATCATATTCGCATTTACAAAAAAAAAAAAAAAAAAAAAAAAAAAAAAAAAAAGGTCTGACCAATGCTTAAATTATCGACAGCAAATCTAAAATTTCAAAATTCGATGTTATTGACGATGACAACAAAATGGAGAGTATAGTGAAAGAAATATCATGCCAACATCAGTTTGGAATTAGGAAAAACTGGACTGTAAGTTTGAATTAAGATTGTTTGTAAGAGAAATGCTATGTTATCGTTTGTGAACGCAGAAAAACCTTTAGTTGTTACTGTGTACATGTCGGACAAGATTTTCGCAATTTTTGAAGTAGATAGATCTAAATAAAAACTAATGTCAAGATGCAAGAAAAGCAGAAAATGACAAGAAATAATAACAAAGATATTGATGTAATGGTAAGTCATGTTCACTTTACAGTTAATCCATAGTGAGTACTTTGCACTGACCGTGTGATGTGTCATTTTGCAGCTGCTCGCTGGTATCGCTTTGGCGTTCTCGGTTTCGTCGAGTGTAAGTATAGATGGGAAAGAAAGATCGACTTTCACAAATGAAACTGGTACCTGGATGAAGACGCCAGGAAGACCATGGCGGCAGACGGGTCAGCAGCAGCAGTGGCCCTATCAGCACAATCACAACAGACATCCCCACCAGGCGTACCATCAAGACTGAAACCAACGCAATAACACTCAACCATGACGGACCTCGCACATCACACGTCCGCCTCTTAAACTGCCACGCAATGAGCATTGCCTATTAATATCTTTGAGATACATGTTTTTCTCAGATCAAGCAATAAATTTGCAATTTCCAAGAGTTTAGAAATGAAAAATAATTATAATAAAGAGCTGGTTACAAATATATGACAGCGTTCATTTTATCCTTTTATTTTGAAGTTAAGTTGTTTGCATTTAGTTGAGTGTGGTAAGTGTTGTTGTGTGTTGTGTGTTGGTCTGTTTGTTGTGTGTATACGAAGATGAATGAAGGGAAAAGGTGACATCCGGTAATTGTTATTCAGGCGTACACCAAACCGTTAGCCTTACATCTCCACTGGATTGTATGGAAGAGTCGGAAAGATATTAACCACATTGAAATAGAACTAAATTAAAACCAAATTCTATACGCTCAACATCCCAAATGATAAACGATAACGTAATTTAAGAAACCAACTCTAGTACCTTAAAACATACCTCGGAGATCATGTAGAAGCTAGTCACTAAGTTATTGTTACTATAAGGAATTCAGCAGGACACAGAAACGACACTAGAGAAACAAATATCAACTGACCAAACTGGAATGACATTTTATTACACAGTAACTACAGAGAGTGTAGGTTTAGGGCTACCAATAGCTTAAAAGAACTTACATGAAAATAAATGGGATACATTAAGGTGAGAGATTATCAATGCTGGTTAGTAAACATTGAGTATAAGGATAGAATCAATGCGTCAGTTTTTGAGTTCATGCATGAAGGAAGGTCTAACTAAAACAGCTTACAGAGTGCAGGAAGATAGGAGTACAGATTTTTTAAAAAAATAGATAATGATAAAATGCAGTAAACCTAAATAAAAATTGTTTCTAGTTAAATATAAAGAAAGATTCAGCGGTTACAAGGTAGATAGAAGCATTCCATAGAAATCAGACATAAACGTGGAGCATTGAAGAAAAACTGATAAACATTAAAGCGGTCTATAAGAAGCCAGTTCAAGCTGATAAGAAGGTCCTAATCGATGTAAGAAATGAAGAAAGAAAGTGGTTTACGTATATTCTCAGATGATTTGGTTCCACAATTGCGGCCAACAGCAAATATTAAGAGCCTCTAAATTTGATTTAAAATTTTAAAAGTTAAAAACTAAGCCGTATAAGATTCCAATATAGAACCAATTGGATAGTTAAATTAGTAATCTGATGCACACGGCCAACACTACTCGAGGTTATTTACCCAAAAATGATTTATAGAATAGTGTATTAAATAATGGCTTATTGAGATCCGGTAGGACACTTGTTTCTTCAAATACTGAAAATTACTTTTATTTAATAAATTATTCTGCCAAGCCGTATAAAGAACAAAAAATTATTCCTTTCATCTCTCGGATGACTTTTATTTTGTCTTTGCTAGACGTCCCGTGCGAAAATTTCGCGACTCTGTTGCACAAAACATTTTAACATCTCAGTGATATTTGGTGCTGTGCAAATATAATGTTTACATTGGAATTGTATAGAAAAACGAAAGTGTTTTCATAACAGAAAAAATATCCGAAAAGCTACTTATTGAATAAAAAAAGTTTCTTCACATCTCTGTGATATCTGCTGCTGAAATCTAGGGACATGGCTCTGGACTATTTCATACGCGCTACCACTTAAGGCACCAAATTTCGCGACTTTGTATTTATGACAAACTGTTACTGACCTTAACGGAATACAACCAACCTGATCAACATGCACATTTTAACATCTCTGTGATATTTGGTGCTGTGCGAATATAATATTTACATTGGAATTGTGTAGAAAAACGAAAGTGTTTTCATAACAGAAAAAATATCCGAATAGCTACTTACTGAATAAAAAAAAGTTTCTTGACATCTCTGTGATATCTGCTGCTGAAATCTAGGGACTTGGCTCTGGACTTTTTCATACGCGCTACCGCTTAAGGCACCAAATTCCGAAAAATTCTATCTTAATTTATGATTTTACCTAACTAGAGACCTTAATCTTTAAAACGATATGATATTTACCGATTTAGGCTAGGTATCGAAGAAGATAAATGGCTTGACACAAAAAATGCAAGCTGTAGAAATAATATTGATACTTCTGCCCTTTAAAGGTCTAATTCCCAAAAATTTCTTATATAAAATATGGTGTGACAAAAGCAGCCACCTTGGTCATTAAAATGATACCTCATTTATCGATTTCGGTTTGTTATCAAGCGAGGTTAAAAAAAAAAGTTCTAGAAATGATTATATTTTTGCCCCTTAAGGGTTGAATTTGGAGAAAGTTTTTTATTTTGTGACCAAAGCGGATAATTCAATATTTAAAAAGATACCTCATTTATTAATTTGGGTTAGGTATCAAAGGAAATAAATAGTTCCTTACAGAAAAATGCATTGTAGCAATATTACTACTTTTTCCCTCTAAGGTTAGAATTCTGAAAAATTTCTTTGTTAAAATGTGGTGCAACGGACCTTACGGAGACCTCAGTCTTTAAAATGATACTTCCATAATCAATTTTGTTTAATTATCAAGGAAGATAAATGTCTCGAGACACAAAAAACGCATTTTAGAAAAATTGACATTTTTTCCCTTTAAGGGTCGAATTACGAAAAATCCCTTTCTTAAAATATAATGATAGCATGACAGAGACCTTTTTCCCTTTAAGGGTTGAATTCCAAAAACATTCTTTCTTAAAGTATAATGTCACCAAAGCTGAGACATTAGTCCTCGCAAATCTTACTTGATTTATCAAATTTGGTTAGATATCCAGGGAGGTTAATGGCATAAGGCACAGAAAATGCATTTTTGAGAAATTGATATTTTTGCCCTTTAAGGGTCGGAACCTAAAAATTCCTTTCTTGAAATATAATGTTACACGGCGGAGACCATAGTCTTTAATATGATAAATCATTTATCTGTATCGGTTAGATATAAAATGAGATAAATAGCTCGTGACACAAAAACGCATTGCAATAATATTGATACTTTTGCCTTTTAAGGGTCGAATTCCGAAATTTTTTGTCTTAGTATATGACGTCAGTAAAGCGGAGATCTTAATCTTTAAAATTATACTTCATCAAACGACTTCAGGTAGGTATCCAGGGAGATAAATGACTCGTAACACAAAAAACAGCATTTTAGACTTATTAATATTTTTGCCCTTTAAGGGTCGAATTACGAAAACTTTATTTCTTAAAGTAGGATTTGACCAAAGTGGAGACCATAAAATTTAAAATTACACCTCATTAATTGATTTCGGTTAAGTATGTAGGAAGATACAGGCTTGTGACAAAAAAAATACCTTTTAGAAATAATATATATGATTAAACTGTAAACCCCCTCTGTTTGCCCTCCGTGATACGTTAAATTCGCAATTTCCATAAATTTTTTGCAGAAATTAGTTTGTTTTTGTTTTTTAATACTCAGTTTCAAAATCAAATCAGGAAAACTGTTACTTAGAAGTTTACCTGTAAATTTGGTTATATAATCAATGACATCAAGGGGACCACGTGTCTTATCGGCACTGATAGTTAAGTTCTGTGCTCACATACCGAAGATCACTTGTTCGAATTCTACACAGGAGAGGAGTTGCTGGTTGATCGTTGTTACAGTCTTGTTTCATTCCTAGTTTGAGATACATTAATAATAGAAGTAAATGATACACATACTGCCTTGGAAAGCAGATTTTCACTGTTGTAACTGGCAGAAAAGCATATCGCATAACCCCAAGATAGCAACTATTTTAAATATAATGATTTCATTGAAATTACACGCGTGATGGATATACTTGCCAGGTCTGCATCATATTGATATTGACACGTAAATGATGGGCGTGTTGGAAATAATGCCAGATATTGAATATTTTTTATTATAACTCAGATCATGTGAGTCCAATGCAGGAAACAGTTAATTACACGTTATGATAGAAAAGATTTGGTAATATGCAAACATCGGAAGAGTGCTGCTGAAGTTGACACCATTTTGATTCAATTTGCTACATTAACTTAATATAAGATCTATTCGAAATGCAAACATGAAATGTAAAGTCAATCCGGTACGAAATGCGAATACAAGAATTTGATAAAACGTTTACGATATCAGGCACTAAGCCAATTACTTAAAGTAATGAATACATGATATTTGTATCAAACACAGTGAAAATAAGAAGGCTTGTACTGGGCGACTTGCATGTGATCCATTTGTTTTTGCACATAAAGAGTCAATCATTATTTGATTTTCAACCGGAAAAAACACAATGATACAGGTACAGAAATAGTCTCTAGAATGGTATCGAGCATGGTTGGTGAGCAGTAACGCTGGGGTCTCGCATTCAGGAGGACGCGTTGGGCATACAGATTAGGGTTTTCTATGGTTTCCCCAAATCATTCCAGGAGAATACCGGGATGCTTCCTTCAAAGGGCCGTGGCCGAATTCCTTGTCCCCATTCATTTTCCGCCTCTAATGTCCTCGACGAGGTGTAAAGCCATAAGCAAACAAATAAATCTAGAATAATGTCAATCAACAGGAACATACCATCAGTTACTACATTATCGGAATACCAATAGTGTGACTGCACATCGATACAGTTTTTGCAACATGGCAGCTTGCAGCCAGTTAGCAGTCTGATACTTCCGACGTAATGCATCTCACATATATGAGACATCAGACTAGTAAACTGGACTACTAATCTTGTTTGCAACGAACTGCGTTTGATACAAGAGCTCGGATAGGAGCAAGTTTGAATGCAAATGTAAATGACAATGTTACTCATATTTGAGAGCAGTCACTGAGTTCACATCCACCATGTATCTCTTACTTCTTCCTAATGTGCGCCGCCGATTGTAGACCAATAGCAGCGACAAACGATGCGTCAACATGATTTGTCAAGGAAATTCATCAAAAACAAAATTTAGTTAACTGCAATGATTGCGTTGCATTCTATTACACGCTATTTCCAATCGTCCTTCTCTTTGCGTTCAAGCGTTCGTAAATATTAGCTGTTCGTGTATTTCCTCATGTTACTTGGTTTTTACTCACCGTAATCCTGTTTTGAACTCGCAAAATAAATTAGAGTTAATTGATGTGGTGGCCAGCTGCCATTCCTTTAGTTTTTCAAGATAGAACTTCCGTATCGTTGTAGCGTAAAGAAGGCAAAAATTGTATCCTCCTCAGAGAAAAACTTGAGGCCTTCATTGCGGACATAGATACTCACAACTTCCTGCGCAGAAACCAGGCTCATTGTAACTCATTTATTTGTCCTTTAACCTGGGAGTGCGCCTTCATGGTGTACGCTTTGTGTCGTCAAGTCTTCCGGTTGGACGAACTCTCATTTGGGATTAGAAAATGGTGTTTTCGTCGAAATTATTGCTTGCTATTATTTATATCAATATATGTTCGTATCCAGCGGTCGCCATCTTTTCTATTTCACCCTAAGTGCCAGACGAACAGGATTTCTCGCTTCAATGCAGTGAAGGGTGGTGGCATAGCTACAATTAGAGTCTCGCATTCCGGAATACCTGGATGGAGTTGCGAAAAGAAGTTTGACAAATTACGCGTCGTGGTAGACGAATCTCTAAAGCCATAAGAAAGACTCTGTTCTGTAGTTTTTCGATACTAGTTATCAATACTTTCCATGTGGATCCCATAAATCTGAACAGTAGTCAAGCATGGACGAGAATTTTACACGCAGTCCTTTTTGAAAACGAGTAACAATTCTTCAAAATTCAATCTGAATCGCTTACTTTCAATCGAGCTGATTTTACTTCATGTTTCTCTGTAATGTTACGTCAATATACTTTAGGGATAGAGTGATATATAAGCTGAGGGCTCAGTGGCTATGGATTCTGACTTGTTTCGAAATATCGAATCCATGTCTCGGCGGGGATTTCAAAACGCTGTTGATCCGATCTTCACCTCTGGTACGGCTTTCGTGATTCAGATTCCACGTTAAACTGTACGTCAGGGCCTCCAGTAGGGTGGCCTGGATACGGGCGATGGCATTCCCGGGATCCCGAGCCAGCCAGTAATGGAGAATGCACCAACTAGTTGGTGAGGATGGAACGCTTATCCGTGCTGTAGTTCGCGTACGGTACCGGGAGCCACCCTAGATAAAGTGAACGGGAAACAGTCAGGGAAGTGTTACACCCTGACGCCTGTGCCGACACTTCGAATATCCCGACGTGTCGGGCGGAGTTCAGGGGATGTGTGCTGTGCTCTGCAGAACTGCTGCGCACTTACTGAGACTTCATCTCTAGCGGTGAGGATCACTGGGGCTACAGCCCCAATGTCATTAGTATTCACACAGTGCCGGGAAGCTCTCTCGGTAAACTGGGTCGCTGACAGACAGAGTGGTTCCCTTTGCCGCCGGTATGACCCGTCTCTTTGCTGCCATAATAGGTCCTCTGTATAAGTGGGAACTAGTAGTGCATGGGTTTTACCCGGGTGTGGCAGCAGCATCCTGTGAGCGCTGTGGGGACCCTTGAGGCTCTATAGTGGGATCGTGCGCTACGGTGGTGCTCTATGCTGCTTGAACGAGTGCGTGGGAAACGTGTTTCTGGACACGGAAAGTAAGTAAGTAAATATTTTCAGTGCTCAAATTTAACTTGTAACTGATCAGCAAAGTAATTACTCAACATCTTGCAACTACGTCATCAATAAGCTCTACAGTATTAATGCGCATTGTAGAATCATGACAAGCCACTAGTTCTCCGCTCTTTTTTTTCCGTTAGTCGAATGGATTAACACTTTCTTCCGTCTTTTCGTATTATGAGTTAATCTCTTCAAGTCAACATACCTACTTTAACCTAACTCCTCTTATGTGCTTCATATTTTAGATATAGGCGTACGTGTATATCAGTAGATCCAAGAATGATGGTTCATTTATCGCAGGATTTGGAGCACGAAGTGGATACGAATTAACGTTACATTAACTATCAAAACAGCTGGATAACTCAATGGACACGACACTTTCCTTTAAAAATATGTTACAAAACAGCAGTGAAAGCAAATATCGGAAATAGCGTCATACATTAACCATGTGTTCTTTGGCTGAACAACAAGAATAAAAAAAAGCCTGAAATTTATTTTAACAGAATGTCACTTACAATCGCTAGTACTGTCCATTCCACTTCTGCGAACGAGAACAAGAAAATCATAAACGACGCTCAACTACTCATCAATATGTACTTCCATATCTTGCTAAGAGAGATATTTCGCTCCACGACTCGATATTTGCATAAGATGTTGACAGCCATCAATCAGATTCACATTAACCAATTGAATTATACTAACTGGCTTCTCAAATGGACCGTTCAAAAGGGTGTGATTGTGTGCGGGGAATCAAACAATGCGTTACAATCTGTGGTTGTGATCTTGCCGTACGCAGGATAAAGGACTGTCTTTATGAACGCTACTAAAAGTGCCAATTATTATTTTTGAAGCCGCAACATTTGTTTGTAATCCAGTTTTAAACTATATGTATTTTGTTAATTATGCAAAAAACATTTGCAAATCTCTCGTGATTATTTTTACATTAATTACTATGTTTACATATGTCTAAAACACAAATATATATTTCAGTATCATAAAGGGTGAATGATATGGATTTACAAAATTCATTACAAAGTAAAATTGACATAGCTCACAATCAATGAATTTGTTATCTGGACGTTGTGGATTAGTTTTCTTCAATTGCTTATGATATTCATAAACGAATCTCCTGGTAATTACGTACACATGTTACAATCTAGTTATGTTTCTGCGTTTGGTACAATGGATTATTATATAAATTATAACCCATAAAACACAATATTGAAAAATCATTAAAAGTGCCACACAAGCCAATAAATATCATAATTCAGGAATATACAGGCTAACATACAACCAACCTCAAGTTCAGTACATAGGACAAACATGTACAAAATTTGAAACAAGATACAAGGAACATATAAGAGCACTAAAATACAGTAAGTAATCCACATTGGCAGAACACTTACAGGAACGCAACCACCGCCCAACAAATATCGACACAGTCATGTAAATACTCACCATTAACAACAAGAAACCACAAATACTAACATTCCAAGAGAACTATCACATACAGAAATCACTAGCAGAAGAAAACAGATAATAAAGGAATACACAAACCAGACACATCAAACACTATACACAGTATTGAAAATAAAATAAAGGAAAAACATAGACACAGGCAAAACAACATTAAACAAGGACACACAAAACCAGAAAAAAACGAATGACAACATTTTCATTTGAAAAGAGCGCTCTAAACAAATGGAAGACAGACTAAAAACAAAACAACACAACGTAGCGACACAAAGTTTGTTTTTTGTTTTTCTTTTTTATGGCTTTCGGCATCTTAGGCCACGCAGCCAGCCTGATGATTTTTTCCAATTAATTAGACAAATCACAGGACGGACATGACATTCACAGACACAACACTTAAACACCCATGCCAGCGGCCGGACTCGAACCGGCGACCTTCCACATGCGGAGCTAGCACTCTAGCCCTTACGCTACCGAGGCCGGCCGACACAAAGTGGAAAGTAATCAAAAGAGACCGGCCATTCGTAAATAATATACAGTACAGTGCAATGCAGTGTTGTGCTAGTCAATAGTGCAATAACAGTCAGGAAACTGGATTACTACTCAAAAAGAAAAAATCACTGCTGCTGAGAGTGGATCATAAATAAATGCAACAGACCGAAAAATGTAAGTAGATAATAGTCCATTCTACAAAACGCAACAACATATCAAATTGTATCATGTGTACGAATTTACCAGGTGAACCCACTGAAGATGATTCTGCAAAAGAAGTGAAACGAGTTCTGGAGGTAAATAAATGCACAAACATTCATTTGCTTTGGCGTTATTTATTTATCAATCAATTTATTCAGTTGCCTATTATTATTTTTTGCAGTTGACAATTATCATCATTGGGTCGCTACTTATGGGCGGAATTGTCTCTCATTTCCAATGTTGGCTTACCGTAATTGCGTACTGACCAGTTAGAACAGCAATCTCAGCTCAGTTTAGCGTATAAACAGGGTTCATACGTCCCAGTGTAGTTAGCCCACTGTGATGGCCAAGGCCACAGCAGGGATTATCGCAGGGTGGCAGAGAACTGGCTCCGACGAGAAGCAAACCCGATTACGACGGATTTGTTACATCACAAATACAAAGAGAAAACAAGTTACTCGTTGTCAGTTGATACCAGTTCAGCAATTTCGTTGTCCTACAAAACGTCTCATCGTTTTATTGGCTCCCACCATCTAATATTTGAAACAAAACAGCAGAAACTTTCCCTAAAACGTTCTAATTAGCGAGAGACATCTCCTTCCATTTTCACACACAACAAATACGCGGAATTCGTTGCTGTCGCTAACAGCAAACGGTTGCTCGTGACTTTGGTAAACCTCTCACGTCGTGATAAATGTGTATTAAAACAATTTAACCTGGCTGACTTGGATTACAAGGTTCGTGTGAACAGCTTTATGCTTCTTGTAACACACATTTCCTCCTCAGAAAAATCCGACGAAATTGATTTCATGTTGGGATGATTTCCCTGCAGCCTCAGCGACCTTTTCTGTGAGAAGCCCTCAGGCGTCAGTTAATAACAGGAGTAATTCCACCTCCTTAAACCGTTCCCATATGTATTCTACAGCTTAATACCGTTTTACTAATTATAACATAGTACAGGAGATAGGATACGACATTGTCTCACGCTTTATTTGCTCATACTGTGTCTCGTGATGCCCTGCTTTTATCGCAACTAATTGATTCTGTTAAAAATTATACATCATTATTCTATTTCGTTAGTTTAGAACTGTCTTACTTGAAACGTTTTACAGATTTTCCAATCTATCATTAACGACTGCTCTTTGCAAGTCCACAAAATTTTATGAAAGTACACCAGTTCTTTTTTAATCCATAGTTCCAGTGTTAACACTGACACAACGTTCGCTTTTCTTGCTCTCCGGTTTTTCTTAAAACAAAACTTATCTTCACTTCAGTATCTTTTTTGTTATTCTCTTATACTGTCTTAGTAATTTTAAAGACCTGATTCCACATTTATTGCGTGAAAGCTTCGTGTTTCTCAGCTTGAGCTTTCTTCTCAAAATCTAAAAAAAACGACATGATTTACATTGTTAGTTTCAGCATTTTCACTTCTTTCCAGGAGACTATTAGCCATCGCAGTGATAGTCTATGTAGACCTAAAACAAATTCGCACGGCTTTGCGACCTGCTGAATGCGTTTCGATTTGCCGCTTGTTACACCTCTGTCATCACTGGAATCCGAACCAGACTGTCCTGGTGTAGACCCTATGAGCAAACAGAACGATTAGAAATTTCTCGCCTTATCGAACATGAACTTTTAGAGCACAGTTCGTTTCCATTTAGCAACTTTAATGTTCTAACATTGTCTTCACCAATCAAAAATTGTATTTTATGTTTCTACTAGATTCATTTCTATAATATAAAACCATTAGCTTCGATACTTCTTCACAAATAAATTGATTTTTTTTTTAACAGACTAAAATGTGTTGATCGTTTCATATATAATAGTACGTGTCTTTTTGTTTTTTTGTTTTTTGGTACCTTCCTCTTTGATTCATCAACTCGAGTGTAAGTATGCGATGCAAAAATTTGGATCCTGTGTCCAGAATTTTTACACTAGCTTTCGATTATTTGCATCACAAAATTTTCCATTTCCTATTTATTAGAATTTTTTTAAGTTATTTCTTATGAACGAATTTTCAGTGACTACAAAAATAGTTTTTCACTAGAGAATATTTTATTTAGCCCAATTGTGCTTCAAATGGCATGTGTTGCTTTCTTCACCTTATCATATTTTATATTGACCTTAACACTAAAAAAAATTTCTGAGAATGTCATTATAAAGCACGTCTCGAATATGTTTTACTGTCTATAAAGTTGTATCTCAATATCTGTTTTGTCATTTTGTATAGCAGCTATCATTACACCAATTTTAAAAAATTCTTCCAAAGCTCATGCAAAATCTTTCTCTTCGATGTGGTTGTTTTACATGTAGGTAATAGTTTCTAATATCGCTCTCTCTGTTAAGAACCATTTTAACTACAAGGACCGGAGGGTGTATTCTTATACACGGATTGATTTCGCCACTGCGCTTCTCCTGCAAACAAGGAGCATGATGAAAAGAAAAGTCGTTGAAATTTTATTAGAAGACGTTGCTACCCTAAATAATAGCATCTCTAATATCCATGACTGGAATCAATAACGAAAACCAGTTTAAAGCTGCTAACTTTACAACAAACATGTTAATAGAGTTTTATCATAGACAGTGCAAATCATGAAGGTAGCAGTACTCAAAATACAACAGCGGTAGATACTTTTTCCTTCCTCAGCTATCTGCACATCATGTAACGGGGATACTTAGCATATTTGACATCATCGAGCTTATATCAAGGTTAGTATATAAACAAGTGAAATAATTTCAAAGTGTCGAGAAACGGATAACATCGTGTAGATAACTGTCATAAAAAAATGAATGCTTTAATATCGTTACAGGTGGTGAATATAGTGACAATTCGGGTATGGTAATATGCAGGAGTGGGTTGGAAGCTTTGTCGAAACATATAAATTACATTTTCCCTTTCACGGATTCATGAAAATCTCCGTGGTACGCTTCCTTGCCCACAATCATCTGCATTCTACTGTTGGCGCAATCGGTGAGTCGTAAAGCGTTAGTTTAAAAATGCGACAGTAAAAAAAGATAAAACAAAAACACAAAAAAATCTAGTTATTTTACGCTTCGTTGATGTTATTAAAGCGAGGAAACAATCACGTGCAAGAGATGAGATATAATTTGGTTCTGGCTTTTGGAAGAAACTATTCGCCGTCAGTGATTTCGGGAAACAATCGAAAGCCGATATATGGATGCCAGGATGGTAATTGATTGCGCGTCCTCCCAAATGCCAAGAATTTGCCACTCAGCCACCAGGCTCTACGGTAATTACCGTCACAGAGTTAAAGACCAATGCATGATATTTTTTCACGTCCTTTCTACAACCGCAAGGCAAATTGCAATTAATAAGTGCAGCGTCATTGTTCAGTTCCTATAAAATCACCTATAGATCCTGTTGCATTCACTTCGAGCAGTTACTGTTAATTTGAATTATTATATGTCAAAATAATCAAAAAATATAATTTTTCCGTTCCTATGATTTGGAAATACATTTACGATAATATTTCTTGTGCATGAATATTGCTGACATTTGAGGAATTTCAGGTTTCTTGGATTAAAACTAGTAGCTTGTACGGTAGCTTACTAATTTATTTTCCCATAATAAATATCAGAATTACATTTCCTAGTCCTCGTAGGGGAGAACTCCAAAAGACGATCCAAGTACAATTAAAAATAATGTTTTGACTCTCTTGATTTGATGATACAACGATAGAATAAAATAAAATACAGTGTATGTGTTGGAATAAGTGCAATAAATTTCAGTTAACTATTTTTAGTCTGCAATTTATTCAGATAATGAGCAAAAGCCATATCACAGATAGTGTTTCTTAGTACTGTGCTCCCGTGAAGCAACGTAGTGCTCACACTAGAAAAATCGTAGTTTATCTGAACGAATGTAAGAAAGTAATAACCCACATACTAAAATACACCTGTCCCCTGGGTACATAACATCAGTAATATACCACCTCTACAGGTAACATGCCAAGAAAGAAACAGCACGTAAGTGGATAAAAATACATCATTCTGACCCTCCACACGATCTCCCAGCCCCTGAGGTCCTAAATGACCTACCCCCCTTCCCATTGGTCTTTGTACCAGTATGGCATGACGTATTTGACTTCGATGTCAAAAATAAATAAGTAATTTTTTAAAAAAAAACTGGCGGATAAGCTGTAACTCTGTATTTAAGATCTAACAACTGGACTTCCATCTGAAGAGAGACCAGTGGGTCAAATTAAATCACGCAAGAACAGGCAACGCCAAATGCAACGCCATGCTCTATTAGCGACAACTTCAGGAATATCCCGTTTGTGACTTGTTAGCTCCTTCCCAGAGTGTGGAGCATATCATCAAGGAATGCCCCCAAAGGAAGTAAGATGGACCAATTCAAGATGTTTTCAAAGCTACAACTTCCTTCGTAATATAGCTCCAACAATTGGACACCGATTTGTAAATTCTACCAACGCTTTTGTCGTTATATGTATTGTATATATTTATGTGCATTACATTAGTTGCTTAACCATACGACAAATAACTAAATCTCGTACGGGTGGTGTCACTGAAACAATGTAGATACACTTCGATTCTTGTTTGGAACACTAAACTAGAAGACAATATGGAATGAAGAATCAATTTTTTTTAGGGAAAATATGTTATAACACCATCTTTTAGTCTTGCGTAATTATTTATTTCATATTTGTTACATTGCGATGCTAGACATCCGTCAGATTATGATTAGTGCTGTGCGCTATGCAGTGTGCTTGAGGGCTGTTGGGTTGACTCCATATCCACCGGCAGGCACGATGTATGGTGGTTGATAGTGCTGGGGCCCTGGCAGCGGGTAAGGCTGTGGGTTCCACTGGGGTTGGAACTGTGGAGGCGGCGGGTAATACAGGTTGCCACCATAACCGTAAGGAGCCGACGACACCAACATTGTGCAGGCCAACAACTGTGAATTAACAAACGAAATGGTCACAACAAAGAACCCAGGGCCACAAATCCGGGATTACATCCCGCTCTGAATATAATAAAGCATGTTATTGGCTGACTTATTTTAGTCATAAAGTAAATACAATAAATTAAAAATGCTTTTACTCTAATCTGAAATTAATGTGTTTAAAACAGTTCAGCGATTCTAACCATGTATTGTAAGGTAGTGTGTCTGCCAAGTGATCGTTCACTGTTCGTGTTATTTCCTGAAAGTACAATCTATGAATCGGTAATTTGTGTGTTCTATGTTCATTAGTCAAAGTTTAATGTATGATGGAGAGTTGAAAGTCCTGCAGTGTGACGTATAGTAAAGCGATTTTTGTCCAGTTGTGATTGTAATTAGGAGCACAACACCAGCGTTTAAAATGTAATATGGTTTGACAGATAATGTCAGATAGAGAGAAATAAATTTTGTTTTGTTTGTTTTGAGAGAAGTTACTGTAAAGCGCGGTATGCAAGGACGTTTGGAAGAGATGTTCATAATGTGTATATTGTACTGGGCATACAAATTATTTAGCGATAGTTTAGTTCGATCTTCAGTTGGTATTGTGCTAGCAACAAATAGACCAAAGGTTAAAATGCAATGGTTTCAAGAAACAGATATATTTGTGCATTAACTGATTGAAAGTAAAGTTCTGAGCTATAAGCCACCAGAGAATCCATTTATATTGAGAAGTTTCAGGAAGTTAGTATCACAGCGAAGAAAATAAGGTTTACTTCGTAATGGAACCTTTTAGGAATGAACTCAGATAGTGTGGCATGTAAGATCATCAGCCTCCAAAAGACGCAAGGTCCAATGTTAAAGAAACCAACAGAATTTTTTATTTTATTTGATGCTGGTGGAGAAAATAGAATTTACAACTACAAATAATGGAACCGTTTGACTAGAAACCATGGAGAATCAGAAAATAATAACGGGAAGAATATAGCCAAACAATGCAAACAATGAAGGTATACCTCTGAAGGAGAAAAGGACTTGTTCAAATGAGGAAACTCATGGGAATCCAATCACTATATTACTACAAATGTTATATTCATAATTAGCAACAAGTTACTTACCATTCAACTCTACTAGAAAAGCTAATGGCTAAAACTATACATGTAACTTATATGATCAGTACTTAAGAGTTGTATGGTATTCTTGTAGATTGGTATGCTGAATTGAGATGCGAAATAATTATCGTTCATTGTACTGTATGTACAGTGTAACAGCCAAAGAATTCCTGTAAAATTTCTTTTTTATGGGCTGAATGGTGGTCCAGTCAGAAACTATTATGTATTTATCATAAATTGCTTTAAATTAATTTCAACTTTAATTTCATTGTGTAATACATTACAAAGCATAATGTTGAGTAGTACTAATACTTTAGGGCTCCAACTAAACTCCTATGTATCACCAAATCAAACGGTACCGAAATTCATCTTTACAGATCATTCAAGTGGCTGTAACCACGGAAATGCAATACCACGTTAAGGAATTCATGAAGTTGCAACCTTACCACATAACACTAGAATATAAACGGCAGTGACTAACAACAGTTTACGAAGATATTTCTGACTCAAGTTTCTGTGAACAATGATACACAGCAATTAAGTTTGAAAAATGTGCGAAATGTTGCACGTTGGAAAAAAAGAAAGAAAAACGAATAGAATATATCTGCAATTGATAGAATTATTCTATGGGATACTGATAAAGTAAGTTAAAGGAAGACCGCATGTGGCTTTGGCTCACCTGGAAAATGATAATTGTCTTCCACTGAGCCGCCATGATCCTCCGGCAGATAATACTTCTTAGGACGTGTATTCTTTCAAATGAAAGCGTGCGAAACCTGTAAATATCGAAGAAAAGTTGTTTAGTAGTTTCTTAAAAAGAATTAGACGCCAAATACATGGAACCATTAATAAGGATTACTATGATTTTAATCCACTGATTATATTTAAACATCGGCAAGAAGAGATGGAAGATGATATAAAAAAAAGTAAACGTTAAAAGCGTATCTTGCTTGAGGTGGTGTTGATATCCAGTGTTTCATGGGTCAGAAGTCTATCAAAATCAGCAAATGCAATTCATGCAGCAATTATTTTTATTAGACATATTTCTGTGTACAACAAAAGCGATGTTAAGGTTATTTTTTGTATTTCTCTTCAAATATTATCCAAGTGTCATATAACCGCTGGCAACTAGCACCAAGTAGTAGTGAAGAAATTCCACGATCTGCATAGAAAATAATATGGTAAAACAAAAAACATTTTAAAAAAATCTTGGTCTTCAGTCGTCGCAACAAGCAAGTCTAGAGTATCATTGGTCAGAATACGAGGACAAACGGTTGATACGTAATTAAAGAATCTATTTTAATCACATAAGTCCGTGATCACACTCGAAGCTGATTCGTTGGATCATTAACAGATAGTCTTGAAGCATAGATCATGTCCTCTACAGTTTAACGAGCATGAGAATTTTTTGTAGTGAATATCTCTAGAATGACTTTAGGTTTCACCTGTATAACCGATGTATTAAGAAGTGTAATGGGATGAGTTATTTTCTGGAGAGTGAGATCGTACTTACGTAGTCTGATAGTTTCGTGAAAGACGCGAATGTGCCAAACGTATGCCTTGGTTGGAATATGGAGAAATCCTAGCACCAGTACTATCCTACCCAGTTCTTTCGTAATAGGCACAATGGGATTACCCACAGGTAGCTATAGTTTCTTTCATGGCGCAGACCACGATCTGTTCTGAAGCGGTTTAATTGGCTCCAGAACTTCCTTGGAAAATCAATGTGCAGAAGCTTCTGTATAGGATCGTTCACCAGGTGTCCATTTCGTGGCTAGTTCTGCTACCACTGTCGCATCCATTCCATAGCTAGGTTATTGTGGATAAACAACTGAGCGGTCAGAACAGCAGATGGTCTTCTTGATTTAAGGAGTGCTAATGGGAAGTTCTACAAGTCAACTCACAAGGGGATGTCTGGTCGGTCATTTACCTTGCACCGCTGATGGACTAAAGCTGCATGGCTTCTGATCCAAAGTTTACGTAATTAGGAAACAGCCAAACGCCTAGGCAGTATGGTGGATCGCAGTACACAATTCACATTTCTATTACCAATGTTTAGATGGATTTCTACCTTCTCGGTATGTGTAGTGCCAAATCATACTCAAAAGGACAAGGTAGAGATATCACTAATGTGGGAAAGATTTCTGCACAATATGGATATGATGTTACAAGGCAGATGCCAAAATTGTTGGTTGTTGGCAGCATTAATTTGGACGATTGTGACGAATGGTTTTCAATTTGGATTGGGTTAAAGAAATAGTGAACGTGGATTGTGTGCCTGTCCAGTATGATGTGTAGTGCTTTAATTCAAATTGATGCAAACGGCCCATAACCTACTTTACCCTATGTCTAAACTATGAAAATATTTTCGGACCTCGAAACGTAGCATTGAATTTACTCGTTCCCCAGCGAGAAGCTCGAGAAAGTTTTATACAGGTAAGAAGTTTCAAGCTACTTACTAATGAATCTCTGAGCTTACCTGCTACTGCTGCTGCTGCTGCGAATGTACTGTGGCTGCCAGCTAACCAGGAGCTGTATTTATGCTCCATTCGACAATTACAGAGCACAGCACGTCATGACGCCGATGACGTTTACAACTTTGAGACACTCTTCGGCTGACACGACTCTTCCGGCAGGTTGTGCAAACCCCCAGAGTCGAGATAACCAACATGTAAACACTTGCTTCGTTCCTTGTTGCAAACAAAATTTGTTTGCTCATTTCCTGATGCCAATGGATTTTTTTTATTTTTTTTTAATGGCGTTCGGCCATGTTAGCCATTCAGCCAGCTCAATGTGTTTTTTCGTTTTACAATGTATAGATTTCATCCAAGTGTGATTGTATTCTCTCTTTTGTAAGGACGACACAAAACGAACACAACACTTAATTAAAACCACCCATGCCATCGGCCGGACTCGAACCGTTGACCCCTGCAACGCGAAGCAAGCACGCTACCCTTACGCTGCCGGGGTTGGCCAATGTATTTTTTGTACGTGCATGTAATCTGTTAAAGGGACATAAATTTTTATCAATAACTCTGGCATACCGTGATTAATTAGTTACCGATCCTTCACATTCAAACAGCACTGCCAGAATGCAAAAGTTGAAGTGTCTGTAAAGAAAAACCTACCATAAAAAACGATGTAATAAGCAGTGGTGAACCAACCAATACACACTCAGAATAATGACGTTCTTTGTATATTCTTTGGACGATTTCTATAAACATAAAAGAATTTGAGACAACCCTAAATCACTTAATTGTGGGTGTGACCGGAAATAACAGTTACCTAAGTCTTAGCTCATATAACTCCGCCAAAATTAAGACTCTAGACAGAGAGAAAGCGCCTGGAATAGAACAGAAGACATACATTACAAAGTCACCAGCCAGCCAGACTGAAGAACACATCTCGCCGGAACATGCTGATTATTCTGTAGTTAGGAAAGAGCGGATCGCGGATGAGATAAGTTGAGAGCATTTCAAGACGCGTGAGGGGGCAGCTAATTCTGATGACACTATGGATGGATCCGGTTGCAGAAGGCTTGTAGGAGTGGCCACTGTTCAGATGGAAAAAATTTCCATTAGTGTAAAAGTTCTGTGATAAGTGCTCAACGAAAAGAAATGACCTAATTAGGAAAAAATTCAATAACATTCTTGATGTTTTTGTTTCATCCGTCGTATAAATGACATTTGTATACAACAATCAATCTTCACAGAAAGTGTCTGAAGGTTTCTACCATGCATCGTAATAAGTCCGTGAAAAATGTCTATGAGAACCTTGTTCACATATTGCACGTGCTGACATGAAATTACCATTTACGCATATTAAGTGATGAGTTCACAATTTTCTGTAAGCACCATACAGATCTGTTTTAGTACATTTTAGTTTCGTGTCGTTGTTACCGTAAAGCAGTTGTGTATTCAAAAGAGTACAATGCCTTATACAGTAAAAAGTATGCATTTTATGAGCATACTGTTGTTAAACTTCTGTATAGGATCGTTCACCAGGTGTCCATTTCGTGGCTAGTTCTGCTACCACTGTCGCATCCATTCCATAGCTAGGTTATTGTGGATAAACAACTGAGCGGTCAGAACAGCAGATGGTCTTCTTGATTTAAGGAGTGCTAATGGGAAGTTCTACAAGTCAACTCACAAGGGGATGTCTGGTCGGTCATTTACCTTGCACCGCTGATGGACTAAAGCTGCATGGCTTCTGATCCAAAGTTTACGTAATTAGGAAACAGCCAAACGCCTAGGCAGTATGGTGGATCGCAGTACACAATTCACATTTCTATTACCAATGTTTAGATGGATTTCTACCTTCTCGGTATGTGTAGTGCCAAATCATACTCAAAAGGACAAGGTAGAGATATCACTAATGTGGGAAAGATTTCTGCACAATATGGATATGATGTTACAAGGCAGATGCCAAAATTGTTGGTTGTTGGCAGCATTAATTTGGACGATTGTGACGAATGGTTTTCAATTTGGATTGGGTTAAAGAAATAGTGAACGTGGATTGTGTGCCTGTCCAGTATGATGTGTAGTGCTTTAATTCAAATTGATGCAAACGGCCCATAACCTACTTTACCCTATGTCTAAACTATGAAAATATTTTCGGACCTCGAAACGTAGCATTGAATTTACTCGTTCCCCAGCGAGAAGCTCGAGAAAGTTTTATACAGGTAAGAAGTTTCAAGCTACTTACTAATGAATCTCTGAGCTTACCTGCTACTGCTGCTGCTGCTGCGAATGTACTGTGGCTGCCAGCTAACCAGGAGCTGTATTTATGCTCCATTCGACAATTACAGAGCACAGCACGTCATGACGCCGATGACGTTTACAACTTTGAGACACTCTTCGGCTGACACGACTCTTCCGGCAGGTTGTGCAAACCCCCAGAGTCGAGATAACCAACATGTAAACACTTGCTTCGTTCCTTGTTGCAAACAAAATTTGTTTGCTCATTTCCTGATGCCAATGGATTTTTTTTATTTTTTTTTAATGGCGTTCGGCCATGTTAGCCATTCAGCCAGCTCAATGTGTTTTTTCGTTTTACAATGTATAGATTTCATCCAAGTGTGATTGTATTCTCTCTTTTGTAAGGACGACACAAAACGAACATTAATTAAAACCACCCATGCCATCGGCCGGACTCGAACCGTTGACCCCTGCAACGCGAAGCAAGCACGCTACCCTTACGCTGCCGGGGTTGGCCAATGTATTTTTGTACGGCATGTAATCTGTTAAAGGGACATAAATTTTTATCAATAACTCTGGCATACCGTGATTAATTAGTTACCGATCCTTCACATTCAAACAGCACTGCCAGAATGCAAAAGTTGAAGTGTCTGTAAAGAAAAACCTACCATAAAAACGATGTAATAAGCAGTGGTGAACCAACCAAATACACACTCAGAATAATGACGTTCTTTGTATATTCTTTGGACGATTTCTATAAACATAAAAGAATTTGAGACAACCCTAAATCACTTAATTGTGGGTGTGACCGGAAATAACAGTTACCTAAGTCTTAGCTCATATAACTCCGCCAAAATTAAGACTCTAGACAGAGAGAAAGCGCCTGGAATAGAACAGAAGACATACATTACAAAGTCACCAGCCAGCCAGACTGAAGAACACATCTCGCCGGAACATGCTGATCATTCTGTAGTTAGGAAAGAGCGGATCGCGGATGAGATAAGTTGAGAGCATTTCAAGACGCGTGAGGGGGCAGCTAATTCTGATGACACTATGGATGGATCCAGAAGGCTTGTAGGAGTGGCCACTGTTCAGATGGAAAAAATTTCCATTAGTGTAAAAGTTCTGTGCTCAACGAAAAGAAATGACCTAATTAGGAAAATTCAATAACATTCTTGATGTTTTTGTTTCATCCGTCGTATAAATGACATTTGTATACAACAATCAATCTTCACAGAAAGTGTCTGAAGGTTTCTACCATGCATCGTAATAAGTCCGTGAAAAATGTCTATGAGAACCTTGTTCACATATTGCACGTGCTGACATGAAATTACCATTTACGCACATTAAGTACAATTTTCTGTAAGCACCATACAGTACATTTTAGTTTCGTTGTGTATTCAAAAGAGTACAATACAGTAAAAAGTATGCATTTTATGAGCATACTGTTGTTAAACTAAATAAAAAACCAATTACCCGGGAGATAATAGTCTATTTATTAAAACTCTGCAAGTTAACTGGGATCCACTCACTAAGACGCTCAGTGGAAATTGTAGATGGATAACAAACAGAACAATAACAATGACACTGAAAAAATATAGCATTTTTCCAACAATAAGCATGTAGAAGTAAGGTTAATGATATCAATAATTTTACGATCGAAGAACACTTAAGTTGTGAGATGATGTGCTCACAGAAGACAATACAATAGGTGGAAAGGAAAGCATTTGTAATATATTTTCAAATAAGATATCAGAATCCGACTGACAGAAAAAGAAAATGATTAGATTAGCCGCACCGAGGAATCAATATTGAAGCATAAAGAAACAGTTTCTGGCCTGTTTTAATGGGCAAAAGAATCAGTATAGAGCCTACAATAACTTTAAAATAACACAAATAATACGTGATCACTTAAACCTGAGTTTATTGTTAGGTCTATTTAGTTTATTTCCTTTGTCTGTTTTATTTTGGCATTACATAATGTATACCTCTTGGTTTTGAAAAATATCAGTCAAAAACTTACTGCAGTGAACTGTATGATTCAGTTTTAGCAGTACCGAGCCATGTAAAGCTTCGACGATCATTCATGATGTCCTGGATTTGATTTCTAATCAAAATTCCAGTATTTCATGCATTTTATACTTAAATTACCGCTTTTAACTGCCATGGAGATAGGGCACAAAGACAATTTCCCGACACACCTAATTTTACTTCAGTTTCTTTTAGTGATTGTTCAACTTATAAATCGGTAATTTTTTCCGGTCCCTGACTGGTTTACCTCCAAATAATGTCTTTTTTTTTTCCACTTTCTTTTGCAACAAATCAAATTTTAATTGATCTCCCCTGCAAGAGCTACTGTTTATTACTATCAGTTATCATCCAAGCTCCATCACAAAACGCGCCTTATATATTCCAGAACTATCTTTATGCGTCTCCTACCTTCCCGTGACCGCCAATCCCCACAATTACTGTATGAATCAGTTAATGCGTTCCACGGTACCTTAATGAAACTTTTTTCTGGTTTTACAACTCGTCTACGTCGATGTCACTAGAGGCGAGAAAGGACTGGGGGCAAGAAACTGGAATGAATTGGGCCATGACCTCTTTGAAGGAATCATCCCGGCATTCGCTTGGAGTAATTTGGGAAACCATGGAAAACTCAAAACTGGATGCCTGGACGAGTATTCGAACATACTTCCTCCCGAATGCGAGAGCCGGTTTTCTGAAACAAGTCTTGCTGACTTCCTTTGCACTCCCTCCAACTTTCTTGTTTCATAACCGTAATTAGGGATCCATGTTATCCACCATACTAAAAAAAAAACATTGACTATAATTTTATACCTAGATTACGCAAATCACCCTAGGTCAATGCCATTCTTGGGGTGAATGATTTCGCTGGCAATAATCTCCCTTCAGAAATGACCTAGCCGTTGACGAGGCGTAAAGTTTGTAAAATGAAATCGTTTATAAAACTTTTACTTTTTGTCAATCTGAGATCCTCTTTACAGATATCTGTAGCCCAAGTAAAGCGTTTTGGGTAAAGAGAAATTCATATCGGATGTAAACCAATATCTGCCACTTCATGTGAGCAGTTGTTTTTGGAAATGTTTGCAAATAAAATATCATTTTTTAAGGCCATATTAACAATGCTATGTACCTGGAGAGAGTATGAATCAAGTGAGTCCACAGGTAAAAGAAAAATTAGTTATAGAGCAGAGTTATTTACAGTCCGGGGGTGCGGAGGCCCATGTATTTGGACATGTTTCCAACATGCTATTCGATAACTTTCTATAACCGTGATTTGGTCATTATCTCTACGATGTAAACGATTTTTTAAAAAAAAAAAAAAAAAGTTCACCTGTTTATAGGGAAACATTTTAAAAAATATGAGTAAATATCGCTGCCAAATAAACTCTGAATTTTAGACTTCCATGTTCCATAGGGTGCCAAACTAAATAGAAATCAGCGGATACTAATATCGCAACCATAAATTGATATTTTATGGAAATGTTTTAAGACGACTTATAGACAATCCTGTCTCTACAGAAAGAATCAAGGATTTCATGCCGACGACCCGTTACATACTATAGTAAGTAGAGATGCAGTGATTTATGATCTGCCTGCAGCATGGTTGGTACCTACAGGTGATCACAATTGCTAAGTTTATATCTTTGTTGTTTACCAACGAAGTATACTTTGAAATGAGTAATGTCTTCAGCACCACAGTATAAAAATCACTGGTCTAAGGGACATTTGCTTAATATCGCATAGCAGCTTAATTAGGAAATGCTACGGTACTAATGTGTGCTGGGAAACCACGGTAGGCCACTTTATTTTCTTTCCCCCCTCTCAGTTTACCCTTCATTTTTCTGCTATCTTCCACTATTCCTATCACGATATAAAACTTGTTAGTTACAACTTCAGCTCCACAAAGCATTAAAAGATGAGGGTATACGATTTCTTTGGTGGCCTTATATGGCATTTGCTTCGGAAAGTATAATTCGTACGAAAATGTGGTCTGCCTGCTATTTTTATGTTCATCAGTGGGTTGGGGTTTTCGTGGTTCTTTGGCAGGAAGATGGAATTACCAGATAATTTGCAGCCTAGCGGAATCTAGTGTACGGAAGCGTCGTTTCGGTCAACCTACCACGATTTGTCTGAGTTTACGAGTGGAATATTCCATCTGCAAACTAAGAAGTACAGGTCCCCGGAGTAGCAGGTTTAACGGCTGAACAGAAAGTAAGGCGGAGGCATTTTAGCCAATAAAAGAGAAGTTATTTGTCTCACAGGTGAAAAAGGAAATGCTTGGAGAGCGTTGGAGACGGAGTAAGATAAAGTCCTAGATGGTGAGAGACGGTTGATGGATCAGATCATATTTTTCTAAAATGTATTCAACTTTCGCTCTGAGGTGGAGAGTTGGTGGTGAAGAGATTCTTGTTTTGGTGGAATAGAAGAGATTTGAAAAGTTGGTTATCGTATCCGATAGTAGCTTATTGGATATATATGACCAACAAAATTTCACACTTTTCGCAGACGTCATTTCGAAAATGTTCACTTGCTTGTCTTTTCGTGATTTGAGCTGTGTTTTTCTTGCTGATGATGCTAACATTTGGGTCCAAACTTGGGACTTTCGACAGGGCTGCCTCAAGTTAATATATCCAGTTCGTTTTAGGGTACACTACATGACCTGTTTATATTCTCTAGCAGATATGATGATTTTTCTCCACCAAAGAATGTCCGCTGTTCCAGAGAGGTTTGTATACTGTGGAG
The DNA here is from genome assembly GCA_031002005.1 of Vandiemenella viatica. Lineage (NCBI taxonomy): Eukaryota > Metazoa > Arthropoda > Insecta > Orthoptera > Morabidae > Vandiemenella > Vandiemenella viatica. The sequence continues at coordinate 359,004,461 of CM061920.1, forward strand.
CAACCTGGCAGTTTCGAGTACACACTTCCATATTTTATTCAAACCATCGGCCAATACTCTATTGAAGTTGTTAGGATATTCATAACTTTCCATGGAGTCCCTAATTTTTCGTTCTGAAAAATCATTTGGTATTGCAATGATTGTAGTTTTCTTCCACTATATTCTATGTCCTCCTTCTACATGATCTTACGCCACTGGCGATTTCATGGTTTGTTCAAGTCTAGCGTGACGATAATGTTCGTTCAGTCTAACAAGACCGCTCGCCTTGTCTCACGCATACACGCTTGGCCACAGTCACAAGGGATCTTGTACACACCACTCGTTTTTAACGGAACTCTCTGATCTCTACAGATCTTAAAATGACTCTCACTTCGTTGATCATTGATTTTGGCTAGCACTTTGCCTATGCTTTCTGTCGGTTCTTTTATATGAGGTAAAAAATCCTTCTTCTTTTATTCAGTTTCTTTTCAGTGGTCATCGTTAACCTTTTTACTGCTCAAAGAAGGGGCTGTTATCTGGCTTTTATGTCTATTCCCCCGCAGGTTCCAATTGAGATATTTCTTCCATTCCCTAATATGGTCATAATCCGCGATCCTCTCCGCTCTACAAAATAAGATCACAGTCTTTTGAATCGGGTGATAATCGGAAGCAGCATTTTCTGTATACCGTGTGTGTTAATTTTCCTTATTCTCTTTTGACCAGCACATCAAAGGAAACCAGCTGCCCCGTTCTTTTCCAATTCTTTGGTGAACTTAATTTTTGGACGCATACTATCGATACTCTCCAGAAATAATTGAATTGGTGAGATGCAGAAGGGAAACATTCCATGTAACCTAGTTTTTCAGGAAACGAAAAAAACGTTATAAAATGGAAACGGTAAGTGGGAGAGAAAAAGTTACTATTGGTGGTTTGTAGTACTAATTGAGATTAATATTTTCCACTTGTTCAATATCATGTAATGTTCTCCATGACCTTGTAATTTACGTCCAAAGAGCATGGAATATTTTCCTTTTGCATCTCACTGATTGCTGAATGAAGTATTTTTCATATATTTTTGTTAATTTGAAGTTTATTCCAAGGTAAAATTGAAAAAAATTATAGCAGAATTACATTACTTATACATATAAATGTAGACAAGAGCAAAAATCACCATATACATGTAAATAATAAACAAGAAAAGAGAGTGACTAAGTTTGAATAATGTCTCCCTCGTAGACTGTCCTCATACATTTAGTCAATATCTTCTGTGTCATTTTCTGCTGACCATTGCAATATTGTGTTTTAGAATTCTTTATGTTCATGTGGAATATATTGCATTATCTTTGCCACATCCATTCTTCTTCTGGTCGATGGGAACTTTATGATCGTAGGCACGGTCTACTGGTAGCATCAGGTCACCACAATGTTTGTATAGTTGAAAAATATCACTATTCAATCCATTTATGAATTTGAATGCTTCAACAAACCCTTTCTGATATCTCCTGTATATGAGATGTCTGTATTGACTGATCTGGAAATCAGATCGATGATGGAGACTCTTTGTATACTTCTTGAATATTGAGGGCCACCATTCCTTGTAGCTGACTATCTGCTCAGTTTTGACAGATCTCACTTCAAATGGTGATTTTTTCTTTGCATTTTGAATGAGGGTATTATACTGTAAAGGTGTGTATATTCGATCTTGGCGTCGCACAGTTCTCTTGACAATGGCAAAATTTCTATCACACGGTAAAAAGCTATGTCCACGTATTGGGAAGTACTGATGAATTTTTTCAAACCGGCCAATCATGGTGAGACTCATTAGAAATCTGGCCATAATGTGGTTTCGATTTTGCCCGCCACAGGCATCACTGAACACATGTAGAGTTTTCACTTCAGGCGGTACACAGGTATTTACATAATCACACAGAAAGCTACAAACTTCATCAGGTCCCTTTTTACAAGTCCCCTTGTGGTAAGTATAACACACAGATTTACCATTTGCAAGGTTGTGGATACAAAAAAACAATGTGCAATAATTTCCTCAAATAAAACATTTCCTGAACTGGAAGTAAAGGAAGAGGGAGATTTTGCACATAATAAAATACTATTCCTCCATCGTCAATTTTGTTTTTACATAGCGCGGTTACTTCATTCAATATCGTATAAAATTTCTTGGCTCTGTGTTTATGAATGAGAAGTTCAGCAGTTGCAACCCTTTTGGCAGCATTATTAAGTGCAGGGGATTTTATTTTATTTCCCAGTTCCCCACATTGTGAACACACATCTACTTGAGGACGCCCAAATCGATAGTTAAAATTTTCTTTGAAGTACCTCAAATAATATTCATATTTCACTATATCTCTCAGGTCTTGATGCTTATCCAAAAATAATTGAAACATAATCTTACATGTCAAACCACACTCCAAGTACACTAAAGGTGAAGGCATGTAATGGGAAACCTTTGTGGGAAACGATGATATGTGCTGATGAATCTTTGTTATTACATCATTGGGAATACGAACACGGTTATCGTGCTTACCTCGTAAGTCTGTAGGTAGTTCATTCTTCTCAACCAGATGGGCCAAACGAAAAACTGCCTTGCTGGAAACACCGTGTAAACTTAGGAAGGCTTTTCTGCAACTCGTGTATTCCCTTTTACTGCAAAATACTTGTAGCTTGATGTAATTTGCTTGGAGTGCTCATATTTAGGTCTATGTCGCGCCACATCATGTCTCTCAATGAAACTCATCAAATATGTATCTCGTTCATTTTTCTCCCTACCACTATAAACGTTCACAATAATTCTGTCCTTCTCTTCTTGATCAAAATTCAACATACACTGTTTTTTACATCTGCAATCTTCACTAGTTTTCTTCTTCTCTACAAGAAAACCTTTATCAGTCACAAACTCTTCCCCTTTATTTCGGGCTTCTTTCATACACTGTCTCAAATTTCCCGAGCACCTTCTTTTCTTCTGGGGGCTATCAGCCTCAGATTCTGACAGCGACATCACACTATCACCATTCTTCTCTTACAACACACACTTGATACAAAGTTTACACTGTTACAAGAACGCTGATTCACTAACAACAATCACAATGTTAGAGCTATAGGTCTGAAATAGCACAACAATTTACCAATATAAACATATAACAACAATATAAATCCAAAGATCCCTACTATATTTCCACATTCTAACGTCTAGAAGTGCGCTCTGCCAAAGAAAGTAGGAACTAACAGACTAATGAGAGCAAAAAGGAAAACATTCCTGGAATCTTTTCTTTTTGCATGTCACTCAAATTTTAACAGCTTGTTTTAACCCATTAGAAGTGGAGGAATTTTTTCTCTGTTTAGGTCAATAGATGGAGGAAGGGTTGGTGAACAAAATTGCTATCTCAGTTTAAAACGGCCAAAAAGTGGAATGTTTTCCTTCTGCATCTCACCAATTCAATTTAAATCCGCTTCTCCGTTTGACTATAGCACAAATTTATCGTCTACGTACCCAAAAAAATAGACACTTTCCTTGTATCAGTAGAAATAGTTTCGCGTTCAAATTTTTCCATGAACAAATTTGCTGCCACAGGGGAGAGGGAGACTGCCCATAGCTACTCCATATTGCTCTTCATAATAATTGTTGTTGCATTTGAAATAAGTCGACCTCGTGCAATTCTAAAACAGCTGACTCCAATCGTGATAAATTTTTTTTTATTATGATGTCCATAACTCCCTCTACTGGGACCTCGGTGAAAAACGAGACTACATCGAAGCTGACACGAAGATCGTGCTGTGTGAGAAAAATATTCCGTATCTTACCCAAAAAAATACTTCGAGTTTCTGATGTAACTGCCTGTGCAACCTATAAATCGTTCTGATTTTGGTAACTTTTGAAATGGCTATAATAATATGGAATTACTGGATTGCTTGTTAATATAATTTATTTCATCATCCACTCCAGATTCAATTGTCTACTTGTGTCCTAGTGAGTTTAACAACTTTTTACTTTGAGTGTTTGTTTAATTTTTTTGTATTTTTTTGTACTTCTTGTCTGCTAATAACTGCTCAATTTTTTCTTTATAAATATTAGTATCCAAAATCCCAGTGCAGTTCACCTGTCCGCAGACAGAATTATCTCGTCTCTGTGCATTTGAGTTCTCAAGAGTAGCTGTAACCATCAGTACACCTAATTTTCATAGATCATTTGAACCTGCTTACTTCTGATTCACAGGTACACAATTTCAATACAAGAAATAGAAATAACTTGCATAAAACACAAACATCTCTGTTATTAGTACAAAGAGTAGTTAATTATTCCCGTATACATCTGTTTAATAAACTTCCCATGAGTATAAAACAGTTTGCAGATAATAGAGATATATATAAAGAAAAACTGAGAAATTATCTTATTGGCAACTCCGTCTACTCCATTCAAGAATTTGAACAAAATAAATAATTGTATTCAATGCGACTTTTGCAAAATTCAGTTGTAAAAATTAATGTTTATTTTTATTTATAACATGTAATTGTTTTTACTATGATGACATGTTTCACATCCCAGAGGTCCTTTCTCAGCAGGATCCATGAGACAAGATTGATAAATGAATAAATAAAATTTATCCTACCATGCCAAAATAATGTCAAAATAACACTGAATTTCTAAACGCTAGGAATAATTATTTATTTCTCTATATATGACTGCATGAACAGCAAACATTCTTATACAGGTATTATCGATGTCTCTAAAATCGTTTATAAAAATTAAGAAGTGGCCCTATTACACTTCCTAGTCGCACGCCTGATGTAACAACATGATTAATGGAGGCTTCGCCGTCAACTGTCATAAACCGCTATCAACCGGATTGGGTATCACGTATCCATCCACCAGACTGCTGCGATATTCCGCAAGCATAAATTTTCGTTAACAGGCAGTTGTCTAAATCAATATGGAAACCCAACTTTCAGCACTTCGCGATAAAATAGAGCTAGCTGTGTTTTACATGCTTTAATCTTGCGGAATCATGTTCGTTTGGTATAATTGTTTCGATCCAGGAATTTAGTATTTTCCGAAGATTCTGCTGCAAATAGATGGTAGTGATAATTGATGGGGGTCAAGTCGATGTATTTTCTGCAAAATTGGAGTTACCCTCCAAAGGTGGTGGCCTCGCATTCCGGAGGACGTGGGTTTGAATCCTTGTCCGACCATCTAGAGTTGGGTTTTCCAAGATTTCCTGAGACTGATCCAAGAGTATGATAAGATGATGCCTTCAACAGACCACGGCCGAATTCTCTCCAGTTCATTGTCCTATAACCCATTCGGTTTATAATGACCTTGACGTCAACGAAGCGAATAGTAATAAGCAATAAAACGAGTTGCCTGTGTTATTTTTCAAGTAGAATACACTTTCTAGTCTCCTAACGATTTTTAATATACATCAGTGAGAGAGTGTTTGATTTTAGTCACATATCTGGATATTACCAGGAAAAAACCCCACAACGTACTACATGCCGCCTTTATGTCTTAAATCTAACTCACCTTCACGAATGCGAAATTAATCCTGAAACTACAGAATTCCGTGGTAGGCAGCCTACCAATAAGGAAAAGATTATCAAGTTCCTCGTGGTCACACACACAAATAAATAAAAAAATGCGTTCTCTATTACGTTACAGCTTTTAGGAATGTTCTGAACTACATTATCAGGTTTGAGTTATTATGTATAGTTATATTTTATTTAACTATTCCCTTACCTCAACTTGAGCCACAGCTTACCAGAACTGTGTATTACTTTGTTGTATTGTGATATTTTTGTTGTTTATGAACACTTGGTTATTTAGTTATTTACTGAATTTTGTGAAGTTCATTAGTGATTTGACGATAGAAACTGTTGGGAAATGACAATGACTACAGTTGATCACAGCATACTATGTTCTTCGGTGGAAAATCATGGCCCGTTAACCAATTACACAATTAGTCAGTTATCCATAAAGAGAGCAGTTCCTATCTATACCACGATGAGGAAGGTTTTAAGTGTGATGAATTTGTGTGAATGGAACATTACTGTCAGAGAATCAAACACTACCGGAGCACCCGTAGTGTACGAATCGCGACACTTCTGTTGCACACTGAGGTTTTTTTTTTTTTGTTTTTTTTTTCAAATGGCATTCGGCAACGGAGGCCATACAGCCAGCTCAATGTGTATTTTTTCCATTGTATGGACGCCACAGGACATTCACACAGACACACAACACATAACATCCATGCCCGCGGCCGGATTCGAACCGGCGGCCTTCGACACGCGGAGCTAGCACTCTAGCCCCTACGCTACCGAGGCCGGCCACAGAGGTTTTACACAACCTGCCGGAAGAGTCGTGCGGGGCTAAGCGTGCTTCAGTCCCACTGCTCTCAACATGTCAGCTTGAGGATAAATGCAGGGTCGGCTCAGCGCTCATTCTCTCCGCAGGCAGCTTTGGAAGCAGGTGAGCTCACATGTTCCTTCGTAAGTAATCTCTTCATGCTTTATGCAGCCCAGTGGTTTCAGAGCCACTGTACTGTAATCGTGCGCATATCTTGTAATTTTACTGTTTTAATTATTAAGTAATTTGCCAATCATAATGTATAGGGCACGAAAATACAATAACCTACTCCATAGACTAAACTGAACATTTTTATATTACATATACGCCTCTTTTTGTAAGGTAAGGGATAGATAAATAAGATTTCACAATGAATTAATTAATTTCAAAATTAATGAATATTTCACGATTGCTAAACAAAATTTAAGTTCTCTTACATTTTAGGGGGCACAACAGATAATTAAATTTAACTAACTTCATAGGTAAATGCTTTTGAAATGATTAACTTTATGAACAATATGTTGAAGCTTAAGTTTAAATGCTTACTGCAACTGATCAAAAGTTAGGTGAATGCTATATAAGAATCTTTCAGAATCTCCCTGATTACATGAAATAACCCTAACCTTCAGCCGGCCTCGGTAGCGTAGGGCCTAGAGTGATAGCTCCGCGTGCCGAAGGCCGCCGGTTCGAATCCGGCCGCGGGCATGGATGTTTAAGTGTTGTGTGTCTGTGTGAATGTCCTGTCCGTCCTGTGGCGTCCATACCTTGGAAAAATTACATCGAGCTGGCTGTATGGCCTTCGTTGCCAAATGCCATTAAAAAAAAAAAAACCTAATCTTGCACAAATATGTTGTAAATGGCATTTATTTTTGTGTGAAAAAGAAAAATAAAGTCGAGATTTACAGAAAACAAACTTATCAGCACCTCTCTCTTGCTTGGAACATGATGTAGAATCCAGTGTTCTGTGCGGAAGTCTACCTGTAAGATTGGTGTTGGTATTCATAACTAAATGTATGTTATATAATTTACTTTTCGTCAACTGTTGTCAAGCGTTATCCAGCAAACAACAAAGGATGGTACTAGTGTTCATCTGTTTTAATGTCACAGACTGAGTTTTCCACTATAGCACGAACAGATGATGACTTAACTGTGTCTGTTAATTTGGAGTCAAGTTTCATTTAATCACTGGTTTTTAACTATTTCCAGATCCTGTTACAAGCCTGTAAGACGCAGAAGGATTTTCCTAAAAGAACAGCATGTCGGGCTTGATTAAGACCATTTTAATCTTACAGGTGAGGTAACAAAGGTCATCAGTTCTGTACGTAACTTAGCGCATAGTAGCTAATGTATATATATATGTTTGTTATACTGATTTAGTGTTTTATATCGTATGAACGATAGTGTATCTTCATGATACAAAATCTCATATTTAACTGTCTCAAACTCATATCCAATCTCAGTACAAACGTTCTCAATACATTCTAATCCACGCAATGGGAGTCAGGTTCAGTATAATATAGTATCTATCATTTTAAAATAAATTAACAAAATGTTCCTCGAACTTAATCTCTGCCAATTCCTGTGGGAAGTTACTGTGATGACCACAATAGAATTTCGGAAGTCTGATGTTAATATTTTCGCTTACTTTAATCTCTTGCAGTAGTGTATTCACGGTGCAGATTATTTCGGCAACAACCTGTTTCGTCTCCTGTAATTAACGACAACTGATGAATACAATAAATCAACTTTCGTGAATACTGTCTACATGGTTCAAGTTATTCACATGGGAGGATCCATCTATATTTACGGCCATGCAATCCTAGTCTGCCAGTTAACACACACAGATAAAATAATCACTCGTTGTTTGCGTGACGAGGCATTGGAAACTTAAAGATTCGCAGTAGAACAGTCGTTCACGGCTTTCCAAAGACGGATGAGGATGGCCAGATTGTAATGCTGCCTAACGTAGAGAAGGAAACAGAAATGATCATGTGGACATGTAATTTTTTTGTTTTTCAAAAGGAATTAGGGTTTCTTATTGAATAGAACAGTCAGCCATTTTAAAATTGTTAATGTTGGACTAAATGTGTCAGGGAAATGAAACGACTTTAGTTAGATGTTGGAATTTCTTTGATTAAATGGAAAGACGCGCACGAGAGAACATGGACCAATTAGCGCAGAAGTATTTAATGGGTTTACTGGTATAGGGTTTTCTAATGGCTGAGAGATTGGGAACGGGACAGAGTTGTCATAATCGGTTAGTTGGCGTAATTATTTGCAAAGGTGTATAAGTTAAAATTACTGGGAGATAGGCAGATAAAGAAAAAATTTAGTGGCACATGAAGAAAAAGTAAAGTTAGATAATCATTGTCAGCTGTGTTATTCTCGCAGTTGAATGCAGAAAAGGAACTTTTATATTGATTTTTTTATAGGGGAAAGAATTCTCCTACGCTTGAACAGTGCAATTTGGCACTGCTACTTGCCATTCGAGAGGATCGGAGTCAAACCCGGTTCGACCATCCTGTCTGTGGTTTTCCGTGGTTTTTCTCAGACACTCTAGGTGAATGCTGGGATGGTTCCCTACAAGGCCACGGACGACCTTCCATCCCCCTCCCTCCCCGTAGTGTAGTAGGCTGAAAAGGATTTCCGCGATCCTCCAGTAGCCCGCCTCCCAGCCTTCAGCTGGGAGGAATGAATGAAATAGTGGGGAAAGAATCGTCCAGGAATTAGACTATTAAGATTTTGCTGAATCCAAGAAGAATATACATTGACGATTGATGGTATATATATCATGAATAATGGAGATTACTGTAAAAGCCTGTCCGGTAGATGAAATAGACTTTGACCACCTTTTTTGTAGAATGAGATAAAATTTAAGAGAATCTGAAAGGAACAGACTAGAAGTGAGCATACTAAACGGATCAAAAGCAAGGAATGTAGATCTCAGAAATACCCGCTAGAAATATTCAGCTGAATAAAACTAGTATACACTGAAAAAATAAATAATCAAATGCTCTAAATGTACATTATGAACAAGGATAAAAGTTGAACGAATTTCAGAAGAACTTTCGGAGCTGACTGATCAGAAGAGAAAGTACAGAAATGCTAAACACGTATCAAGAACGCAACATCATACATATTTCAAGCTTTACAGATAGAAAATAGACGAAAGCAAAAGATGAATCATGGAAATAATTGAGAAAATAAAGGTGGAAATAGTTGAAGGTAAGTTAGATACCATTTTGAGGCGGCTCATTTCTTTTTCTTTTTTTTAAAAAAAACTAAAGAAAACATGTATGGAAAAATGATACTAATCTGAAATCATTTATAGGCTAGATGTTCGAAAGCGGATGCTTAAATCATAAACAGCAAACCTAAAATCTCAAAATTCGTTGTTACTGACGATGACAACAAAATGAATAGTATAAAGAGATAACATGCCGAAATCAGTTTGGAATTGTGATAAATTGGACAGCAAGAGAAGTCATTGCATTAAGATTGTTTGTAAGAGAAATGTTTTGGTATCTTTTGTGAACGTAGAAAATCCTTTAGTTATTGCTGTATGTGTATGGGGCAAAATTTACGCGATTTTTGAAGATGATAGATCTAAATATCGAAATAAAAAGTAATTTGAACTTATATAGGAATTATCTAGATGCAGTAAAAGCAGAAAAGGACAATAAATAATAACAAAGACTGTGATATAACGGTAAGTCATATTCACTTTACAGTTAATGCATAATGAGTACTTTGCACTGACGGTGTGATGTGTCATTTTGCAGCTGCTCGCTGGTATCGCTTTAGCGTTCTCAGTTTTGTCGAGTGTAAGTGTAGATGGTAAAGAAAGATCGACTTTCACAAATGAAACAGGCACCTGGATGAAGACGCCAGGAAGACCATGGCGGCAGACAAGCCAGCAACAGCAGTCGCCACTTTGGAACCTTTGCAACAGACATCCCCACCGCCGCCACTGTAACCAGGCATACCATCAAGAGTGAAAGCAACCCAACAACATGCAAACAAGATGGACGGCGCATATCACACGTCCAAGTCTTAAACTGTCACATAAGTAGCATAATCAAGTAATTTATTTGAAATAAAATTTTCTCACAGACCAAACATATTGTTTTCAGTTTCCTTCAGGAAGAGTTTAGAAATGAAGAATAATTAATTATAATAATGGGCTGGTTACAGAATCATGACAGCCGGTTCCTTTTATCTTGTATTTTATAGTTAGGTTGTTTGCATGTAGTTGTGTGTGATGAGTGTTGTGTGTTGAGTGTTGGTCTGTTTGTTGTGTGTTTACGAAGATGAATATAGGAAAAAGGTGACACCCGGTGATTGTTGTTCAGGCGTACACCAAACCGTTAGCCTTACGTTTGCAATGGACTGTGGAGATTCGGAAAGAAATTAACCACATTAAAATAGAAATAAATTAAAATCAAATTCTATACGCTTGACATCCCAAATGACAGACAAAAAACCGAGAGTGGTGGTGTAATGGTTAGCGTTCTGGCCTCGCATTCGGGAGGACACCGGTTCAAATCCCCGTCCGGTCATCCAGATTTGGGCTTTCCAAGGTTTCCCAAATCACTCCAGGCAAATGCCGGGATGCTTCCTTTAAAAGGCCATGGCCGAATTCCTTCCCATTCCTTGCCCCCCATCCTTTCCCGTCTCTAAAGACCTCGCTGTTAAGAGACGTTAAAGCAGTTAAAAAAAAAAATTAAACAAAAACGCAATATAAGAAACCAACTCTCGTTCCTTAAAACATACCAGGGAGATCATGTAGAAGTACTAAGTGGTAGTAACTGAGGCATACAGCAGAACGCAGAAACTACACTAGAGAAACAAAACTGAACTGACCAAACTGATATTACGTTTTATTACACAGCAGTACAGAAAATGTGGGTCTAGGGCTTACATGAACATAAATGGAATACGTGAAGGTGAGGAATTATCAATACTGGTTAGTAAACATTGAGTATGAGGAAAAAATCATTGCATCAGTTTTGGAGTTTATGCATTATTTTTCCCCTTATTGCTTTACTCCTCGCCGACTGCTAAGGTAGTTAGAGGCGGGATGGGACTGGGCTGGGGACAAGGAACGGGAAGGAATTCGGCCATGACCATTTTGAAGGAAACATCCAGACATTCGCCTGGAGTGATTTGGGGAAACCATGAAAAACCCAAATCTGGATACCCGTAGGGGGATTCGAACCCACGTCCTCCCGAATGCGAGGCCAGAACGTTAAGCGTTCACCCACCACGCTCGGTATTTATGCATTAGGGTAGATCCAACTAAAACAATAAATTTATAGTATGCAGGAAGATAGGAGTACAGATATTTATTAAAAAATAATTGATAATAAAATGCAGGAAACCTAAATAAAAATTGCTTCTAGTGAAACATAAAGAAATATTCAGTGGTTGTAAGGTAAGTAGATGCACACTATTGAAACCAGACAAAAACGTGGAGTAATGAAGAAAAATGGATAAACATTAAAGCAGTTGATGAGAAACCAGTTCAAGCTCAGAATATGGTCCTAATCGATGGAAGAAATGAACAAAGAGACTGGTGTATGTATATCTTCTGATATGTTCCTGCCACAACAGTCTTAACATTTGCATGGTACACTAAAAACAAGCAGTGGCCAACAAGAAACATCAAAAGCCCCAAAAATGATCCAAAAAATTAAACGTTAAAAAACTAAGCCGTACAAGATTCCGGTAGACCCAATTGGATAGACAGATTAGTAATCTGATGCATATGGCCTACTCTACTCGAAATTAGTTACCCACAAATGTTTTGCAGAATTATGTATCAAATAAATCGTACCTGAATTAGAGTAAAGGAATAGCTTATAGAGATCCCGTAGGGCAGTTGTTTCTGCAGATATTGAAAATCACTTTTATTCAAGAAATTATTCTGCCAAGTCGTATAAGAACAAAGAATTATTTGTTTCATCTTTCAGCTGTGTTTTTTTATGTTCATTAAGCTATTAACTTCCGCTGCTTGCCCTCAGAGTCACGTTAAATTCGCGGTATTCTTAATCATCATACCGAAATTAGTATTTTAACGTTCAGTTTCACAATCAAATCGTGGAAACTGTTACTCAAAGGTTACCTGCATGTTAGGTTATATCATCAATGACATCATGGGAGCCATATAGTCTTACCGGCCTTGATAGTTTAGTGCTGTGCTCACATACCAAAGGTCGCTGGCTTGAATCCCACATTCCTAGTTTGAGATACATTAATAACAGATGTAAATGATACACAAACGGCCTCTAATAGCGTATTTGCATAATAGTAACTGGCAACATATCATATGGTGTAACCCTAAGATAGCGATTATTTTAATTATAATGACTGCATTAAAACTACACCTGTGTCAGATCTGCATCATATTGATATTGACATGTAAATGATGGGCGTGTTGGAAATAATGCCAAATACTGAATATTTTTTTATTATAACTCGGACCATGGAAAAGACTGGGTCATATATAAAAAGCAGAAGAATGTAATTGAAGTTAACACAATTTTCATCCAAATTTATTACATTAACTAAAATAAGTACATAAGATTTATTCGAAATGCGAACATGAAATGCAAAGTGAATCTGGTACGAAATACGAATACAAGAATTTGGTAAAACGTTTACAATACCAGAAATGACCTAAACTGCTTAAAGGACTGAATACGTGAGTTTTGTATCCAACACAGTGTAAAATACGAAGGCTCGTAAAGTGTCAATCATTACTCGATTTGCAACAGTGTAAAATGGAATTATATCAACATATAGGTGCAAAAATAGGCTCTAGAATGATAACGGGCGTGGTGGGTGAGCAGTAACGCTGCGGCCTCCCATTCGGGAGGATGCGGGTTCATATCCCCGTTGGGCATACAGATTAGGGTTTTCTATGGTTTCCCCAAATCACTCCAGGAGAATGCCGGAATGCTTATTTCAGAAGGCCGTGGCCGAATTCGTTGCCCCGAGTGCTTTTCCGCCTCTAATGACCTCGATGGGCGTAAAGCCATGAGCAAAAAAATAAATAAATCTAGAATAATGAGAATCCACAGGAACAAGTCATCAGTTACTACATTACAGGATGGGAGTTTGAAAAGCCATTTCTACCGTCAGAATACGAATAGTGTGACTGCACATTGATACAGTTTTGCATCATGGCAGGTTGTAGCCAGGTAGCAGTGTGATACGTCTGACATAATGCATCTCACATATGAGACATCAGACCATCTATTTTATTTCACCCTAAGTGCCAGATGGAGAAGATTTCTCGCTTCAGTGTAGACAAGGGTTATAACATAGCTACACGTAGAGTCTCCCATTCCGGACAGGCCTTGGTGGAGTTGCCAGAAGAAGGATGAAAAAATGACTTGTCCTGGTATATGAATCTCTGGAAGCCATAAGAAAGGCAATGTTCTGTAGTTTGTCGATACTAGTAATCAATACTTTTCATATAGATTCCATAAAGCTCAACAGAAGTCAAGAATGCAAAAGAATTTTATTCGCAATCTTTTTTGAAAATGAGTTACAGTTCTTCATAATTCAATCAGAATCGCTTACTTACAATCGAACTGATTTCACTTCATGTTTCTCTGTTATGTTACGTCAATATACTCGAAGGATAGAGCGATCTGAAAGCTCAGCACTCAGTGGATTACGAGTCTGACTGGTGATCTAAAGCTGTCCTGGAGGGAATTTCAAAATGCTCTTGATCTGATCTTCTTTTCTGGTACAGCTTCCGTGATTCAGATTCCACGATAAACTGTAGGTTCATGGTAGAACTACTGAGTTACTTTAAGGCAGGGAGTAAGGCACAGCGAATAAAAATACTTCCTCCATGTCAATACGATCATAAGCATCATACTGCTTCAAGTAAAACATGAAGTAATAATGTGTGATTGTATGTGAAATAGTTGCGTTCCACAAGACGATCAGACTTGAATTTGGTGCATTGGAGAATAACTGGTAAACATTAAATTGGCTAGTCGGTGGAAGGAATATTCAAAAAGTTATGTAGGTATATCCCCCGGTGAGTTGGCGTCACAACACTCATGGCATTCCTCGGGGAAAGAATTTTATAGTTTATCATATCAATAATAAAATGATTAATGAGGTTATTTAATTTTACGAGGTAAAGCAAATATGATATTACCAAGAATCTCGACGCTATTGCGAGTATAGGAAAACTGTTACAACATGATTTTTATTTAGCTTCAAATTACACAAATTACAATTATATGTCTAGGTAATTTTACACTTAATATTAATACATGATTTCACAAAATATCAACTCAACGCCTAGGGGTACAATTATACAATTAGCCGTTGAGAAAGCAAACAAACAAATGAAATTTATTTTTAGATTAAGCTCAAATAATTTATAAATACGCAAAAGCAATATACATTACAGATGATACAACAGACATCGTCATCAATGATGCTGAGAATTTAAACAATAACAATAACCTTAAGCACCATGAATGGAACAATTATATCATTCAAAATTTACGAGAATGTATTAAAAGAGTCTTGCAAGGTATGGTTGTTTCCTAACAATTTTTACGGTCTTCGAAAATTATGCCATTAGCTCAGCAGGATTTACTTTGAAAGTTGGAGCAGAAATTTCTCATTCTATGGAAGCTTACGGATCGCTATCTTGTTTCATGGAATGCACATACATTAGGCTTGGTGATGTAACACTTTAGCACACTTTACCATAGCAGCTGCATCTGTAGCCGGCGATGATTGAAGCTTGACTAACAGAATGTGAGAACTGTGCCTCACAAGGCTGCTACAGTCGATCTCGATCAGGTAATTCTCAGGTCAACATTATGGACTCTGTCGCTGTGCGGATGTCTCCCAAGCATTCGACTCAGAATGGTAAAATATATTTTTGAGAAAATAATATAATTATAATTCTAGTAATTTCATCAAGACGGAATGAGCAACGTCCGACCAAAATCAGAATTCAGGATCAGAGTCCCGCACCACAAGTCCTGAACTCGAATTAGACAGCAGGACCAGAATAAGTTCGTCGCTTCTTCTATCTCCCACGTAAGCTATAGGTCTGCCTTCGAAGTCTCATAGGTACATGTTGGACAGAAAAATTCCAGATTTTTAGTTATGTGTTCATTTAGATACGCTAGTGGTCAGGCATCCTAATGTCACGTGATATTGCTGACATTTTATTTGCGCTTGTCCAACCCGACTGCGAGCTATGATACTCTGCTCCGTTCTGAAATCTCTGGAGGGAAGCTATGTGCCAAAGGACTCGTGTTTTTACTGCCAGGCTCAATTGCCTATTATCCTAGGGATCTATTCATAGAAGGTGAGTCCCAAGTAAAACCCTCACTCCACTCCTTTTGTAGGGAGGATTCAGATTGTCCAATCCAAGTAACGGTATCTACAGGTTATTGTCTTCACGAGGAAAGGCTCTAGCGAAGGCAGCACCACATTCAATATTCACTAAATATTCAGTGTATATACATTATTTAAATATTTATATTGGCATCCCAGCCTTTCTTACGGCCAAGCATATTTTATAAAATTTATCTAAAGAAATAAATAAGGATGGACAAAGATTTTATGAAAAACTAATCTGATACACAGTCATTAATATAATAAAATACGTCATACAATGTCACAATAATATATATATATATATATATATATATATATATATATATATATATATATATATATATATATATATATTGATTGAAGTGTCCCTTATGTTGAGGAGAGCGACTTCTTGACATCACTGTGACCATTTACTTCCTGTTATTAATTTACAAGTAGTTTTTAATATTTCAAAATCAGGTGGACACCAGCCATTCTTTTTGGAGTGTCCCCTATTATGAGGGAAGCGACATCTAGATCTCAAGGTATGCAAATTTGAACATGAATTATTTAATAAGTGAAACTTTTAACCGAGTCAAGTGTCATATTATACGATTTGATGGGACATAGTGAAAACAAGGTTAACAATTTGACTTTAGGATTTAATTAAGCACCTGAAATTTTTTTTTACTATACAATATTTAACAAAGATTAACTTTCTTTTCAAAACACAAAGGTACATAAAGTTTCTCTGTAGAGCAAGAGTTTCTATCTTAGGGCGTTTACTAGGGCATACGTGGCAATGTTTCTCTTTCCTGAATTGTTATTACCGTTGTAGATGAATCTAGTAGTCCGGTCGAAGGGCTGACTGCCTAGAGCTGGGTAGTTCGCGATTGAATCAGTTCTTTAGAGCAATTCTTTTAAAAGAGCGAGTGAGCAGTCGCTCACTAAAAGTAAACGATAGTTCTTCTAGGTGAGTCGGTCATAAGTCGGATAATTCCGAAGATCAAGAAGCACTTGTTCACATGGGTATTGTGGAATGTAGAGCTAAAAAAAAAGGTCTACAAATTGCATCCAAGCCAATTTAAGGGGGGTATTTCATCGAAAAGTGGGGGTGTATCCGGATTCTGAGGGGTGAGACCTAAAAACAAAAGTCTCAAATAAAACTGAGCTAGTGAAACGTTCAAAAGAACTAGTTCTTCTCGTGGAGTGATCAAATGAAATGAACACCGCTCATTTTAGTAAGTCACTTTGCCCACCTCTATGACTGCCATAACCAAGTGTCCACTCTCGTCCGTTCAGCCGAGAAAACAAACAGCCACGTGTCTCCCACCTTAGTAGGGAAGCTCTGACTCGCTGATTCGCTCCTAGTCATGAAACATACCGCTCTCAGTTAATAACAATATTAAAAATTCTCTTTGCCTCGGCTTCACCCTTTATTCTTGGGTACAAATTTCCCCCACCCCTTTTTTTTTTTACTGAAGATGTATCCAGACCCACGGGTCTGACTTCATCTGTGGTCTGTGTCATCCGTTTGTTCGAAAATTCATCACGCCTAATGGTTGACCAGCAGATGTAGCTTATGGTCTTGGCTGACACGACATTGAACTTGCTCGGCGGTGGCAGCCTCCGGCGAGACGCACAAATAAAAAAAAAGCAGAGGAACACACACACATGTCTTTCACACTTTGTTCTTTAATGGTACATTACAATATATATATGTCGGATCTGGAGGATGGGGCTAGCTACTAGATTGCGCCATAGACACAGCGAGCAGGATTCCAGCGCCACAGTGACTGCAGTCACAACTACGAGGGGCTACTTAAAGGGCAGCGCACAGCACACGGGGCTCTGCTCGCAGTCGGACAGTGGATTTTAGTCAGGAGGAGTTCCGATTTGGCATCAGCAACGTTCAGATGTGCGATGAGGAAAGTGCTCGCCGCACTGTCCGCCAGGCAGGTCGAGTACCCTAGTGCACTCGGCTTTGCCGGCGACAGGAACGGCCATATTGACGACTAGGCAACGTATACCGTTCTCCTAGCAGGAAAACATCCACCGTGCTTCCGTGTCGGGTGGCCCCAACGCACTCGCGTTGTCGGATTTACCGGCCGAAATCACGGACTTGTTGACTACCTTCGAAACGCTACGGACACAACTGGAAAACCACAGCCACCGCAGATGACGACTCCGTTAACTTCTACGGACTTGAGAAAGCGCAATTCTGTCAGCGCTCGCAGCGAAGAAAAGGTTTCTTCTTTGGAGATTCCCCCCGAGGCAGGCAGGGAAATACCGCCACACGACCCACTCCCGAGTGGAACCCCCTGGCGTGAGAAATAGGGTTGTGCCTGGCACCAGGAACCTTGTGGTGATAACACGGGGCCAGCACAATATTCCCGTCTCAACTGCTGCGACATCTGCATCCTCGTCTCGTGACAATACGGCATGAGAGGAAGTAATAGAACTGGACCTCGACTCTTTTTCGTACACAGAGAGCGTGCAAAACATCGCCGATGACACTTCGGCAATGGAGTGCGAGCACGAGGCCTCTGCATCACCCGAGCGTGCTGCAGACAGTCTCAGCAAGGAAGAAGCGCAGTCCAAACGGATCGCAAAAGTGTCCGTTAAAACCAGATCCAAAAAGCCAAAGACTACTCAGACAAGGGCATCTGACGATGCAGAAGGCTGGCGTAAACCACGTCGGCCTGCTCCCGTCGCTCAACTGAGCCCTGAGGACTTTGCTGCCAGTGTACCCAGCACAAGCAACTCCTTCTCGCCTCTTCCCATAGAGGGAGAGAGAAATATGGAACCCGATGGAACTGAAACGACTGCGCCGAGCAGGGAGTCCAAACCCGCCCCCTAATCATCTCATACAAAGAGGATTATAGAAATGTTAGCATCCTGCTAAAGAAGCTCTGCAAGCACGAGTTCCGCGTGAATCCAGCAGGAAGAGAACTATATAAGCTCTTCCTTAAAACCAAGGCTTACCATCAATCTGTCTCTGGCTATGTATCAACGCATAACATACCCTTCTATACCTTTCCGACAGAAGCCGACAAGAATCTGAAAGTCGTCATCAGAGGACTGCCGTTCCACTTCTCGCCGGATTACATCAAAGAAGAGCTTGAAGGGCGTGTAATGGTGGCGAGGACTGTCGTCCGGCTGCGCTCTCCAAAAACGCGGCAAAAGGTACCCCTATTCATGGTCGTCCTTTCAGATACGATCGAAAACAGAGCAATCTTCAAAATGACCTCACTATGCTCTGTGATAATAACTACTGAAAAGCTCCGCAGCACTCGAGGGCCCCCTCAGTGCTATAATTGTCAAGGGGTAGGGCATGTATCCCGCCACTGCGTGAAGCCGTCCAAATGTGTTAAGTGCGCTGGCGACCATCCTTCTCGCCAATGAGCCCTTAAAAAAGGCGAAGCCCAGCCCAATTGCGTCAACTGCGGCGGTGATCACGTGGTGAGCTATCGCAAATGCATAGCCTTCAACAAATTTAATGAAAGGCAGAAGGCTAACAATGCCTCATATATTGCCATGCTCAAGAAGAAAAAGCATCAGCAGCAGAGGAAGAAAGAGGAGACAACAGCGTCTGCTGACGGGGAACCACCAAATCCCGAGTTAAGACCGGGTACTTCTTTCGCGGAAGCGCTAAGCAACCGCCCTGCCAGCTCACGATCCTAGGCGAAGGATGCAAAGGACAATCAGGAAGAGACTACCTCCGCCCAGAGAAAACCACCTAGGTGGAGTAAGAAAGCTGACGACCAGAGCAACCGACCAACTGAAACAGCCTCCCAGAAGGAAGACACCTCCATTCTCCTGAATATGGTCCATTCATCACTGCAGACGGTAACTACATTGATTCAAGACCTACCGCGTCAGATTGCGGAGGCAGTCAGGCTGGCAATAACCGTCGTTCAACTAGGGAATCAAGTAAGCCATGGCGAACACCATTGAAGACTTGACTATCTCCATTTGGAATGCCAACGGCCTATGGCGTCAGTTAGGTGAATTTAGAGAGTTCCTAAGAGATGAGGGCGTTGATGTATGCCTGGTTAACGAGACGCATCTAATGCCGGGGATCAAGGCAGCCGTCTCCAACTGTACTTGCCACAGATATGACCGGCCTACCGCGGGAGGCGGAACCGCAGTCTTTGTCAGGAACAGTATCAACCATTATGAGGTAAAACTACCTCAGATGCAGACCATCGAAGCATCAGGTGTAGCTGTTGAGACGCCCAGGGGAAGAATCCTGTTTATAGCAGCATACAGACCACCTCGAGGAAACTTGCATGAAGATGACATCTCTGCTCCTCTCCGCCTGAGGGGCAACCTTTTCCTTGCAGGTGACTTCAATGCTAAACAAGTTGCCTGGAACTCGCGAGTTATTAACGCGAACGGCCGAAGGCTACTGCGCGTCGTCGAAAGCCACGACGCTGTAATCTGGGGACAGAACCAACAATATTTGGACATGGCCTGCCAGATGTACTAGATGTCGCCATCACCAAAGGCCTGAGGCACAACATCGCAGTGACAACTAAAACTGCATTATCATCAGATCACGTCCCCGTGATGTTCTACATGGCGGCAGACGTTTCATCAAGAATGAAAAGGCTAAATAGAAACCTGCGGGACATCGACAGGGAAGCTTTCCAAGGCCATCTCTCCCAGCGTATTGAAACGGCGCCACCACCTTCAGTTACCGGTCCCTCTGTCGTAGTGGCCAACTTGGCAGACTAGATTAACTAGGCAGCGGACGCAGCCACCCGACCAAGACGCAACCGGCCTCACTGTTCAAGACAATTGCCTCCCTACATTAGAGAGGCAATTGCCACCAAAAATCAACTTACTCTGGAGTGGCACGTCACAAGGGATCCGACTACCAAGAGGATCATCAACCGCATGCAGCGAGAGATCAAAGCGGAAGTGGAGCAGCATAGGATATCAGACTGGTCCAATTTCATTTCTACTCTGGACGTGCATGATGGATCAGCATCGCGAACCACTAAGGCCATACTCCGACGAAGACTGAAGGTCCTGCCATTAGTGGTTGGCAACAACTACATCTGCGAAACTGAGGAGAAGGCTGAGGCCCTCGCAGAGACCTTCAGAACTAATTTCAATCCAGTTGAGGACCCAAGGGATGACGAACAAATCAGATTTGTAGAACAACGCCTGAGGCGCTTCCTTGAAGCGGAACCCCCGGAGGAGGACTTCATAGAAGAGATCACGATCCAAGAGGTCTCGTCTACGCTTGAAAGACTACAAGTCAAAAAAGCAGCAGGCCATGATAGGCTTGGTGGAGGCATCCTTCACCAAATGCCCCCATCTGCAATACAATATATCACGGATGCCTTCAATGAAGCAATTAGAAGAGAGGAATATCCACAAACATGGAAACACGCTGAGGTGATACCGATACCAAAAGTGGGAAAGGATAAGAGGTCACCAAACTCCTGTCATCCCATCAGCCTCCTGTCGACACTATCTAAAGCGTTCGAGCGTATCTACTTAAAGAGGCTTCGCAGAATTATCGTTGGAGAAAGGTTGCTACCAGACGAACAGTTTGGTTTCCGGAAGCAGCATTCCACACCTCAGCAGCTGCTCCGACTCGCTGAGGATGCATTTGCAGCCTTCGAGGGCAGAGAATACTTTGGTGCGGTTTTGCTCGATGTAAGCCGCGCTTTTGATTCAGTGTGGCACCACGGCCTCCTCTACAAGCTTCTTGCCCACGGGGTCACCCTCTCTTACATCAGGTTGCTAAGGAGTTATCTGGAAAGACGAACCTTCCGGGTTGTGTTGGACGGCGCGTACTCTTCAGTGAAGAACATCTCTGCAGGAGTTCCGCAAGGGTCCGTTTTGGGACCAATACTCTACAGCCTCCTAGCACAGCTCGCGTTCTGAAGACTCTCTACGCCAACGACACAGCCATGTATACAAAGAGCCTAAACATCAATACCTTGCGAACAAGATTGCAATAGGCTTGCAACAACGTCCAGCAATGGGCGACCAAGTGGCGCTTAGCCTTTAACGCGATCATTTTAGCATATAACGCCTCTGACCCTCTTCGGGGAAGACATAAATTGGACCAGGACTGCCACCTGCCTAGGAGTCAAAATAGACAGAAGGATGACGTGGAAGCCCCATGTCACAAGTGTCCGTGGAAAAGCTGCAGTGAGACTAAGAACTTTATACCCTCTCCTAAATCCCACATCAGCACTAAGACCGCACCTAGGTATCCGACTCTATGTCGCTTTCGACAGACCCATACTGGAGTATGCTGCGGTCGTCTGGGGCAACACTGCTGCCTCCAACCTTCAACTGCTGCAGGTAATCCAGAACAGTGCCATCAGGAATGCGTACCATCTGCCGAGAGAGACGAGGGTAGACATCCTCCATCAGATAAGTGGACTACCACGACTTCGCCAAAGATTCGAAAAGTTGGCAGCCTAGTTCTACAATGCATGCCAGGAGTCTACCAACCCTCTGATAACGGCTCTGGGAGCTGAACCGATTTACGACAACACTCTCAAATGGCCAAGAAAACTCCTGGACAACCAGTAAAGAAATGATCAAACCCAAACCATGAAATAAAATACCGGAAATTGCCAAACCCCGACAGGACAACCACAAAGTAATATGGAAGGCGATGGGCACAAGCGCAAAAACTTCCCCACAATCTGGACCTAGGTTATCCCAGTTATGATCCAAGGGCAGGACACGCGGATCTCTTCCTGCCTGACCATCGAGGCAACGTCACATCGCTATATGTCATTGTGTATTGTGAGACTGAGTCAAATAAACCGGATCCTTGTATCCGCTGTGTTCTCGTAGTTACTCTCCACTGTCCGAGGGATATCCACAGCCTACCTTCGCTGACGAGCCATCTGCCTCTAACGGCGAACTCCATGCAACCTGCCTGATTCCTGATCATTTTCGGATGGATCCGACATATGTAATATTATTTCGTCAGTGCTCCACATTATTTACTCACAAATTGTATCAAATTTGTATAAAATCGTACATACGTTGACAGTAAATTTGGCCGCCATCTGAAAACTTCTATCACTCCTATTTTGCATAATCCTAAGAAACAGTAACGCAATACTGGCTGTATCCTGGGATGACACTGATGTCATATTTTGAAAAATAAGAGTGATAGAAATGTTCAGCGGTGGCCAAATTTATTGTCAAAGTGTGTACCTAAAGTAGATAAGGGAATAGATTTAGAATAATCCTACAAATATTTAAAATCACTTTTATTCTTGAAACATTTCTCACGGTGGTTTAAATACATAGAATTCTTCATCTGTAAGATGCGTTTTGCACTTTTATGGTCAATAAACTTCAAGCTTACACTATGTATTTTCCAAGAAACATTAAATTCGACTTTTCCATAAAGGTTCTGCAGAAATTTGTGATTTTTTGTAGTGAAAATATTCACTTTCAGTAGTCAAGTCGGGAAGCTGTTACGAAGTAAATTAGTTTATATCCTCAATCAAATCAAGATAAAAACGTAGCTTTACCAGCCATAATGTTTTAACGCTGCGATAACTTATCAATGATCACTGGTTTGAGTCGTACAGAGGAGATGACGTGATTTAACTAAGTGTTTTTACTGTCTTGTATCGTCCTAAGTTTGAGATATGTTAATAATAGAAGTATGTAGTTCACACAATGTCTCAGAAAACATATATGCATAATCATACCTGACTGCATAGCCTGTACTGAAACTTCAGGATACTGGTTAATTTAAATATACGTATTAACTGCATTAAAATTACACGCTTGTTGAATGTTTTTGTCAGGTCTGTCTGACACTGATATTCACAAGTAAATTATGGGTGGGATGGAAATAATTATAAATATTTAATAACCTTTTCTATTATAAACAAAAACACAGTTAAGTACACATTATTCACTGATGGAAAAGATGTTGTCATATGTAAAAGTTAAAATAGTGCAGTTAATTTGATACAAGTTTCATCCTAACTTTTTTTTAGCATTAACTTAAATGAGAACACAAGATTTATTCAACATAACAAATATGAAATGAGAAGTCGATACGATACGAAATATGGATCCCAGAATCTGAAAAACCATTTATAATATCCGGCTTTACCCCAATTGCTCAAAATACTGAACACCCAATTTTATAAACAGTGCAAACAATGAGGGCGGCACTGGCAAGCTGAATCCGATGTATGTGGTGTTGGGCATAATGAGATAATCGTCACTGGATTTGCGGCGAGAGAAATTGTGATGATACTACTATAAGAATATAGCAATTGTCTGTGGAGTGATATTACTGGGCGGTAATTTAAGAAGTCATTTCTTCCTTAAGAATTCTAATGGCATTACTGCACATCGATACAGTGTTTGCATCATAACAGTTTCCAGCGTGGTAACAATGTGATACCTCTGACGCAATCCATCTCGCACTTATCGATCACATACTAGTACACTAGACAACTAGATTGTATTCCACGATCATTGCTTTCTACAAAAGCTAGGGTAGGAGCAAGTTAGAATGCAGATGCTAATGTTCTTATAGCACATTCCAGAGCAGATATATAACAATTTTTTCAAATTCGAGAGAAGCCACTGAGACCTCTCTCATCTACGGAGTCCTCTCGCCACCACTGAGTCCTCTCGCAGCCACCGAGTCCTCTCTCAGCCACTGAATCCTCTCGCAGCCACCAAGTTCTCTCTCCGCCACCGAGTCCTCTCGCAGCCACTGAGTTATCCCGCAGCCACCGAGTTCTTTCTCCGCCACCGAGTCCTCTCGCAGCCACTGAGTCCTCTCGCAGCCACTGAGTCCTCTCGCAGCCACTGAGTCCTCTCGCAGCCACTGAGTCCTCTCGCAGCCACTGAGTCCTCTCTCAGCCACAGAGTCCTCTTGCAGCCACTGAGTCCTCTCACAGTCACTGAGTCCTCTCGCAGCCACTGAGTCCTCTCGCAGCCACTGAGTCCTCTCGCAGCCACTGAGTCCTCTCGCAGCCACTGAGTCCTCTCGCAGCCACTGAGTCCTCTCGCAGCCACTGAGTCCTCTCGCAGCCACTGAGTCCTCTCGCAGCCACTGAGTCCTCTCGCAGCCACTGAGTCCTCTCGCAGCCACTGAGTCCTCTCTCAGCCACTGAGTCCTCTCACAGTCACTGAGTCCTCTCACAGTCACTGAGTCCTCTCTCAGCCACTGAGTCCTCTCGCATTCACTGAGTTCTCTCGCAGCCACACCAGGCCGTCACGATTACTCTATCATGCCTTATTGCTGTCACCATGATTTGTAAATCAAATGCAACAGATACAAAATTTTGTTTATTAGAATCATAATGTTGCACTCTGAGTCGCTGTTTCCATTTGTTCGTCGCTCCAAGTTCAACCTTTTGTTTCTATTCGCTAACACACTCACATGATTGGGTATTTCCTAGTGTCCCTTGATTTCTCACTCAACGTCGTCCTGTTTTGTGCACGCAAAATAAGCTAGACTCAAACTTTATATGTTAAAATGATTTTATTAATGTGTTGACTAGTTTACATTCCTTTCAAGGTAGAATTTCCATCACACTGTATCGTACAGAAGGAAAAAATTGCATCATGTTGTGTGCTCTGTGTTCTCACGTCTTCCCGTTGCGGGAATTCTATTTTGGGAATTGAAATCAGTGTTTAAACGAAATTAGTTCTTACTATTATTTATACCAATATATGTGCCTCTTCAACGGACACCATATTTTCTAAGATGATGCCTGATGGAGAGGATTTTGTTCTTCAGTGAAGTCAAGGGGGATAGCTACAAGTACAGCCTCCCATGCCGGATAGGCCTTGATTGAATTATCAGACGAAGTGTGTGTCATGACGTATCATAGTAAATGGGTGTCATAGGGAAGAGAAACCATTTACGGAAAGAAAGGTCCTGCTAGCGACACTATTTCGTAGTTTTTAGACATTAGTAATCAATCCTCTTCTATGTGCATTTAATACATCACAACAGTAGTCAATACAAGAACGTACAAGAAATTTATGCGCTATATTTTTTGAATATGAGTTAATGTTCTCCCAAATTTCGTGCTGTTTTACACTTCATGTTTCTTTATAATGTTGTGAAAAATAATTAAGGGATAGAACAGTCTGGTGGCTCAGTGGTTAAGGAGTGTGACTGGAAATAGAAAGGACTGCAGTTCTAATCCCTGTTTCGGCGGGGATTTCAAAAAGTTCTTAAACCGAACTTCGCCTATCGCACAGCTTGCTGTGTAAAGTGATGTACGTTAGAACGCTTCCGCGATTCGGATTACACGTTGAACTCTAGGTCCCTCATACCCGGTACAATTGCCGGGTTTGGTTAAGGTGGTTAGGAGCGTAATGCGCAGTCAACAAATATTCTGTCGACATATCATTACAACTACACGAGCCTTTATCCTCATAGTATTATATACAGTAAACATTGTACTCATTCTCAACTTTTTAATAACATTAAAGTTTTGCAGATTACTTTAAATTGCCGTTCATCCCACCGTTCCAAATAACATAAAAATAGCAATGAATTTAAGCACTCGGGTAAATTATTTGGTTTAGTAATCAGCGAAATATCTTAAACTATTTTTAACAATGTCTCAAAAATTGGTTATCAAAATAAAGAAGCGGGAACTTCCTTGTCGGACGCCTACTGTAAAATCATGATTAATAGAGGCTTCGCCACCAAAAATAATAAACCGCTACCAACCAGTTAAGATATCACGTGCCCACCCAACAAACTGCTGCGATACGGCGTAAGAACAGTCTTCGTTGCTTTCCCTGTTACGCTACAGTTTATAGGAAGGTCTGAATTTCTTTATTAGGTTCCTGTTGTCTCCTCTATTACTGCTCCCTTCTCTAATATAGAGCCAGAGATTATCAGTCCTATATATTCAGTTGGTATAATGTGCTATTTATTTTAGTAATAAACACTTGGTTATTCAAATACTCATTGATTTTTGTGAAGAACGAGAATCTCACAGTTATGTCATTAGAAGCTGACAGGAAACGTCACTGACTTTTGTGAATCATAGCATACCAGGATTTCCGATGCCCGTTAAACATTTACATTAATAGCCAGAAATCCATACAGAGAGCAGAACCTAACTAGATAACGATGAGGAAGACTTTGGATTGTGATGAATTTGTGTGGCTGGTGCATTACTGTCAGAGAATGGTGTCGGTGACAAGGCTACTGGAGTGACAAAAGTGTATAAAAAAGTTACCTCGTCGTTCACCCAGGGTTGACACAACCTGCCGGAAGAGTCGTACCGGACTAAGAGTGCTACAGTGACTTTGTTCTGCTGATGTCTGTTAAAGGTTAAAAGCAGGGACAGCTCAGCTCATTCTCTCCGCAGCAGTCTAGGAAGCAGGTGAACTCAAATTTTTCTTCGTAAGTAGTAAGTAGACACGTACCAGGGGTTTTAGGCCCAGTGGACTGTAGTTTTGCGCACATCTTGCAATGCAACTGTTAAATTATCAAGAAATTCACTAATCGTACTGAACAGGGCGCTAAACAGCAATAAACCTATCCATAGATTCAAGCTGATCAAGGACATTATTTCTTGTATATGACGCATCTTTTTTGTACGATAAATAAAGCAGATTTCGAAATTAATGCATTTATTTCAAAAATTAATAAATATTTTAAATTAATAAACCAAATTAAAGTTTTCATACATAACCGATAACTGAATTTATCTAGATTCAAAGGCTCATGGAAAAATTATGCAAATGGACATGAAATTGAATCTTTAGATTAATTGCTTAGTATAGTTGATAAAAAGTTAGGTGAATTTTACACGAATTTCTTAATGTGTCCCTCAATAACAAGAATTCACACCACTGCAACAAAATTAATTTAGTGTAAGATTCTATATTAAGGTTACGCCTAGGTAAAAATAAATAAAGTAAATTGAGCAGATATTTAGAGAAAACTAATTTGTGATTTGACAGCACCTCTATCGTGCTTGGAACATGTTGAAGAATCCACTGTTTGATACGAAAATCTTTCTGTAAGATTAGTGTTGGTATCCACAATTATATTCCTTCCTGATAACCAACTGAAAGTTGAGATAATTCCACTTGTCGTCAACTATTGTCGAGCGTTCTCCATCAACAAACAAAATATAGTCCTTTTGCTCTTATGCAAACCGTTATAATTTGGTACGTTACTCGCAGAGTTTTTCACTATGGTACAAACAACAATCTGACAGTCCGCTGTCAAAAGAAGCGAAGGATAGTATACCCACATCAACTGTAGTGTAAAGACGAGATAGTGAATAGAAAAGCTCAGTCCCCTTTTTATATAAATCACACATATGTGTAGATATATTGTGGACTATATTTTTTCTTTTATGATTGTTCCCTATCGTTTTTTAACAATGTTATACTCGATTAAATGAAAAGTAAATACTATGATGATGATAATGTACATTTTTTAATTTACCTGACAGTTTGAAGTCCAATTTCTATTAATCTCTGGCTTTTTTTGTTGTTTCCAGATCCTGTTAGAAAACTATAAGACGTTGAAGGTTTCCCCTGAAAAATCAACATGTCGGGTTTGATTAAGGTTATCTTAATCTTACAGGTGAGGCATCCAGAAGCTTATCAACTTGTCCGTAATTCTGTGCACAACGGCCAACGAAACAAAATAATTTGCTTGTAATACTGAGTTGGTACTTTAAATAGTCTGAATCATAGTTTATGTTAACACCGAGAACTTAACACTATCAGACTTTACCAATTTTCCGTGCAAGCGCTCTCAGAATAACCAACGTGTTGACAATCATATTGAATATAATGTACTATCTTCTATTCTAAAAGAAGTTAACAAATTCTCCATTCGATTAAACCCTGCTTATTACTGTCGGAATTTATTACAATAATTACAACTAGAAACAGAATTTCGAAGTCTAGTGTTGATATTGTGTCTTTCTAAGGAATCCTGCAACGGTGTGTTAACGCTACAGCTTCATTGGTTCGTAAATACCCTTTTCGCCACCCGTGATTGTTGACACCTCATTAAACCGATTAATCAAGTTTCGTAAGAACCGTTTACGTGGTTAAACATTCGGGAGGATCCACGTACGGTATATCTTCGCTCGTCCAATCCTCGTAGGTCTATGTGTTGTTCTATGTAGTAACTAGTCATAACAACAAAGGACAAGCTATATATAAAGCTATCTAATACGGTGTGATTAGAGTATCATTTAATAGTTTCTTACTGGGCTGTCATTTAACACAAACTCATACACTCTTAAAACAATCGACGTCCTCCTCTTGGAATAATTGCTATTTGCGCTGACAACGCTCCCGTAAATTAAAGATTCTCAGTAAAAACAGTCGCTCACTGCTCTCCAACGATTTGATTAAGCACAGTTGATGGGAGGGAGATTGTGATGCTCGGCAAAGTAACGATGGAATCAGAAAAGATTTACAGGACACGTGAATAGAAAAGCAACAGGAAGCCACACAAATACTCAGTGCTCACGAAAGTTTTCAGATTACAGAAGAAATTATGGTTTCTTAGAGAGAAGAGTATTGAGCACATGAAATAGTATTCCTGTTGGATTAAATCTGTCACGTAGATTAAAAAGTTATACACTGAGATGAAAATAATTTACCTAAATATTGCTGAAAATTGTGTGATTAAATGGAAAGAAGCGCACGACTTCTGGAGTGAAGAATATAGATCAATTAGCGTACAAGCCATTAACGGACTAGCGGCTGTGGCATTTCTAATGTATAAGAGATTAGCAAATATAATAAATGTTATAATTATATTTTATTACCTGCAGTAAATCTAAATTAACTAAATTCGAAGTTTCTGAACTTAGAGCATAAAGAATGAGATATTATATCAATATCGGTTTCGGATTAGGATAAACTGGACTTTAAAGTTTGAAAGAGAAATTTTTTGTATGGTTTGTAGAAAAGGCTTTATTTATTATTGTATGGGATAAGATTTTCGACATTTTAAAGTCGACGGATCCAAAATGTCAAAGTAAACAAGTTATAAGGTAATCAACAAGATGTAGTAAAAGTAGAAAAATAAATTAAATTAAAGCAAATTCGATGCCGTTCTAGTAAGTAAAGCTCATTTTGCAGAAGATCCCCAATGAGGACTTGCACTAACTGTGTAACGCACCTTTTTTGCAGCTACTGGCTGGCATCATATTGGCGTCGTCGATTTCGACGAATATTATTAATGATGGTGAACACAGTTCGACGAGTGTACTTATTGATGGTGAAGGTAATTATATGTTCACAAATGAAACTGGTACCTGGATGAAGACACGAGGACGTCCATGGCAATTTTTCGGCCAGCGGCAGTGGCAGATGCACCATCACCGCAGGCGTCCCCACGACCACCAACAGTAACCAGGGATCCCATCAGGAATGAGAGCACCCAGTAACACTCAAACACGATGCATACCACTCATCACACGTCCACGTCTTAAACTGTCATACAAGTAGCATCACCATGTAATACGTTTGAAATAAAAGTTTCACTCATACCAAACATTTAGTTCTAAATTTCCTTGAAGTTTCCTTCAGGGAGAGTTTCGTAATGAAGAATAACACGAATAATAAGAATAACGGGCGGGTTATAAATGCGGGACAGTCAGTTCCTCTTACCTTTTCATACTGCTGTTGTTTGCTTGTAGATGGCTATTATGTGTGTTGATTTGAGTAGTATGTAGTTCTGTCAATTGTGAATATGCGAAGATGAAAGAAGGGAAAAAGTTACACCTACTGACGGCAATTCAGTCCTAGTATTCCAAAATACACATCCATAGGGAGGAAAACCAATCCTATGCGATTAATATACCAGTGAGTAAACTAAAACATAATAGACGAAACCAACTTTCATATGGCGAAAACTCCAGGGAGATGATGTAGAAGCTGGTCACTATCTGACAGTAATGAAGAGAAATTCAGTAAAACTAGACGACCCATGCGAAAATTTCGCTGATAAAATACAATGAATAGTGAAGTTGAATACTTGTAATATAATGAAAAGTAGAATCGCACTTTGTATCAAATATTTATTTGTTTAGTGTAACAGGTACGAATAAAAACATATTACTAAACAGTTAGGAAAATTTAAAACACACTGTATGTACGACAATTTGTCACTGACCCTAACAGAATACAATGAACCGGAACGAAATGCACAAAGCATATCAATATCTCTGTGATATGTGCTGCTGTGCGAATAAAATGTTTACCCTGGAATTGTGTAACAAATCAAAAAATGTTTCCGTAACAGAAAAAAATATCCGAAAAACTACTTATTATATAAAAAAGTTTATTGACATCTCAGCGATACTGCTGCCGGAATCTGAGGACTTGGCTCTGAACTGTTTGATACATGTGACCACTTTAAGCATCAAATTCCCAAAAATTCTTTCTTAATTTATGATTTTACCTAACTCGAGACCTTAAACTCTAAACTGATATGTCATTTATCAATTTCGGTTAGGTACCGAAGGAGATAAATGACTCGTAATAACAATAATAAAAAAAGAAACATGTTGCAGAAATAATATTGATACTTTTTCCTTTTAAGGGTCAAAATCCAAAAAAAAAAAATCCTGTTATAAAATATGGTGTGACCAAAGCGGACACATTGGCCTTTAAAATGATACCTCATTTACCGATTTCGGTTAGGCATCAAGAGAGGTAAAAAGAGTTTTAGAATTGATAATATTTTTGCCCCTTAAGGGTTGAATTCAAAGAAAGTTCTTTCTTAAAAAATGATCTGTCCAAAGCGGATACTATAATATTTTAAACGATACCCCGTTTATAGATTTCGGCTAGATATCAATGGAGATAAAAGGCTCATGACGGAAACATGCGTTGTAGAAATATTAATATTTTTCGCCCTTTAAGGGTCGAACATTGAAAAATTCCTGTCTTAAAATATGGTGTAACCAACCGAAGATCTTACGAATACCTCAATCTTTAAAATTATACCTCGTTTATCAATTTTGTATAATTATCAAGGGTGATAAATGACTCGAGACACAAAAACGCATTTTAAAAATACTGATATTTTTACCCTTTAAGAGTTAAATTCAAATAATTCCATTCTTAAAACATAATGTGACCATAGCGGAGACCCTAATCTTTAGAATGACACCTCATTTATCTTTCTAGATCTATATCTATCTATATTAATGGAGATAAATTGATCGTGACACAAAAATGCGTTGAAAAACATTAATACTTGTTCCCTTTAAGGGTTCAATTATATATATATATATATATATATATATAAAAATTCTTTCTTATTATATGATGTCACAAAGCTGAGACATTACTCCTCATAATCCTACTAGATTTATCGATTTTGGTTGAATATCCAATGAGATAAATAGCGCGAGGCACAAAAAACGGATTTTAGAAAATTTGACATTTTTGTCCTTTAAGGGTCCAATTACGAAAAATTGCTTTCTTAAAATATAATTTTACCACGGCGGAGACCTTAGTCTTTAATATGATACCTCATTTATCTGTATCAGTTAGATATGAAGTGAAATAAATGGCTAGTGACAGATAAACGCATTGCAAAAATATTTATACTTTTCCCTTTAAGGGTCGTATTCCGAAATTTTTTGTCTTAGTATATGACGTTACTAAAGTGGAGATCATAATCTTTAAAATGATGCTTCATTAAACGATTTCAGATAGATATGCAGGGAGATAAATTACTCTCAACACATATTGACATTTTTGCCCTTTAAGGGTCGAATTTCGAAAACTTTCTTTCTTAAAATAGGATGTGACCAAAGTGGAGACCATAAACTTTAAAATGACACCTCGTTCATTGATTTCGGTTAAGTATGAAGGAAGATACAGGCGTGTGACAAAAAAAAAAAAAACAAAAAAAAAAAACAAAAAAAAAAAATCTTATAAAAATAATATATATGATATGACAAAGAATCAACACTGGAGAAACAGAATTGAAGATACAAGATAGAAATGATGGTTTTTAAAATAGCAACTACGGAGATTGTAGGTCTAGGGATATCAATAACTTAAAGGAGGTTGTATGAAGATGAATAAAATACATCAAAGAAGGAAATTATCTATGCTGGTTAATAAAAATTTAGTGTAAGAAAATAGTTGTTTTATTAGTTTCTGAGATGATGTATTAGTTAATACGTAAAACCGCTAAACACGTTCTGCAAAAGTTTTTGAACTTTTTTAGCTAAAATTCTCTGCTTTAAAAATCATACCGTGGAAGATGTTACCTATAAGTTACATAGTGAACTGTATTATATCCTCAATAACACCAAAGTGTTGTGTAGTCCTTAGCTTGAAAGAAAGAAACTTTAGTATTAGAAGTAAGTAATATGCATATTGCCTCATGACGCATGTATTAATAATCGTATTTGGCTTCACTGTATAGTGTAACCACATGATAGCCATTAATTTAAATACACTGATTATATTAACATTACACCCATGATAGATGCAATTGTAAGATCTGCATGAAATTTACAAGGACACAATGGAAATAATTAGTAATACTGAAAAAATGTTTCCATTATAAATGAGACTATGTGGCTTGACTACATGAAACACATTTAATTACGCATATCTGAATGATGGAAAAGACTGGGTACAATTTGTTAACTTTAACTTAAATGAAATAACACTTTATTCGAGATGACAAACGTGAAATGAAAAGACAATCAGATACGAATCACGAAAAGAAGAATTTAGCAGACCATTTACAATATCAGGCTATAGGTAAATTACTTAAAGCACTGTGCACATATCAACCAAGAGGACACTTCTTGCCAATAGGCGCATGCGTATTCGGGCATAATGAGACTATTATTAATGGGTTATCGATGGGAAAAACTGCGATAAGATTATGATACCTATTAACCTGACTGTCAGAAAAACAGAATTTAATGTAAATGAAGTAGGTACTTACTAAAGTAGCAAATTGATTTAAGGTAAATTCATTAAAATTAATTTAAAAAAAAACACATTGCACTATTAGTCCTTATAACTGTGGTGTCCCTAAGACGTCTTAGAGAGCTCTCAGAAATAGATGAGTCCAGTTGGGCCTCTACCTAATAGGTGGGGAAACCTCAACCATCTGAGGCCATTTTACTACGATTTTGGCGTTCCCTCTATGCAGGGCCGTATTTAGGCATAGTCTACCTAGGCTGTAGCCTAGGGGTCCGCACCACAAAGGTGGCCCGCACCACATGCAAAAATAAAAAAAAATATTAATTGCTATAATCCTGTTGACATGCGTTGTGAATGATCAGTATTATGTTTTTAATATTTATCTATTGCGTGCTTTGGTGTTGTTAACCATCTTTTATTGTTTGTTTTATCTTAATATGTAGGCCTACTGTTTCATATTGTTTCTAAAACTTTTCAGTTTGTAATTTTGCGGACTTTTATTGAGAGTATTTCGTTGCAACAACAGCTCTAAAATAGACAGCACCTTATCCATCCATCATCAACCAACAAATTGAACGTGCGGGCATCACTTGCTAACATCGTTTACTTCAGTCTTGTAAACGATGCAGGAAGCACGTTACGAAATTTCGATTATCCAGTTAGTAAAAATATACGAGGATAACTATCTTTACATTATTCAATATTTTGCATTAAAAGGTTTATTAATTTAATAATAAATAATCGATATTGCCATACATATATAAAGTGTCCGCACCATAGTGATAGCGTAGGGTCGTACGCATAGTAAAAGTCCCGCACCACAGGTACCGCCTAGGGGCTTACACACCCAAAATACGGCCCTGGTTCTGTGTACTGTACATAGAAGCAACTCAGGACTCAAGACAATTGCTTGCTATTATCTATCGGAGTTCTGTTCATTACCAACGAAAATGAAATACACCTACAGGTGTGTTAACAATCTCTAGTTGTCAACATGATGTTATCAAGCGACCTGCCCCAGAGTACTGATAAAAATTTACCTGTAAGTGAAGTTTAATTTCTGAGTTAATAGTCAGCGGCCAATGTGATTTATATATGTTTATATCTTGTGCTTGCAGTTGGAGTTCACCGGTTCGTTCCTCAAGTACGGAAGAATGTTTTGCGGTATACTGAAATTAAAGTCAGTTAAACTTGTTATCTGTACACAGTTTTATGTATTTCAATATTAAAGACGGGATAATTATTTTAAAATAAAATTATTCTTAATTGTACTACTATTTAAATCTTTGTGGTATTTTTGTTTATGGCTGAAGGAGTTAATTTATAATAGTTTGTTCACCGTAAGGATTTGGAGATTTCCGCACAATCTGTAATATCTTGAGGCTAAACTAGATGCAGTGGAAAAAGAATTAACACTTGCCTATCACCAAAAGAACTCATTATAAACATCCATCACAGGGCTGGACTTAAATTGGGGAGACCTGCAACGTACGACCAGCTCGTTGACTCCTCGCTCCAATGTGTGGGAGACAATATCTCTTGCACGCATAAAGAACTACACTGCTTTTTCTTCTACACTAAAGTTTGTAAGAATGATATGAATTTCTTTATTAGGTTCATGTTGTCCCCCTTTTATATATTTCATTTGCCCCTTGGTATTCCTACCGCAATCAAGATACACTCATTTACTATTACTCTTAGTGTAACATGATATATTAGTTTTTATAATACACTTGATTAATTAGTATTTATTTGATGTTTGTGACACATAAGTTTATCGGCGATATGAAGTAAGCAACTGTAAGGAAACAACATGGCATAGCAGAGCTTCTGACTGCAATTTTTGGGCCGTTAACCTATTACAGAGATAACCAGAATGGCATATTGAAAACAATACATATCTGCACTATTGTTTGTGAAAAGTAGGAACTGGAAAATATGTAAATGGTTAGAAATACAGAACTGTTCTATGTCGATGTCGCCATCTGTTACAGCCGGGTTCTCTAGACGTCATGGTGTGAAATCAATGGCAGCTTTGATAGGTAATTTGAAACCACACTTCCATGTTGTTCATAGGTGCATCGACAAAACGTCTACAGTAGTTGTAGGAGGACCAGAACAATAAAATCGCTAACCGACTGTATCCCAGATATGTTCGATGGGCAATGTGTCAAAGAAGAGAATCACAAGAGACATGCATCAGTTTAAAAGTGTGTGGGACAAAGTTGTAGTCTATCCCCATTAATATTCAACTTGTATGTAGACGAAGCAATAAAGGAAGTCAAAGAAAAATTTCCACGTGGCATAAGTGTTCAGCGAGATAAAATCAGTATGCTACTATTTGCTGATGACATTGTCTTGTTAGCAGAAAGGGCTGAGGATATTGAGAAGTTACTGAATGGCATGAACAAAATACTGAAGGAAGATTTTGTACTGAATATAAATAAAAGCAAGAGAAAAGTGGAGAAATGTAGCAGAAATGATACCAATCACAGTAGATTAAATATAAAAATAGGATCGGATACAATAGGAGAAGTAAGTGAATTCTATTACTTAGGAAGCAAAATTACAACCGAAGACGGAAGCAGGAATGACGTTAAAAGCAGAATAGCACTAGCAAAAAGAGCCTTCATGAAATAGAAAAGTCTTTTAATTTCAAATATTGATCTAGGAATTGGAAAGAAATTTTTAAAACTCTATGTATGGAGCACAGCATTTTATGATAGCGAAAAATGGACTTTAGGAATACCTGAAAGATAGAAAATTGAAATATTTTAAATGTGGTGCTGCAGAAGTATGCTGAAAATTAAGTGGACGGACAAGGTAAGAAATGAACGAGTTTTGAAAATGATGGGCGAAGAAGCTTACCGAAAGAAGAGACAGGCTGGTAGGTCATATTTTGAGACATGCAGGACTTTAATTTGCTGGTGGAGGGAACAGTCGAAGGTAAGAACTGTGGAGGAAGACAGATATTATAATATATGAAGCAGATAATTGATGATGTGGGTTGTAAGGGGTATGTAGAGATGAAGATAGCTCAAGATAGGAATGAATAGAGGATTGCATCAAACCAGTCTAAAGACTGACGACAGCAAAAAAAAAAAAAAAAGTTTCAAGTGAACGTTCAGGTTAGGGAAGCAGCGGTACCCGTCATTCGTCGTAGAAGGCTTGCTTATTCTATACCACATGTGGACCGACATTGTCGCTGAAGCGGTTGCTGTTCAGAATACCCTCCCAGGAGGCGAGATCCCATGTTGTCACCATCACACTTTGTTCGCTAGCCTCTCAACGATGCACCCCTTCACTTAATATTGTTCCACGGCACTACACATCCATCGAATTTGGAGTGAATGATACATTACTGTTACGGTGACAAGACGGCTGTAGAGAAGGCAGTTTACAAATCGTGACACATCAGTTGCTCATTCAGGGTTCACACAACATGCCGAAGAGTCGAGAGGACCTAAGAAGTTCATCAGTGTTGCAAGATCCTCTGCTTTCCAAATGTCGGTTGGAGGATAATTGCAGGGACAGCTCAGCAGTCTAGCAAGCAGGTAAGCCCACATGTTTCTTCGTAAGTAGTTATCTCTCTGTGCTCTAGGGATACCAGGGGCATTAGAGCCACTGTACTGCAGTTGTTAGGACGCTGTACAATGTTATTGTTTGAATTACCACATAACTTTGTACCCTATAGATCGTCAGTCTTGGATTTAATATACTGCACATGATGCCATTTTTTGTGACATTTAGTTAAAATAAAGAATTAAAGAATTTATTTTACAACTTTTAATTGAAAAACAACAATCAAAAGTTTTATTGAGTTTTATAATGCGAAAAAGGAAATTGAATTTAAGTAGCTTCATCGGCAAAGAGCTTATGAAAGTCCCAGTGCCGCTAAGTGGGGGTGAAATTGTTGCATACTTCATACTTACAATGGACTGTCTTTGCGTGTTGAACTTTGAGGAACCAATGTATGTCGTTGGCCGTGTCGAAATGATACAGATTAATGTCTGGGCTGGCTGCACTGTCCCTCCAGAAAACTTGTGTATGGCTCATCACGCCACTGTTCACTGTAATACCCAAGTACAAGAAGCGGTACTTTGTGCCAACTGGTACACGACTAATTACATGCTATTTCTCTATGCTCTGTGCAAAACATTTGTTAATCACTCGCGTCATCAAGCAAACCCCTTGTATAAAGATATATTGCTACAGACCCATTTCAACAACCGAATACTATGAAAATTTTGCGATTTTATATTTGCTAAGACGTACAAAAATACTCGCCTCATGCAGCTACAAAATCACTATTTTATAAATAGCCTGTTTCCCTAATTGCGATTAATGCCATTTCATTAATTTGATTAATTCGATTTCGTCAACATCATTTATGTAGTTCGAGCTAAGCATTCGGTAAAATCTGGATTTATATCTGCCCACGTATTCCTCTTGGTTGTAGATAGTGTTCTGTGTAGTAACTATTCAAGATAAGAAAACGAAACTTAAATTTAGAGCGTTCTGATACGGTGCAATTAGAACATCGTTTATTAGATTCTTACTGCACAACACGACGAAACATAGAGAAATTATTGAAATAAGATGGTGATGGAAAAACAACGTGAAAGTACTGAATTAAATACACAGTTATTATGTAAGTCATCAGATTACAAAATGAAGTATGGTTTTTTAACTCGTAAAGTTTCAGTTTCCCTGTTGGAAATAATAGTTCAGGTGGAATAGAAATGTTAAAGATGGAAATGGAACGATTTCTGAGAGAAGTCATGATTGAATGGAGAGGGGAATACACGTGAAAATTTAGCGTAAAAGACTTGCTGTTGTTGGATTTCTTACGAATAAGAGATTGAGGAAAGGATATTGTTGTCATAAATTGTTCAGGGACTTAATTATTTAGATGAGGCTTAAAGTCATTTCTGCATATTGTGTACATATAAACATCTGTCAAATTGACGAGATGATATGGCAGGTGATGAAAATATATAAAACTTTAAATACAGGAGACATTACAAAGAATTTTAGTAAACTATCATATTAACAATTCCATAAAAAAGGGTTACAGACGTTAAAATTATCGACAGTAAATCTAAAATCACAAGCTTAAGTCACTAATGACAATAATAAAGTGAAGACTATAAAGAAAGATATGTCATGTCAACACCAGTTGGGGAGTATAAACTGGACTGTAAGGAAAGTGATGGCTTTAATATTAATGTTAGGAAAATAAATTTTTACTAACATAGAAAAATCTATGTGTAAAAAGATTATCGAAATTTTTAAACATGAATAGTCTAAATTATAGAAAGGACTTCACGCTAACTGAGTAATGAATCACTTTTCAGCTATTCGCAGATATCATATTGGAGTCGGCGATTTCGACGAGTCTAACTACTGCCAAAAGACATGATGATTGAATCAAACAGTACAGGCTTCTGGAAGCAAATGTCGTAGGAGGTCCATGGCTTCCGTTGTCCCAGCTACACCAGCCGGTGTGGCCCAAGCAGCATGATAACCACGTACATTATCACCACAGCCATCCGAGTACACAGGAGCCACGTTCGGAATGAATTAAACCAGCCCACTAACACTTGAGCACGATGCATAGAACACATCGACTTCCATGTCTTAAACGGTCACACGTTAAGCATCATCATGTAACACGTCTGAAATAAATGTTTCTCTCAAACCAAACAAGTTGTTCTCAATTTCCTTGACGTTACCCCCAGGAAGAATTTATAAACAAAGAGTAATACACAGACGGAAAAAAAAATCCCAACACCAAGAAAGACTTGTGTTAGATAAACGAAATTTGGTAGGCGTGTTTATACATCTGAAAGATGACATCGATTCAAATTTCGCGCTTCGCGCATAAGTGTGGCGCTAGTAGCGCTACTCAGAGCTTGCAAATCAGGTTTGCTTTAAATACGCGCTGTAAAGTTTGTGAACGTTATTTACCGCTGAGATTTGACATAGTGAGTTGATGTTAGCCAAGAATGCCTTTAAGAAGACGAAGAAGCCATTATCAACAGCTCACCGAGTTTGAACGAGGTCGTGTAATAGGGCTACGAGAAGGTGGATTTTCTTTTCGCGATATTGCAGAAAGACTTGGCCGGAATGTATCCACTGTGCATGATTGTTGGGTGCAGTGGTCAAGGGATGGTACTGCCTCAAGAAGACCGGGTTCCGGGAGGCCACGTGGCACTACTGAGAGGGAAGACCGCCGTATTCGGCGTACAGCTGTGGCGCGTCGTACTGCGTCTGCGGCAGAAATTTGAGCTGCAGTTGGTACCACAGTGACACAACGAACTGTTAGAAATCGGTTACTTCAAGGACAGCTCCGAGCCAGGCGCCCTGTAGCGTGCATTCCACTGACTACAAGCCATCGCCGTTTGCGACTCCAGTGGTGTCAAGCCAGAGCTCATTGGAGGACGGAGTGGAGATCTGTTGTGTTTTCTGATGAAAGCAGGTTCTGCCTTGGTGCCAGTGATGGCCGAGTGTTGGTCAGAAGGAGGCCAGGGGAACGCCTGCAACCAAACTGTCTGCGGCCTAGACACACTGGACCTACACCTGGAGTCATGGTCTGGGGAGCAATTTCCTATGACAGCAGGAGCACTCTTGTGGTTATACCAAACACACTGACTGCAAATTTGTACGTCAGTCTGGTAATTCAACCTGTAGTGCTGCCATTCATGAACAGCATTCAAGGGGGAGTTTTTCAACAGGATAACGCTCGCCCTCATACCGCTGTTGTCTCGCAACGTGCTCTACAGAGTGTCGACATGTTACCTTGGCCTGCGAGATCACCAGATCTGTCTCCAATTGAACACGTATGGGATATCATTGGACGACAACTCCAGCATCATCCACAGCCAGCACTGACCGTCCCAGTATTGACAGCACAAGTACAACAAGCATGGAACTCCATACCACAAAGTGACATTCGAAACCTGTATGACACAATGCATTCACGTTTGCAGGCTTGCATTCAAAATTCTGGAGGTTACACCGGCTATTAATTTAACAGTATTTCACATTTGAAATGCATTTTCTTGAGCTTAAATTAACCTGTGATCTTGAAAATTTAATCAATTAAACATGTTAACTTGACAAATGCATTGTCCAAATTTCATTACTCTACAATAATTTTTTCTTGGTGTTGGGATTTTTTTTTCCGTCTGTATAATAACGGTCTGGTTACAAATTCAGGACAGCAAGTTCCTTTGATCCTTGTATTCTGTTGTTTGTAGATGCCTGTGGTGATGGTTGTTATGTATAGAATGTTGTTTTGTTTGTGTGCATACAAAGTGAAATAAGGAATGTGGTGTTACTATCTGCTGAGTGGGATACATTAAGGAGGGAAATTATTAATGCTGGTTAGCAAACAGTGGCTATAAGGAAAGAATCGTTGCATCAATCTTTGAGCTGATGCCTTAAACTGGCTATAAATTAGCAGGAAGCTAGCAGTATAGATATCGCAAAAATTCGAAGAATAGAAAATACATGAAACCCAAATGAAATCAATTTCTAGTACGAGTAAAACAAGAATAAATAATCATTGGTTGTAGTTTAAGTAGACGTGTTCGTTAAGAAGATCACATTTAAATGAGGAGCATTAAAGAAAATGTGGTAAACATTAAAGAGGCGGATAGTAGTCAGTTTCACCACATAAGAAGGAACTTCTCGATGGAAGAAATAAACGAAGAAAATGTAATGAGGTGATAGATCAGTTCTTCCATTTTTATAGTGATGTAAGTGAAAGTGAACTGGCGAAGATGGGTGTATCTATAATCAAAGTTCAGAATGTTTTAGAATAAAAAATAAAAAAATTACAAGATATAGGTTGGAACTGAAGAAAAATGAATTTAAAGTTGTAATGCTGAGAAGGGTTTTCAATCACAGATTACGTTGATAATAAAATCCAAGGTAAATAACGTTGTGGGAAGATATGGGGAGGAAGTATTAAATGATAGTGGTAAAAAATGAATTGACATGTTTATGACACTCTAAAAATTATGAATGGATTTTATCCATCCAAAAATATTCATTAATAAATATTTGTACAATCAACAAAAAAGATTTCGATTTTCCATGATTCTCCGAAATAAATCACTCCAGGCAAATGCGAGGGTGGTTCCCATTAAAGGTCATGGCTGACCATCTTCCCTATCCTCAACCGAAACCCGTTCCTTTTGGCTGAAAATGGTTCTTGTAACTCTACACCAGTACACCTCCCATGGCACTAAAAAACACAAGGAAAATATAGCTGCAACAAGGAAATATAACCTGGTGACATTTTAAGAAGAGTCTACGAAATTACCATACAAACAAAGTTTAACAAACTGAAGCATACACAAGTAGATGACGCAGAGAGAGCGTATAGGGAAATAATAACACATAAACACGGTGCTGTAACGAAACCTATTCGTTAAGTAAATCCGGTCTAGTTGACCCAAGATATAGAGCAGGAAATTAAAGAAAATAAACAACATTTCAAAAAGTAGCTGACGTCTAAAGTTCCAGAAAACTATGTGCGGCATGAAAAGAGAAGATATAAAGACGAACAAGGGACTGAGAGTGATAGTTGAGCGTTAACGCTCTGGCTTCACATTCAGAAGAAAGAAGGTTTGATTCCGGTCCGCCCATAGAGATTCAGTTTTCAAAATTTTTCCTAATCACTCCTTGTCAACGACCAAACTGTATCATCAAAAGGCACTGACCCAATTTCTTCCCGTTCTTTGGCTCCCGTCGTTTTCCGCCTACAATGATTTCGATTTCTAAGGTACGTAAAGCCAAAAACAAACAAAAAGCAAAGATAAAGAAAAGAGATGAAGTAATAAAACGAGGAATGTGGAATGAAAAATGATTGGAACTTAATAAATATTTAGTTGTAAATAATAATTCTGTCTGGCCGTAATGACTTGGAGACAGGGTTTCTGTTGTTTGCGCAATTCGCCTCTGTCGTAGCCGCATTAACTTAATCCGGTAGTTCTACCGGGTTCAGAGAACTTACAGTTTAACGTGGAATCCGAACCACGGAAACGTTCTGGCGTACTCCGCATTACACAGCGAGCTGTGCAGAGGTAAAGGTCTGGTTCATTAACATTCATGTAGAAAAATCAGCGCAAAAAAAGGTCCTACTTTTCTAACTCGTAAAATTACTCTTTACGCAAGGAGAAAAACCCAGGCACTTTACAATTTTGTCATTAAATACTTATTTGCCGATAATATTTCCTGCATTTAAATGGAACATGCATGGTAAGCGGGCTTTATTGGACACTTTTTCGTATTTAGAAAGAATAATTCTGAACACCCTTAATCTTGGTACACCAACGGCAGAAGACTGAGCATGCATGGGAGCTTTGCAGCCCACCGGCTGATTAGTAAACACATCAATATTTGAAAATTATATGTATGGAGAATTGTAATTTATGGTGCAGCAACAATTAAAGGGTGAAATGAAAGTATTTTGGTATTGAGAGCCTCATGGGTTGAACAATACGAACGATAGCGGACACACAGAACCAAATAATTGAAAATTATGAAACCACCTGATAGATGAGTGGTACAGTTATGGCCTCGCATTCGGAAAGACGGGGATTCGAATCCATGGCGGTCATACAGATTTCGGTTTTATATTTTTTCCCTAAATCACTTCAGGTGAATGGCGAGAAGGTTCCTTCAAAAAGTTAATGGCCGAATTCCTTGCCTCCATACTTGTTACTTACTAGCGTCAGCAAGTGGTATCCCTTCCTTTAAGAATGTTTACAACAAAACCATTTCATAAATTGAATGTAGTAAAAATTCTATGATTTTATACTTTTAATAAATTTAAACAAATTTTATCTTTATAGAGCTTGTTCACTAGCATGCTTAAAGTATGGAAATACTGAACGGATTGTGAGCTATCCTAGCATTGCTCACCAAATGTGAGGTACCAGTTATCCTGGAACGGGTCAGTAAGTTTTGAGCTATCCATTCGTTTAGTGGATGAGGGTGTGCTATTTAAATGAGAACGGCACAATTCTTCTTTCTCAACACATGCAAGCCGTTAGCTCAGATAGTTCCAATTACGATTTTCTGTTATATAACAGCTAAGCAAATTGAGAGGTATTATAACAACGTTTGGAAATGAAAAACTAAATGTTCTGGTAGAAATACTACCGAATTTAATTAATACTTTTCCTTGAAACAACCTTTAAAAAATTGAGTTTCATTCGAACAAGTTTCAAATACTTTTCACAAGCCATTTTACCTTGTCTACAGAAAACATGAACACGCGCCGTACAAATTTCTTCTAGAGGCGCAAAACAAACTCTGACCTGCGCCCTGCCATGCTAATACGTAGGTACCCAAATGCAACAAATGATGCCCGCCAAATTGTGCTAGCCAGGGTAAAACATAATAACACAATGCTACCCATTAATACAATCAATCACGTTACTTATTATTTTTAATAAATGGAACGTAATTTAATGTTAATATTGGTAACAATTTAATAAAAATAAATAATTAAAAATGATGAAGGATTAGTGACAACTTTAAAAGATTTAGTATATGTTAAAGAATTAATCACGTTACTTATTATTTTTAATAAATGGAACGTAATTTAATATTAATATTGGTAACAATTTAATAAAAATAAATAATTAAAAATCATGAAGAATTAGTGACAATTTTAAAAGATTTAGTATATGGTAAAGAATCAAAGGACAAGTTTAACTGCTTTGATTCAAAGTTTGGTAAATGTTACATAAGAACTTCTCCAAGCCTCACCCAAATAATACGAAAAAAGCAGTGTGAATCATATAACACCACTG
The DNA here is from genome assembly GCA_031002005.1 of Vandiemenella viatica. NCBI lineage: Eukaryota > Metazoa > Arthropoda > Insecta > Orthoptera > Morabidae > Vandiemenella > Vandiemenella viatica. The sequence continues at coordinate 359,048,933 of CM061920.1, forward strand.
CAACAAAACCATTTGCTTGAAAGATTCCACACTACATAAAACGAAGTAAATGAATTTCATTAATTTTTATTTGATAAAGTAAACAGAAGCAGGCATTTACAGAAAAAACTAATGACTTGTCAGCAGCTCTGTAACGCTTGGAACATGTTGAAGAATTCAGCGTTTTATAAGGAAATATTTCTATAAGATTGGCATTGGTTTCGTAATTCCATCTCATCCAATTTCCAGCAACCAACGAAGTCGTGATATCGTCAGTTTCAATGTAATGTTTTGTCCTCAGACTCTAGGTTTCTCACTACGGTACAAACGACCAACTTGAAAGTGAGGGTATCATACCCACACCGACTACACTGGGAGAACGAGGTAAAGAATGGAAAAGCGTAGCTGTTCAGTACCTAAGTCTCTCTTTGAAAAGAACTAGAGTTTGGTCGTAATAACGTATACAACTTTTATTTATATCTTTTTGTGACTGTTCTTTATCTTTAGTTGATAATTTTAACTTTAAAAATCCCATTAAACTGAAAAGGAATATGAAGAAGATGTTATACAATTTTGAAATGCTCCTGCCAATTTGGAATTAAATTTCTTCTAATAACTACTTTTGTTCCAGAACCCTTTGCACCTTCTGTCAGAAAACTATAAGTTTTAGAACGTCTCTCCTTAGACAGCTGTATGTCGGCTTTGATGGAAACCATCTTAATCCTACCGGTGAGTTAACCAAAAGCGCATTAACATGTCAATAATATCCTGGTTGTAATGCTAATTGGTTTCTTTAAATCGTCTGCATCATATTTCACCTCTACAATCTCAGGCTTACATCCGTTTTCAGTATAAACATTCACATTGCTACTATCTACTATTCAAAAATAAAATAGTGAGATTTTACACGAATTTAATCTCTACAGCTTACTGTCTCAAATTACTACTATAATAACGTCTTTTGTTTGCGGTTCTGCTTTTAAAACTTAATTGGTGCAACGTAATGTACCAGTTGGCAGAAGAAACATGGTATTACTCTTTCAACTTGAATTTAATGAATATTCTCACTCTGTTACGAAGGATAAAAATGGGTTCCCAACGAGTAATGAAGTTACTTCACAAACAAATGATTTTGTTATGAAGACAAGATTTTATACCTTTACTAAGGCAATGCTTTTCCAATGTTTTGTCGTTGCTGTTGGCCCTTCGCTTTGGATAGAAACTGTGACTAAATAGAAAGACGCCCAGTATTTCTGCGGAGGGGATTATAGAAAAATTAACATACAAGACTTAAACGAAATTGCTAGATATTTCTAGTGTATACGAGATAGAGGAAGTTCTTGCAAATGGTTCAGGAACATTATTATTTGGATGAGATTTAAAATTAAGCCTGCAACATATGTGTAATTACAAGTCAAATCGAAGGGAAGATATGAGAGTTGAAGAAAATATCTAAAAATTAAGAAAAAAAAAAAAACAGGAGAGATTACAAACAATTTTAATAAAGTATGATATTCACTGTACAGCAAATAAAACAGCAAAAAATGTTAAAGTTAGCGATAGGAAATATAAATTCGTAAGTTTCGAAGTTATCGATAGCGACAATAAATGAAAGGTATAAAGAAATATATATCTTGTCGTCATCAGTTTAGGATTAGGATAAATTAGACTCATTGCTTTAAGATTAATGTATTAAAAGTGTTTTTTATGTCGTTTGTGAAAGCAGAAAAAGCTTCAGTATTACTGAGTGGGACAGCCCATTAAAACTTCAGCACGTAGCAAAGCATGCGTCCACATCTTAAGCTGTCACACATTTAGCATCACCATTTAACACGTCTGAAACAAATGTTCTTCTCAGATCAAACTAGTAGTACTTTATTTCCTTCAAATCACAAGCAGGAAGTTTTCAAAATTAAGAATTACAAGAATTGTAAGAATAAGGAACGCGTTACAAATGTCGGACACCGATATCCTTATATTCTGAAGAATTGTTGTTTGCTTGAAAATTCCGATAATGAGTATTGTTATGTGTAGTACTTTGTTGTGAGTATTGTTTGAATACGAAGATGAAAAAAGGGATAAGGTGACACCCGGTGATGGCCAATCCAGGTCTAGTATTCGGAACGACATTGAACCGAATGGAGGATACAAAAAATACTGACTTATTTAAAATAGATATCAATTTAAGCCTATTTCTATTAGGTTAACGTAGCAGGGAGTAAACAAAAACACAAACTTAAATAAGGCAAAGAATAACAGGGTGATTATGTGCATGCTGGTCACTATCTGATAAGAGGGATTCATAAGAGAAATGACACTGAAGAAACAGAACAGAATTGACCAAACCGGAATGACGTTTTATAAAACAGTAACTACTGTACAGAGTGTGTAGGTCTAGGGCTGTCAATAACTTAGAAGAACTTACATGGAAAGAAATGGGATACACTATGGAGAAGGATTATTAATGGTAGTATTGAGTATAAGGAAAAAATCATTGCTTAGTTTTCGGAGGTGATGCATTGGAGAATGGATAAAACTGCTTATAATGTAGGAGTAAAATAGCAGTACAGATATTTAAAAAGTTAGTTGAAGGGAAAATTCATGAAATGCAAATAAATATTGCTCCAAGAAAAACAAGAAATAATAAGTAATTGTATATTAAGCAGATTCGTTCAGTAGGAATATCAGACATAAACATAGTAAACTGAGAAAAAGTAATAAACATTGAAGTGGTTGATGGGAAATCAGTTCAAGCTCAGTAGACTGATCTAAACGATGGGAGAAACAACAAAGAAACTTGTGTATGTTTATCCTCAGCTGATTTGATTCTACAACAGTGGCCAACAAGGAACATTGAGAGCCTTAAAAACTTTGAGAGCCTTAAAAATTACCTAAAAGATTAAACGTTAAAAAGCTAAGACGTATAAGGTTCTGCAGAAATTGGTTAGTTTTAGTAGTTAACATTGTCAATTTTAAATGATCAAATCAGGGTTGGAGTTATTAATTAGTTACAAAGAGAATTAGGTTATGTCATCAGTAACACCAACGAAACCATGGGGCATTAATTTAGTACTGGATTAATGTACAAGCGTCACTGTTGCGGGTCCTACAGAACAGTTGAATTGGTTCAACTGAGATTTGTTACAATATTGAGTAGTCCCTAGTTTTATATGCATCAATATTAGAAGTAAGTTATACACCAGTTGCCTTATAAAACATATATTCGTTACCGCATTTCGCTGCATAGTCTATAATGTAACCACAAGTTACAGATTAGTTTAAATACACTGAATGCATTAAAAATACCACCATGATGGATGATCTTTTCAGATCAGCACAAAACTGATTTCACAAGGGCGCAACAGAAATAATTTCAAATACTGAATAATTTTTTTTTTTAAAATTGTAAATGGGACTGCTTGGCTCCAACACAAGACCCACAGATTAATGGTACATAACTGAATGATGGATAAGGTGGGGTACAATATTTTCCCCAATTTATTAACTTAAACGGAGTAACACAATTTATTCTATAAAACAAACATGAAATCAAAACTCAATCTGATACAAAGGATATATACAAGAATCTAGTAGGAAATTCACAGTATCAAGCTATAGCTAAATTACATAAAACATTAATCACAAGTGATTCTAACCAAACATATACGAAACATGAGGCCTGGTCTAGACAAACGTCGTATGTGTTGTCGGGCATAACGAGACGGTCAATACCAGGTTTGCAATGGGAAAAACTGCGAAGAGATTATCTTATGAATGCAGCAATAGTCTTTTGAACGATATGTATTAACTTGATCAAGTCGTCAGTTACTATATTACAGAGCGGTAATCCTTCTCTCAGAATTAAAATGGTGAGATTGCACATCGCTACAGTGTTGGTATTACGACAGATTACAGATTAGTATGATACCTCTGACGTAATATGTCTCATACGTATAAGACATCGGGATAGTACACTTAGCAACTAGACTTGTGTTTGTTACAAAAGTTCTGATGGCAGCAAGTCTGAATGTAAAAGCGAATCTCAATGCCGCACAATTGATTGCAGACATATAATAAGTAATAATAAATAACCCTTCCACATACGAGAGCAGATATCGAGCCCTCTCCAGCCACTTACGCCATTAACGAAAACTTTGCGCGTCACCAATTGTCAGCCAACAACAATAAGCAAATAAGGCTTCACCATGTATAAGTCCATGAAATCTGTTCAGTCTGCCAGTAAAGGCCCCTGCCAGGCAGACCTCACACACAACGCGCCTGCACGCCGGGATACATATACGACTCCAAACAGGCGCAGAGGCATCAAAACAAACCAGGATAACAAATAGAATCATCTAGAAGCTAAGTGGGACTATTTCTTACAGAGGTCGCCGTACTACCACACAACGGAATTCCTGCGCCAGGCCGCCTATATAAGCGTAGCCGGCCGCTCCACCGCCAGTTCCAGCCTGACCGCTGAACCAGCGTCAACTACAGAAGACCACCGGAAGTTCGCGAGAAGTAGAAGCCGTCACTCTACCCCGGATCAGGACCAGGCTGAAATTCTCGACGGTCTTCTGATAACTGTACCCACATTTGTTTATGGTTTACCTGTTGTATTGTGTACCGAGAAATAAACTTCAAGGAACCGTTAAGTGTAGTTCACTTCAGTGGCGACAAGGTTGGGATAAGAACTCTCGACCATCATGGCTACACCAGCAGCACCTACGGAATGGCAACATTTCCTCCAAGGACTTCTACATCAGTTCTTCGAATCTCAGAGACAACTGATTGCGGAAGTCAGGAATCTCCGCCAACCCACGGCCCCGCCTCCGTTCCCAGCATTCAACGGCGACGTCGAGGAATGGGAGACCTACGAGAAGCGCATAAGACAACACTTCGCAATTCACCACATAACCAAAGAAGAAGACCAACGTGCATATTTCCATTCCTGGAACCAATCGAAGATGTATGTCTTGCTCACCAAACTTCAGCCACAAGACCCCGACACCCTCACCTTCACGACCATCTGTACGACACTGAATGCATACTACAGACGCCGGTACCATGTCGTCGCGGCCCGCGTCGAATTCTATCAATGCCGGAAGAAGCCCGATCAGACGTATCGCCAGTGGGCGGCCGAACTCCAAGGCCTTAGCAGAAAATGTAAGTTTCAAACTCGTCGTTCCCACGAATCCTACGCCGACGACATGGTGCGTGATCACATCATACAGGCTGCACCAGATGCCGCACTTCCGGCATGACGCCCTCAAGTTAGAGGACCCATCCCTGGAGCAGGTCATCGAACTTGCCTACAAATTCGAAATATCTACGGCCGCAGATCGCCGCCTGGAGTCCTGGGCGGATGTGGCCGCAATCCGAACCGACGTAGAGGACACGACAGGACGTCGCCGCCATCCAGAGCTCCCAGTCGCGCTCCTTCCCGACACCACAACCGGGGACCGCTTCCTCAGAAGGACATCGAACCGGACCCGTTCCGGCAGGGGCACCAAGTCTCGGCAGCAGCAGCGGATCCCGCAGCGCCGACGCCGCAGCCCGCTCCGCTGCCCTCCTGCCCCGCCTGTTATTCAGCACATGAGAGGGAAAATTGTCCGGATCGTTGGGCTGAATGCTCACGTTGCGGCAAGGAAGGGACACCTGGCGTCCGTCTGCCGCACCAACACCACCAATGCCAATCCCGGCTCTCGCCGCCCTGGGTCTTACCAAGACAGGTTGAGCAGGCGCACCTATGGATATCAATCAGGTAGACACTTCCACTGCATCCAAACTTTTTATTCGACGTTACGGTCAATGGCAAGCCTCTGCGCCTACAAGTCGACACAGGAGCAGCAGTCTCATTGCTTAATTATACTACTTATGTGCAAATTGGCTCGCCCCCCCTCTCGCCGGCCCCCAAGCGCCTCCTGACATACAACAAACAGGAAATAGCACTCCTGGGACAATTCACAGCAAACGTCATGTATAAGTCTGTACATCGTTCAGTCCCCTTTTTAGTAGTTAACAGTTCTCTCACAGCAGACTTATTTGGACTGGACGCTTTCCGCTTATTCGGATTTTCAATTGAGGATAACATACACCTCGTATCTCAGCATGTTCCTTTTCCTGAAGTGGACGCCCTTTGCACCGAGTTTCAGGACCTGTTCTCACCAGGCGTCGGCTGTGCAAAGGACTTCGAAGCATCACTCCAACTCCGGCCGGACGTACGGCCCTCGATACTTCCGGGCACGCCAGGTACCCGTAGCGCTTCAACAACCACTTCAGGAAGAACTTCAACGTCTCCAAGACGAAGGGATCCTCCAGCCGGTGCGGTTCAGCCCCTGGGCCACGCCGTTGGTCATAGTTCAGAAGCCAAGGACGCCGCTTACGTCTCTGTGGTGACTTTAAGACCACAGTCAACCCGCATCTGCTGGTAGACGATCTATCCACTTCCGAGACCGGACGACCTCTTCCGTAAACTAGCAGGAGGTACCTACTTTACAAAAATTGACCTGGCAGAAGCATACCTTCAAATCCCTTGCCAGACGCCATGTATTCTGGATCGGCCTTACCACGGATGTCACGGAGATGGTGCGGCGCTGTACCATCTGTGCCCAACATCTGCCCCGCCCCCCTCAAAAGTTCCTTTCCTGGCCGGCACCGTCCGGACCCTGGGAACGCATTCACCTCGACTTCGCTGGCCCATTCCTAGGCCACCAGTGGCTCCTAGTGACGGATGCCTTTTCCCACTTCCCATATGTCGTCCGTTGCTCCACAATCACCACAGAGGTCACCATTTCAGCCCTCACGAAGATCTTTTCCATCGAAGGATTACCATACGCTATCGTCACAGATAACGGACCGCAATTTCGAAGTCGGGAATTCCTATCCTTCTGTACCGCCAACAATATCCAACACCTCCTCACCCCGCCCTTCCACCCCCAATCTAACGTGGAGGCGGAACGGCTAGTCAGAACATTCAAAACCCAAATGACCAAATACACCACACGTCACAAACTCGAAGAGGCATTGACACTCTTCCTCAGTTCCTATCGAAACCAACTACGTCCCCGCTACCCCACGGCACCGTCATCTTCCACCACGGCACGGCCATCCACTTCTTCCTCTCCTTCCCTGCCACCTCCACCACTCCTGCCGTCTAACCGTTGCTCAGGGACAGTTACAGCGCCACCAACGACGCCACAACCTGTCGGTCGCTCCGACACCCTTCAGCCGCAGCCTCTCGACCACCTGCGGGGACCATCTTCAGCGCCCCCCGTACAGCCCCCGGCCATCGACGCCGACGAACCGATGCCGTTAGCTCCACAAGTACCTCCACCACAACCTGCACCACGACGCAGGTCGGCACGCATCGCCAGGGGAACAGCTCCGTACTCCCCTGGAGGTAGCCTTCATAGTCTGCTCCAGGGCGCCGCGGCAGACGACCTCGCAGACGTCGCAGACATCGCTTCCCCCCCCCTCCCCCCCCGGGAGGGAGGTATGTTCAGTCTGCCAGTAAAGGCCCCTGCCAGGCAGACCTCACACACAACGCGCCTGCACGCCGGGATACATATACGACTCCAAACAGGCGCAGAGGCATCAAAACAAACCAGGAAAACAAATAGAATCATCTAGAAGCTAAGTGGGACTATTTCTTACAGAGGTCGCCGTACTACCACACAACGGAATTCCTGCGCCAGGCCGCCTATATAAGCGTAGCCGGCCGCTCCACCGCCAGTTCCAGCCTGACCGCTGAACCAGCGTCAACTACAGAAGACCACCGGAAGTTCGCGAGAAGTAGAAGCCGTCACTCTACCCCGGATCAGGACCAGGCTGAAATTCTCGACGGTCTTCTGATAACTGTACCCACATTTGTTTATGGTTTACCTGTTGTATTGTGTACCGAGAAATAAACTTCAAGGAACCGTTAAGTGTAGTTCACTTCAAAATCTAACATAAACGAAATTTAATTTATAACAGCTATAATGTTGTAATGTGATTCGCTATTACTATTCGTCCGTCTGCTCAAGTACAAACGTTCATTGCTCATTCACCGTAGTAGTGTTTTGTACTGGAAAAACTAGCCAGACTTAGCCGATAACAATTACAAAGAGCTTACTATCGTATTTGCAGATTGTCACTCCTTTTGTTTTTCAAGACGGCACTATACATAGGGTAAAATTTCCACACTCCAACAGTAAGAAACATAAGGAATTCAGTGTGAACACAGACTCTCCCCCTTTTCCTTCACGGAAAATGGGTTCCGTGTATCCTATTGGTCTCTCCTTTGAACTGGACTGACCAACTTACCTGTTTCTACCTAAATTCTGAGAATTTTACCTTTCCTCTGTTCACTAGGTAGCGTCACGCATTCGCGTTGGAAGAACTCTCATTTTGGAATGTAATATAGTGTTTGCAAAGAAATTTGTTCTCACTATTATTTATGTCAGTAACTCCTGTGCACACCCGTTTTTCAATGTCACCCCAAGTTACGAGTTTAAATGATTGCGTACTTCAGTGAAATGATTATGTGATGGTTTCTTCAAAGGCCGTGGCAGAATTCTTTCCCACCCTTGCACCCAGGATGCGTAAAGCCACAAGCAAAAACAGGAAAAATGAAAAATACAGCAAAAAAAAAAAAAAAAAAAAAAAGGTTTATTGGACGAAAATAGAAATGAATAGCCTACAAGCCTGTATTGCTTCAAGCCTGTATTCCATCAACTAAGTGTCAAGCAAAATACAAATGAAGAACATAATTCTCTGAATAAAATGAAACAAGAGTTAAACCAGATGTAGAATGAGTAATTCACAGGGCCTGAAGAGGCATTAACTGACACAAATAAACACAGACAGCATTCTTTGAGAGCTAATGACAAAAATGGTTAATGACTATTTATTTTAGGGGAAAAGATCATCTCCATAATTTTAAAGTTTCAGTGATAAGTTGTACTTAAAAAAGGTTGGTTATAGTGAATGTAATAATTATCGGGGAACTAGTATAGCCAGTTCTTTAGGAAGATTGTAAGGACGATAATTGAAGAATAGAATGTAGAAGGAAATAGTTAATACTGGAGACCAAAATGGATTTCAAGCATCAATATCTAGTATTGGACAAAATGGAGCGAAAGAACGCAGTTAACTTTCATTGACTTAAAAACAGCATATGATGCTGTTCCATTAAAATTTTGGGAAATATTAATATAAATGAAGCATGTTTAAGAGGAATTTTGAACAATTTTAAGTGAAAGGAATCGCATTTATCGGAAAGAAAGTCTCTTAACGCTTTATACTATTTTTAAAAAAGACGTTAGCGAGTTTGTTGCTTTAACTCAATTTTGTTGAAAATATATGTTCAAGGTGCATTACATAACTGGTAAAGAAGATGCTTAAGAATGAAAGTTGTTTATGTAGAGTGTTATTTTCAAATAAAGAAAAAATAAGGATGTAGGCTGCTTATAGCAGTGTAAGAGTGACTGATGAAAATGAGGTTCTTGGGGAGATATTAAATTCATACTCAAATTTGAGAGGTGAGAATGTAATGGCCATTATTGGTGCGTATTTAAATTTACCTCGTGTAAACTGGGTAGGAAATAAGATTAATAACACAAGGGAACAGACATTTAAATACCTAAATAAGGTAAAGAGGGTTTACAAAAGTCGTAGAGCAAACCACTAAGGGAAAAAAAAAAACATTGTGGATACTTCCCTCATAAGGCCTGATAATAACCTTATGGAGGGACAAGTAATTGAATAAATAAGAGGTCACGTACAAGTTCCGATGGATACTACAGAATTCAGTAAACCAGTAGCCAACATTGAAGGGAACAATAGGTTCAATTATAAAAAGGCACAGATTTCTAACTTGAAAATAAATTTCAATAAAAATTTCATCAAATGGAAGAATGGAACAAGTATGGTGGAGACGAAGAGGGAAGAGTTCAAGGACATAATAAGAAAGGGGGAAGAAATATTTATTACAAATAGAAAATAAAGATAAGTAGAGAAGGTAAGTATTGTAATAGTGAGGCGAGGAGGTGTAAGAAGTTAGTAAGAAGAGAACATAAAAGAGTTAAGAGACAGCAGGGTAGTAGGGAATATTTCAAACAACTAAACAGGAATTAATAATAGCAAAGAAGGTAGTTAAAGTTTGGTTTATGAAGATTGATGTCAGTGCAGGGGGACCATTGAGTGTGCTTCTATAAATTTCTACGGCTGTATTGGAAAACTGAGGGGAAAGGAGGGTGTTGAGACAATTATTGATAAGAATGGAGAAGCAGTTACTGAGGATTTGAAAAAGGCAGAGATTTTATGAAACTGGTTTGGTTAGACCATTACGCAATATGATTCAGGAATGGAAGGGTGCAAATCGGAGAACGAGCTTAAAAACACAATTAGAAATGATCAGACCAAAAAATATGAAATTCATTCTGAAGATATCATGAAGGAACTAAGAAAGCTGAAAAAAATAAAGTTACTGGTCTAGATAATATTACCAATGTAATATTTCCAAATATTAGAGACAGCATGATGTGACATTGTACCTTATCACGAAATATTATTTAAAATGAGTCTGGATACTTGATACTTACCAGAGGACAGGAAAAGTGTGATAGTAGTATCGGTACATAAAGGAGGGGTGAAAAATAGGGTAGAAAATAATAGGCTAATGGAAAGATATTAGTGGAAGAATTAACAGTAGTGGATAGAAGGGAAAAGGTGACTATGATCATCACAAGCTGGCACTCGATTTCAGGTACAAGGGTGTGGGAAGATTTTATTTCGTGGGTAAGGGGGTCAGGGTTTGGAATAAGTTACCAAGAGAATTGAAGAATTATTTGCCATAGGCGTTGAAAGAAGTTAAATTTGTAATTTATGGAGGACAAAAGTAGGTTGGTAGAGGAAAGGGTGGATAATGGGTGCGTGCGCTCCATCAGAATTAAATTAAATAACGATAACGATAACTTCATGAGAAACGTAAAATAATTATTTGGGTAGCATCATTAGTACATGTGCAAATTCAAACAAGAGAAACATCGACAAAATCAAAATAGGACTGACCAACAGATATTAATTTTCCTTCATTAAGATTAGTCTCCAAACCAAAATCGGTATGTATTGAGACACCGTGGAACCGATTATCTCATATGGAGTAAAACTGCAAGAAGATAAAAGTAGAAGATATGGATTTCTTTGGAAGAACTTCCCGAGTATTCAAGTTAGAGTATGTGGCGAATGAGCAAATACGGCAGCCAACTGGCATCAAAGATAGAACAATCCACAACATTGAAAGGAAGCAAGATTCTGATATATAGCCAGAATGGACAAAGGAATCCGAAAATACACCAACAAACCGTAGACCAAGAGGTAGATCACCGCAATAATCTTATATATAAAAATGAATGTTTGTTTCTGTGTTTGTCTTCTACGCGTTTCTATACGATGAAACTTTGGTGAAATATTGTGTGTACGCGTGCGAAGGTTTCTGAAAATAAAATCTAAAAATTTACCTCTTGCTTTACAGATCTTTATTTTATGCGAACACACATTTTTAAATCATATTTCGATGGAATTTTCCATATGTATACATTAAAACAAACAGAAAAATACTGCCAAAAATTTGATTTTCAGAAACCCAACCCCTCTTATTGTTTCCACCCTGTTATTTTTCGTCAATGTTCTTTACGCATTGCTACAGTTCCTATCCGATTTTGAAGGAACTATGCACTCTTATACTATAAGGCAAACAGAAAAGTACTGGCTACATGTTGTTAGTCAAAGCCCAACTCCTCTCCCATTTTATTCCTTCCATTCTTTACAGTTTTTTTTTTTTTTTTTTTTTTTTTTTTTTTTTTTTTTTTTTTTTTTTTTTTTTTTGGTATACCGACAACGGTTAGGAGAATAGCCGAAGTGATATTCTTAGAGTACATAACATTTCCTGTCAAAAAGCTTCGGACCGATTTCGATATGACAATTTTTGTCCAAAAAATTCAAACTTGAATTAAAAAAAAACAATAAGAAACTTTTTTTGACTGCAAAAAAAATTATAGTTTTTATTCGATATCGAAGGAAATTTGGGCTCATATGCTTAAAATAAGTGAAAACGAAAACTGCAAAACTGCACCCAGCATCCCCCTTCAATCAATTTGATGATTCGTTTCCTAAATGCTGTAATTCCCATCCAGAAGTAAATAACTGTACTAGTGAAAATTAGGATATTTTCCTGTGTTTGTTGGGATCGATTCAGAGACCACAAGTTCACAACGCGGGATACCTTAGTTAACAGGAACCAGGCGTATGAACCATTATTACCTAGTTTTCGGGAGTTCTATTAATTAACAACGGGGATAAGATCACATATTAAAAATCATTTGTTGACAACAGGATGTTTTAAAGCGACCTACCACTAAGTAGTTGTTCAAAATTTAATTGTAAATGACGTATAATTTCTGAGATTACAGTCAGCCTCAAAAATTATGCGTGTGTTTATTTTATGAATGCACCGATCGTGGTGGTGAGCGGTAATACCCTGACCTCCCATTCGGGAGAACACGGGTTTAAATCCGCAACCGGGTATTAAGGTTTGGGTTTACCATGGTTTCCCCAAATCACTCCATACGACTGCCTGTATGATTCCTTGAAGAGGCCATGGTCGAATTCATTCCCGTTCCTAGGCACCAGTCCCTTACTATCTCTAATGACCTCAACGTCACAAGCATTCTTGTATATGCAGATGGAGCTCTCCAGCTCCTTCCTGAAATTTTGAACAGTGTTTTGTGGTATACGGAAATTCACTGAAGCCTATTTAATTCATTAACGGCATTCAGTTTTATGGAAAGTAATTTTAAAGGCAAAATAATTATTCAAAGATATTTATAACTGCATCCCTGTTTAAAACTGTGTGGTATTGTTTACAGCAGACCGTGATGATTTTGTAATGTTTTGTTTACCTTCATGATTTGGACATACGAGCACTATCTATAAAAGTTTGAGACTGAATTGGCTGCAATGGAAAATGATTTTAGATTTTCATGTGACCAAAAGAACTCGTTATAACCACATATGCCCAGGACAACTACAGTTTGTAAGAATGATCTGAATTTCTCTAGTAGAGTCATGTTGGCATCGTTTTATATATTTTATTAAACTTTTGACACTCCTGCCATAAGGAAGGGCAGTGTCTTATTATTGTAGCTGATGCAACCTGATATCTCTGTTTTATAAATACATTTGACTAATAATTATTTCATAGATTTCTTGTGAAATATAAGTTTATCGGCGTTATGAAGTTAGCAACTGTTGGGATACAACATAGCATACCAGAGTTTCTGACTGAAATTTAAGGCCCGTTAACCTTTAACACAGATGACCAGAATGTCATAATGACAGCAGTTCATATCTACACCACTGTTCGTAAGAATTGCAACAGTAAAATCAGAAGACCTGTGATTACAGTGAAACTTTATAACACTGATTAGGACCATGACAATGATTAGAAATACAGTACTGTACAGGCACTTTGACAGTGAGAATTAAGTACGGTGTGAAACCGACACCTGGAGCAATCAGAGCCTCTAGAAGTCATAACATGAAATCAAAGAGAGCATCGACATGTTGCTGGGAACCACATTACCACTTGGTTTATAGTCTTGCCCAAAAAGCATACAGAGTGGTTGTAGGAGGTCCAGAACGATAAAGTTACGAGCCGACTTTAATCCAGACTTATTCCAAGAGCAACACGTTCAGGCCAAGGAAACAGTGGTACCCGCCATACTTCGTAGAAGGCTTATTCGTTCCTCACCGCATGTGACTGGACATTGTACTGCTATAGCGGTTGCTGCTCAGATTGCGCTCCCATCAGGCGAGATCACAGGTTGTAACCAATCACGCTTGGTGTTTGTTCACTAGCCTCTAAAAATGTGGTCTGTCAGATGGCGTTCACCACGGTACGGTTTAATAACAACGCAGGCATCACTGTTGAATAATTTAAAACTCTACATTTTACCAATCAGCACGCCACTGACCACGTTCGCGTGTCCAATGGAGGTTAAGGCGTTTCTGTTGAATTGAACCCGACGCAATGGCATCAACATTTCCTGTTCAGTCCTCAGCAGACTGTGGCATAATCTCAGAAAAGAAGTCGCTGCTAGGCCTACCGACACTCCATCTCTTTGTAATCTTAATCTCTACTACACTAAAGACCCAAAGAAACTGGTACACCTGCCTGTAATCGAATAGGACTCCCGCGTGCTCGCAGAAGTGCCACAACACGACGTGGCATGGACTCGACTAATATCTGAAGTAGTGATGAAGGGAACCGACACCATGCATCCTGCAGGGCTGTCCATAAATCCGTAAGAGTACGAGGAGGTTGAGATCTCTTCTGAACGGCACGTTGCAAGGCATCCCAGATATTCTCAATAATGTTCATGTCTGGGGTGTTTGGAGGGCAGCGGAGGTGTTTAAAATCAGAAGAGTGTGCCTGGACCCACTCTGTAGCAATTCTGTTAGTGTGTGGTGTTGCATTGTTTTGCTGGAATTGCCCAGTGGTGTTGCAATGTTCTGCTGGAATTGCCCAAATCCATAGGAATGCACAATGGATATGAATGGATGCAAGTATCAGTCAGGATGCGTACGTACGTGTCACCTGTCAGAGTCGTATCTAGACGTACCAAGAGTCCCATGTCACTCCAACTGCAAGCGCCCCACACCATTACAGAGCCTCCACCAGCTTTATGTCCCCCCACTGACATGCCGGGTCCATGAATTAATGAGGTTTTCTTCATACCCGTACGCGTCCATCCGCTCGATACAATGGAAACGAGGCTCGTCAGACCAGGCAACATGTTTCCAATCATCAACAGTCTAATGTCGGTGACGGGCCCAGGCGAGGCGTAAAGCACTCAGAAAGGGTACACGAGTGGGCCTTCGGCTCCGAAGCCCACATCGATGATGTGTAAATCCGCAGCAATTTGCGGAGTGGTTGCAATTCTGTCACGTTGATCGATTCTCTTTAGTCGTCGTTGGTTCCGTTCTTACAGGATCTTTTTCCGGGCGCAGCGATGTTGGCGATTTGATGTTCTATTGGATTCCCGATATTCACAGTGCACTCGTGAAATGGTCGTACTGGAAAATTTCACCTCATCACTACCTCAGAGAAGCTGTGTCCCATCTCTCGTGCGCTTACTATAACACCACTTTCGAACTCGCATACGAGATGACTCAACTGAATTGCTTAAATGTTCGTAATTCCAAGTATTAATGCAAGTTACGTTGTCTAAAGGACAATTTGCTACAGTTTAAAATGATTTCTGCAGTCTAGCTTGAGCGTTCGTAGCGACAACTTCCTCGTTCCAGAGAGCAGGCGTGTGAAAGTAAACTTCCTCGTACCGTACTTGACTGGTAGTGTGAAATTTGTGAATCGTGTGTGATTAAAACAGTGATTATTACGTGAGGTTTTAATAGTGCGACAGCCAGATGTATGGTGGCCAGTACGGCGAGGGGGGCGGAACGCTCCCACCACCAGGACTACCGGACCTCACCGATGGAGCATCAACACTGGCAGCAGTGGGCGAAACTATTACGGAAGCAGTGAGTACTGTAAACATTTATTTGACGACAGCTGAAGTGGTTGTAGTAATGGAAGAAGAGACAAATGTAAACCATAGAAAACGGCCAGGTGACTTAGGTGTGAATTTGGTAGTGGATAAACGGGTCGCGTTAGTTCCAGGTGTCACTAAACAGGTCAGCAGCATAGCTGTAGAACCAGTAAACGATAACAGAGAGGCGGGTAGACCAGAGATGCCCGAACAGATGAACCAAAACAATCAGCAGAGCATAATCTCCGATGATAATAATAAAGACAAAATCAAGTATAGAATGGCGGACACGGGCCCGTATGTAGTAATAATAGAAGGGAAGATCGGAAAAGTAGGACGATTACATCCTATGTCGATTGGAAAATTACTACACCAAAGTATACCGGAAATTCGTGGACAGGTCATGAACATAGTTACTACAGGAAAGAACAGATTAAAAGTAGAAACACTCTCGCCAAGAGCGGCGAACAGTATTGTGACGTGCAGTTCGTTGGCGGCAAGGAACTTGGAGGCATACATACCCGCCCACTTAGTCTTTAAACATGGCGTTATACGCGGAGTGGACACCGAGTTAGAAGTGCAGGAAATACTTGCGGAAATAGTGACACCAGTAAAAGTGATAGCAGCAAGAAGATTAACTAAATCCAGTATCCAAAACAACATCAGAACAGAAGTGAAACTTCAAACATGTGTGTAAACTTTCGATGGACAGGAACTACCTCAGTTTGTATATATTCATGGGACGCGGTGCGAGTTATCACCTTACACCCTAGCCGTACGCATTTGTTATAACTGTTTACATTATGGACACATAGGAAGACAATGCCGCGGAAAGCCCCGCTGTGACATGTGTGGTGAAACACACCGTACGGCCGAATGCAACTCGGATGTGGCACGTTGCGCAAATTGTAGCGGCACACATAACGCGACAAAAAGGGCATGCCCGATGTATATAAGACGTAAGCAAGCACATGAACTAGCAGCTAGAAACAACATGTCTATTAGAGAAGCAGTAGACTATCTAAAAAATAGACCATAAGCGCGGGCAGTTCAGTGGCAGCTGCGCTACCCAGAAGACACTTCACATGGACTACAGCACCCGAACATATTGCCAGACATCACTAGCCATGGTGACTTCCCGCCACTGTCACCGAACAACACGTTGGGACTGTGCAAGCCACACGGAGAAACCAGTGCCAGATGAGCGGTCGCTCCATAAGCAACAAACGGCAGGACAGCAGACGAGGAGGTACAATAGTAGACAAATGCCGCTGTTAGAACGAAGGCAGGGTGCGCACCGGACCACACAGCCACAGAACATACCAACATACTCTATGATGTACCAGCATATGTTTGACCCAAGGGGCACACCAGGAACATTCATACCACAACGGACAGAAGACTCGGAGAACACAGGAAAAAAACATTATAGAGCAACTAGTGGAGTTGATTACTAAGATAGTAGAGGGACAAAATAGGAGAAAAACTGGGAGCAATTGACATTAGACAATTATTAGAAAGGAGCATGATATCCCAACCTTTTAATGAAGAACCGTACAACAATGTAACAAGCAGCTAACAGAATACAACAGTGGAACGCCCGCTCCGTTAGAAGCAATAAAGTAGTCCTACTAGAACTACTCCATAGAGCAGATATACAAATAGGTGCTATCTGCGAAACTTGGTTAAAACCTGAGACAACCTTTGAAATATCAGGATACCATACAGTAAGAGCAGATAGAAACGACGGCTATGGTGGAGCGGCAATCATAATTCGGAAGGATATAAAATACGAAGAGATCAAAGTAAGAAATCCTAATGCCGGATTAGATGCATGTGCGGTTGTAATAGCCACAGCAGAAGTCAAAATTTGCAGTTCTCTCACTATACAGAGCGCCACAGACGGTGATATCGAAACACATATTAAGTAACATAGTGAGGCAAGTTCCATCACCGAAATTGGTCTTAGGAGATATAAACGCACATCACCAGTTATGGGGATGCCCGCAGACAGACACAGCTGGACAATGTCTCATGGAAATGATCGATGAAAAAATCTTGATTCTTCTGAATGACGGTGCACCCACTCGAATTGGATCACCTAGCCAAACGAGCTCAGCGATAGATGTGGCAGTGGCGTCGGTAATTCTAGCACTGGAGGTGAACTGGAAAGTAATACAGGAGTCATTGGGATCGTACCACCTACCAATACTAATATCCTTGCCGACAGCAAAAATAACACCAGCTGTGATCCAATCACCCTACAAATGGAATATAGAAAAAGCAGACTGGGGCACTTACGACAAGGGAAAATATAGACTAGTATGAGGAATGTGGCGAAGTTAAAGAAGATTATCGTATTCTGATAGCAGCAATAGAAAATGCAGCAATGAAATCAATTCCACACAAGAAAGCAACGTATGTACCACACAATGCACCTAAGGCATGGTGGGACGTGGAGTGCCAGAAAGCAATCTTCTCGCGAAAGGAAGCTTTTAAAAAATACAAATTAAGGCCAACTCTAGAGAATTATCTATACGTAAAACAGACAGTAGCTAAGGCAAAGAAGATGCTTAAGCAAAAGAAAAGGAGAAACTGGGAAATCTACTGCGCAACATTAAATAAAGATACACCAATTCAAGAAGTGTGGAATAAATTAAAAGATTAAAACAGAAAAAAAACGAATGAGAAGTGTGGAGAACCCTTGCCCGAAAATAGAGCGGAGGATATCCTGATAAAAATGGCACCACCCTCAGCGGACCCGGAACAATTATGGACGGAGGAAGACACAAACCATGAACTGCTGCATCCATTTAGCGTACAAGAACTTGAAAAAGCATTATTGTTTGGCAAAGGTACCGCCCCAGGACCAGACAACATCCACTATAGTATGATCAAGAGGCTACCGGCGACAGGAAAAAAGCGATTGCTGAATATACTGAACAAGGTATGAGAGGAGCGAATCGACATCCCAACAATGAATACTGCAAGAATAGTACCAGTGAAGAAAGTGGGGAAAAAAGATAACGAAGCAGAATCATATCGACCGATCACCCTTCTCTCTTGCATATACAAGATACTTGAAAGGATGATCAAGCACAGATTGGAATGGTGGGTGGAACACCATAACTGGCTGCCAACCACACAGCTTGGCTTCAGGAGAGGAATGGGAACCACAGAAGTCCTAGTAAACCTGACAACGGACATCCAGATACGCTTTGGAAACAATGAATATCTCCTTGCGTTGTTTACGGACTTGACCAGCGCATATGATAATGTATCAATAGCAGTATTGCTAAGAAAAATGATAAAGAGGGGAATACCTACAACCTTCACACAAAGATTGCAATATCTACTATCAAACAGACGAATAATCATTAACAACGGAGGGAAGATAATTGGCCCAAGGACAACTAGTCATGGACTACCACAAGGATCAATCCTCGCCACGCTATTATTCAACATTTACACCATAGACCTACATGAGCTGATGCCACAACATATCCGGCTACTCCAATACGCGGACGACCTGTGCTTGTACGTGGTAGATCGGATACTGAACAACTGCATCGCAGAACTTAACCAAACTATATGGAAACTTCAGCACTGGCTAATAAACAATGGCCTACAAATATCAGTACAAAAAACAGTAGTGTCAGTATACACGAGGCACAGACAGCCCTACGGGACCGAAGTGACGCTAGGACTCTACAAAGTCCCAATAAGAACGGTGGTTAAATACTTGGGCATGACCATAGACAGTAAGTTGGCATGGCGGGAGCAAATAAAACATATAGTGAATAAATGTGAAGCAGCTATAAACTTCATAAGAGCAGTCTGTGATACGTCTTGGGGATCAGATCCTACTGTTACACTGAACATGTACCGAGCCTTGGTACGCTCTCATCTGGACTACGGATGTATCTGCTATGGATCGGCGAGTAGAAATAATGTAATTAAAATGGATAGGGTACAATACAAAGCCTTGAGGGTATGCATAGGAGCGATGAAGACGACACCAACAAACGTTCTGTTGGTGGAGACATTGGAGGCACCATTAGATTTGCGAAGACGCTACCTAGCAGCAAAATTTATGCTCAAGCAAACACAGTACAAACATACATCAATTATGGGAAACATTAGGAAAATTGCTATAGCCTATCACGCAGATTGGAAACGGAAACAGGTACCTCCTCTGGCAATGGAATACTCCAAAGTCAGAGACCTACAAAAAGAGATACGGGTGTCAGGAAAACCATCCCTCTATGAAAACAGATACAAGCTTTCGCTCGTAGTAGCTAAAACAAAAGACTATTCATGCCAGTATAAAAATGCCATTGATCACATCGTACAAGTACAGGAGTTTCTGCAAGAAACGTCGCCAACGAAAGCCATATACACGGACGGAGCGAAGAACGAAAACGAAATTGGGGACAGGCTGCGCCTTCGTAGACCCCAAAACAGGAGCTCCATCACCAAGCATCCGTAATGACAGATGAACTTACAGCAATCCTGGAAGCCTTAAAATATGCGGGAGGAAGTAGGGAAGAAAAGGTTATTATACTAACGGACTCTCGTTCAGCAGTAATGATACTGAAGAACCATATCGCCCCGCTCCACAACAACCAACTAGTTTATGATATAATGGAGGAAGTAGATAAGCTACAAAGCAGGAAGAAAGAAGTAACAATAGTATGGGTCAAAGGCCACTGTGGTATGCGAGGCAACGTAATGACAGACAACCTAGCCAAGAAGGCTATCACGGACGGAGTAAGATGCCAGCACAAGATACCTGCGTCGGACCACTTGAAGAAATTTAAAGAAGCACTGAGATCTAGATGGGAAGATGAGTGGGCACGTACAGCAGAGTACAAAGGAAGTCATTACAGGGAAATCCACCAGCATATACCTAAAACACACTGGTATAAAAAATGGAGGGTAACCAGAAATTTTATGTAACAATTATGCGCCTGAAAGCCAACCATGGAGCCTTCAGGAAACACTTACACCGCATCGGAGCCCAAGAGACGCCATACTGTGAGCGTGGAGAGGTGGAGGTCACCAACCATCTGTTGTTAGGATGTCCGATGAGAAGAGCAGCAACAGAGAAGCTCCTCAAGAAACTACGCGACCTGGGTTACGTGGGCCCCACCAGAGTCACCACACTTCTGGCCACTGAGGACGTCAGAACGTATAAAAAAAATGATTTTTTTTATAACGATGGGAATCACAATATAGATATGTTTATGAGATTATGCTGTATATTGTTCTTTCTTTTATTAATTTTAATATGGGACAAAGAAATTGGTTGGTGTAATTAATGTGTACAAATGTATATTTATATGCAAATTTATGGAATAGGTATTGAAAACCTGTAATCGTATGTGCTATACTGTAAATTTAAATCTGTTTAGTATTAGTGCCATATCCGAAAAATATGAAACTTTTATAATGTAATTGTATATGTCGTGTTACAACTTTAACTCTACCTAGTATTAGTACTATATCTTCAAATGCACAATGTAAAAATGTATGGTCAGGAAACCAAAAGCCAATAAATAAAAATAAAGAAATAAAATGACTTCTGTGAATAATTTTGTGTTTAAGCATCTTTAATTTCCATTTCTGACCATTTTGTAATGATGGTAAATGATTATGTATTAATTATTATTGTTTTTAATATGTTTCAAATATCTGTCGGAATCTTTTGAAGTGTTCTAGAAATTTCAGTGGAGTTTATATAAAGTGATCATCCAAGACAGAAAAACAGTTAGATTTTCAGCAAAGTTTTCACCGACTAAATTTTACGACGGCCAAGAACTGTATTATCTGTGGAACGAGGGTTGTATACAATCGCTGGATTCATGTAATCAGTATCGTTGACGTGTTTTCTGAAAATAAATCCAAGTTTAAACTGAACTGTATCGTGGACTGATTATTTATCATATTAATTAAACCACGAACAATCTTATAATATGTATGCCTACACCAGCTTCTTTGGCTCTTCAGTGTATTGTTCCATGGTACTACATACCCACCAAATTTGGACTGATTCACACCATTCATCCTGTGTTGAAATTTTCACGAACAGTAGTATATATAACGATAAGGCGGGCGTTGAGGGCGAACAACTTAAGTGGTACATTACTGTCAGAGAACTGTCTGAGACTAGAAGGATGGATAGACCGTAGTGTACAGATCGTGACACATTCGTCGCTCCCTCAGGGTTTACACAACCTGCCGGAACTAGCAGTTCTTCAGTGCCACTGTTCTGCAGATGCCTGCTAAAGGATAAATGCAGAGACGGCTCAGGGCACATTCTCCCAGCAGCAGTCCAGCAAGCAGGTAAGCTCAGTGTCTCTGTGCTATAGGCGAACCATGGCCTTTAGCCGCCACTGTACTCTTGTTACTAGCAACTAGTATAATGTTACTGTCTGAATTATAGAAATACTCCATAGTCATACCGCTAGGGCATCAAACTGGGAAAGCCCTCCGCATTTATTTAAAGTTAATTAGTTTTTATTTATTACACATGACTCAATATTGGCGACATTGGTGATAAATTTAAGAATTTGGGTTAGTTGAAGAATTTATTTTACAAATCACGAATCATTTTCCTTTATAAATCAAAATCTCTCTTGGTTTTAACGATGCATAGCACATAATTAAATTTAGCTAGCTTCAGCGAAAATAGCTCATGAATGTCACAGTACTGCTACGTAGGGGTGGAATTGTATCTTACATACTTAGAAATGATGCTTGTCCACTATCTTTGCACGTCGGATTGTGTGGAGCTAATGTATATCGTTGGTCGCGTCGAAATGGTACAACATAATCTCTGTGCTTATGGACTACACGCACATGTAATCTGACGGACGTTGTGTAGGGTGCATGTCACCACTGTCCACTGTAAAACACAAGTACAAGAGGCTGAGACGCTACTTTATACCAACTCGTGCATGCTAATTCTCTAGGCTCAGGGCAATGTATTTGATACTCATTCGCGTTAGCTAGTCCTTAAATATTTTTTGTTTTGTTTTTGTTTAGTCTTTACGCCTCGTCGACGTCGCTGTCATTAAAGGTGGGAAGGGACGGGAAGGAATTCTGCCATGGGCTTTCGAAGAAGCATCTCGGCATTCTCTTGGAGTAATTTGCGTAAAGCATTGAAAACCAAAATCTGGATTTCCGGATGGGGAATCGAAACCACGTCCTCCCGAATGCGAGGCCAGAGCGTTACCACTCACCCACCACGCTAGGGTTCCTTAAAAATTATTACTACAATCCCATATCAACAAACAAATACCATGAAAATCAATGACTTTATATGTGCTATAAACAAATATTAAATTTGTAGATTCTATTCATTCCCATGTTCGACCAAGGAAACTACCAACATTGAACGTATGGAAACGAATTTGAAGCAGGATTACTGTACTGGATATGGCGATTCTATCTGGAGTTGGCATCATAATACTGCAGTGCTAAAACGCTAGAATCCGCTAGAAATTCTTTCCGAAGTACATTAAATGGTTTCCTGCTCATCCAGGCTGTATTACAACCTAATTTCTGGTTGAAAATAGTGGTACAGCCTGTATTATAAAAGAATTACTGCTTGAAAATAATACGTCTTGCGACTGACTACAGTAGAATTACAACGATATTATTTAATGTTTGTTGTAGTGGGAAGTCGATCACCAATAGACCGTTTGAAGCATCAGTTCTATGCTCACTGCAGTTGATCCAAAGATGTTGCATAAGTCTCTTTGACAAGTAGGAAATAGCAATGTGGATTCATATTAACGCCATGATAAAAAAATCTGTCTCTTCTATGTAACTTACTTTTACGTTAAATCAACTAAAGTAAATGTCACTAATTTTCGTGTGAAATAGAAAACAAAAGCAGAGATTTCGACAACACAAACGTGTGATTCGTCAGTAGCACTGTCCTGATTGGAAAATATTGAAGAAACCAATGTTCCGTACGGCTATCATTCTGTAAGACTTGAATTAGTATTCATGATTCCATTTCGTCCTGATAATCATTTTTCAGATGCAATGATTCCTCGTTATTCTATGATTTCATCTGTTTTAATTTACTCATAATATTACTATACGTGGAAGGTCAAAGTTTATCACTATGTCACAAATGACAAGTTTACAAGATTTATGTTAATTGATGGCGAAGATATCATACCTCCATCAACTACACTGCAATGGCGAGATATACAACGGAAAAGTGTATTTGGTCAACGCCTAAATCTCTTTTTTACAGAGCTCCAACGTGGATAGTAATAACCTAATTTTTTTATATGTATTTGTGTCTCTTCTCAATGTTTACTGGATAATGCTAATCTCTGATAAACTTGAAGAGAAATATAAAGACGATTATGTAAAATTTTAAGTTGTACCTACCAATTTGGAGTAAGATTTCTTCTGATTATTGGTTATTTGATATTTCCAGATCCCATTCAACTTGCGTCAGAAGACTGTAAGACGTAAAAGGATTGAAAGATCAACATGTCAGCTTTGATGAAGACCATCATAGTTTTATCGGTGAGTTAATGAAGAGTGCATTATATTGTGCTTAATAACCCGTTTGTTATACTCATTTGATGTCTTTAACCATGCCTTTCGATCGGAATTTTATCGGTCTCAGACATATGTGTTCTCAGTATAAACGTTTTTAGTAAAATTTAACCCACATCTTGGCAAACAGTTGAGTAGTACGTACTATGTTATATAAAACAATAAAATAACAAAAAATTATGAGTTTAACCTCCGTAGATTACCGCTGGAAGTTATAACGTTAACCACTACTAGAAATAGAATATCGGTAGTCTGGTGTAGATATTGGTTCTGCTGCGTCATATTAAAGCTAAATTTTCATTATTTCTTAAATTCCTTGTTTTTCCACTTGTGATTAACTGCCTACTTCATGAATTCAATGAACCAAAGTTCGTGAACATCGTCTTTGTGGTTCAAGCTAGACATTCTAGAAAATCCCGATCCATTTCCGCTATGTATACCCCTTTGAACTGGGTAGTGTTCCACGTGGTAACTATTCACGATAAGAATGAGAAATGATCATAGCAACATATATTATTTGCTCACTGAATAACATGACAATTCAATCACTAATGATCAACAAAATATGATACTAGCAAAACAACGGGAAGGCAATGAATTATACACATATTTATCATGCAACTTCTCAGATTACAAAAGGAATTATCTATTAGTATAATAGGCTTAATGTAGCGTGTCACGCTGACGTCATGTCACGCCATTACGTCAATCTATGACGTTGCACTATGACGTCACGCTTTACGATATTATTTGTGGGAATGCGCGTTATTTAATATCATTTCCAAGCATCAGTGAATAAATTAACTCACAGAACACTGAAATAAAAGTATGTATTGCGTTAAAATCGATATATCAAACATTAGATGCTTATATTTACGTAACATTCTTTTGATATAATGAAGTATTCCTTAAATTCTTTGTCCATAGATATGTAAGATAAAAGTTTTGTATTTCGACCATCAGTGCTGCTAAAAGTTTGGTTAGACTATAACTAGCATGGATCAGAATTACAAGTTTCATTTGACGTTAACGCAGAGGGCATGAATAATTTATTTTTTTTTAATTTAAACTGTGTCCTATTACTGAAATTATTTGCGTTTAAATTGGCATATTTATTATCAGTTTTTTTTTACTGAAACAAATGAAAGAAGTTGCAAATTGTTCGCGATATATACGGCCTAAAACACAATGAAATATTACATGGCATAGCTTAAGTTGTTAAGGTTTATTTATAGCATCCTTCGTTCTTGCTGGAGTCATTATTTCAGCCGATGTAAGCTTTTTTAGCCGTTAAAATATCGATCTTCATCATAGGTATTAAGAAAGAAATGTGTCAGAACCTGTGAAGATTTGGGACCAAGTTTGTATCGCGATGCGTGGAATGTATTAATTTGCGCGTGATTGAAGCTTTGCTTTTCGATCAGAAATTTTAGCGGATATTATGGTTAAGCTGAAATGCAACCTGGACCAAGTTGACACATGAAGCTTTTTGCTACAGCACAATGAACGATAAATTACAATAAACTTTATTTTGTAACAATTCTGATTAGTTAACAACTGCAGAGAAATACCCACGTTATTTAATAACATTTCTAGGCATCCACGATTAAATTAACAGACAGAACATACTTATAAGTTGCTTAGATTTATTTAATATTAGTTTATGTAGAAGTATTCGTTGAAATCACATATATGTAAGTTAATTTTCGCAATGTTAGCGGCAGTTTTGATAGATTGTTATTAGAATTGGCACTTGAAGTTACAGCAGAGGGCATGCGTTTTTTTATTATTAATTTAATTTTTTTTCTGTTACATAAAACATTACTTCGTTCTAACGAAAGTGTTGCTAACATTTTTCGGTTGCGGAGCGTCTTACATTTCCGAATTTTAATTTAATTCATGGCGACTTTTCCGAAAAAAGGAGGGTGCAAATGTGAAGAAGATGCCATTATAACGAAGCAATTGATACAAATTTCAACAGGGCAGTACCAGTTTCCGGCCGGTGGAAAATATTACCTTCCAGCCATTAAAACTAATATTACGTTGGAATGACGTAAGTAAAGTTGTTAAGATTTATTTTTAATTTACTTTGGTATTACTGATGCCTTATTTCAGCCGCGTGTAACAGTGTCAGCTACTCAAATGTGTTAGTATAATTCTGAATAATGAATATAAAAAATTATGATTGAAGAACCCTTAAAGATTTTTTATTTGGTTTATTTCGCGAAGCAATGTGACCATTGAAATGTGATAAGTATATGTATTAATATGCGTGTAAAGGAAGTATTGTTTCTCTGGCGGCATGTTTAGCGCATGGATGAAGGAAATGTTTCCTCCATGGTTTAGCGTAGTACTGTACGTGGTTATGGGATTCTAAGATAACCGTGAAGCCGCAATATGTTGATGGATTCTTATGTAACTCGACGAAAAAAACTGAAAGTAGAGAATAAAATGTTTTGATATCTTACTTAATTCTCGAGATATTGTATCTCAAAATTGTCGTGGTTAGGCTGAAATGCGGCCTGGAACAGAAGAAAAATTTCGACATTGCCAAATTTGATGATGATATCGTATGTAACTCGAAGAGACAAATCGAAAACAAAGAATACATTTCCTTTTCATATTTCGGTTAGTTCGCGAGATATTGTATCTCAAAATTTAGGAGGTTTGGGTGAAATCTGGCCTGGACCAGAAAAAAACAAATTACCAAAACCGCTATATCTACACGGTGGAAATGCACTATATGTGTTTTATTTTCTTCCTGGTGGTTGTTGTTAGATTGAAATACGTCCTGGACCAGAGAAAACTTCACCAAAATCACAGTTATAATTATTTTCGATTTGTTTCGTCTAGTTCTACAAGAATTCATCATCAGATTGTGACGCCACGGTAATGATTGAACTGCCTGTTGTTAGACTGAAATGCAACCTGGACCAGAAGCAACAGAAAGATTTTGTTATTGCACAAGACAATAGGAATTATATTATGATTTATTTTTGTGTTTATTTAAGCGATTGCTAAGAAATGATTTGCCAGAACACTAAAGTTGTTATGATTTAATGTAGTATCCTTCGTTTTCACTGTGGTCATTATTTCAACTGTATGTAACCTATGTAATCCGTTAACACATCGATCTTTATCGCATTATTAGCGAAGATTGTGGTTAGACTGAAATGCGACCTGCATCAAGTTGACAACTGAAACGTTTTGCTACATCACAAGGGATGAGAAATTACAGCACATTGAGCTTTATTTCAAAACAATTCTGTTTAGGTAAGCAACTAAAAATAAATTAATTGCCAGAATACTCCAAACCCGTCAATTTTGACGGGCTTTGTGGCTAGTTGTTTTCATATGCGTATATATTCAGCACGAGAAATAGTCTTCGTGTTGGAAATAATAGTTCAGGTAGATTAGACAAATGGAACGACTTCAGTTAGAAATTTTGATTAAGTGGGAAGACGCATAGGATTTTTCGATAACAGAATACAGAAATAAATAGCTTACAAGATTTCTAATTAATAAGAGATATTGGAAGGAATTAAGTTGTTATAAATGTTCAGGAACGTGAGTATTTGAATGAAATTTAAAATTAAATCTGCACAATACGTGCATATGATAAACTGACACGACGATATGCAGATACAGAAAACATTTCAAGTTTAATAACAGGAGGGATTATAACGAATTTGAAGACTGTATATTCATAATTCAAAAAATTAAAAAGGACAACAAACGATAAAATTATCGATTATAAACCTAAAGTCATAAGGTTCTAGCAGGTTTACTATCAATGAGAATAAGGTGAAAAGTATAAAGAAAGAGATATCATGTTACCATCAGATTGGCATTATGATAAATTTGACAGCAGGATAAACTATTGCTTTAAGATTAATGATAGAAACATAATTTTTCTTTCTAGCGTTTGTGAAAATAGAAAAATACTTACAACTGCGTGGGACCTGATTTTTTAATTTTATTAAAGATGATTGTTGTAAAATATTGAAATAAAAAAAGTAATTTTCAACTTATATAGAAATGATCTAAATATAATAAAAGTAGAGTATCACATGAAATAACATGGTGGACGACATGCTGATAAATTATGTTCATTTTACAGTTGGTTCGCAATGCATACTTTGCACTGACTGAGTGATGTCTCATTTTACAGCTGCTCTCTGGTGTAATATGGGAGTTGGCGATGTCGATTACTCTAACTAATATCAAAGGCATGAAAATGGTCACAAATGGAACGGGCGTCTGGGTGCAATTGTCGCCTGGAGGCCCATGGCAATCGATTTCCCAGCTGGCGTCGTCCAACCACAACGACCACGACCCCAACGACCACGGCGACCACGGCAATCACGGCAGCCACGGCCACCACGACCACCCACAATGCCACCACGACCACACGCATGGCCAACACGACCAAGGCCATGGCCACCACGATCACGGCCACGGCCCCCACAACCACGGCCACCACCATGACCACCACGACCACGGCTACCAAGGCCACGGCCACCACGGCAACAGAATAACAGCGCCGCCTACGACAGCAGCCAACTAACACATAAGCACGATGCAAAGCACACATCACACTTCCACGTCTTAAACTGTCACACGTTATGCGTCACTATGTAATATGTCTAAATTAAACGTATCTATCAGACAAAATATATAGTTTATATGGTTACAAATTGAAGTCAGCTATTTCCTTCTATCATTGGATTTTAAAGTTTCTTCTTTTTATTTATTATTATTATTATTTTGCTTTTTCGATGCCTATGATGCCCATTGATATGTGTAGTACGTTGTTCTGTTTATTGTGTGTGAGCTTAGATGAACGGTGGAAAAGGTGATACCTGTTTACGGCACATTCAGTCCTAGTATTCCGATATACACCACGTAAGTAAGGAAAATGAATCCTATACGTTCAATATACCAGGAAGTAAACTAAAACGTACACTAAGAAACCAACTTACATAGAGTAATAAAAAAAAACATGGATATGATGTAGAAGCTGGTCTCTATTTGGTACTAACTATGAGGAATTCAGCAGCATAAAAACAAACGACACTGGAGAAAACAGTCTTGAAGTAACAAAACCGCAGTGACGTTTTATGAAATATTAACTACAGAGAGAGTACATCTAGGGCTATCTATAACTTTACGGAGCTGACATAAAGTTAAGTGGAATACGTTAAGAAAGGTGGTGATCAAAGCTGGTTAATAAACATCGAGTATATGAAAAGATTCATTGCATCAGATTTGGTGTTGATGCTTTAGGGAAAGCTGATAATGTACCAGAAGATAGCGGTACACGTATTAAAAAAGTAGAGAACATATCGTAAACTCATATAAAATCTATTTCAATTAATACATGAAGAAATAATCAATGGTTTAAGCCATAGGTTCCCAACCTTTTTTGACCTACCGCCCCCTTTTCGAAAAAAAAATTACTCACCGCCCCCCTGTTTGAAAAAAAAAAACAGCACCGACTTCTTTTGTTGTTGTAATCAACATTGTGTAATCCATAGCGCTTCAATTTAATTGGCTTGTTGCCAACTTCTTCAAACAGTGATTTGATGGCACCCCTCTTAGGTGAATTGGACTATATTAAATATTTAAAAACAAGGACAGATTTTTTAAATTAATTTATTAAAGAATATTAACATTATTGGTGCCTTATACATAATTTGATTAAAAACATATATTGAAAATTATCGTAAAATTATCAGTGAGAGGTCCGAGCTTGATGTAATGATACTCATTTTTCTACATTTGGTGCTATATTTGTCAGCAGGAGTCTTAAATCACCACGTTCCACTACTGGCAATTTGTTTCTTTTCTTTGTTAGTAAATTGCTTACTACACTAAATCCCCTTTCGGTTAAATATTACGACGGGAATGCAATCTGCTTCTTCTTCTCCTCGTGTCGATGACAGCATCAAATATGTGGTAGTTTTTCTGCCAATGCGATGGCTTTGTCAGTAGCTGATTGGAGGTCAAATTGAGATACATTTATTCCAAGTTGTGGACAGAAAATGTACCATGGTTTCTCTCTCGCCGCACGAACATGTGGTATCTGGCTGTTCTCCCTGGCATCCCCAAGTGGCAAGTGTATCTTTGCAGTGGCCAACTCCAACTTAAAGCCTGTTTAGCGACTTCCATATGGGCCATGGTTGTTCAGACCCAGGTGGTGGACCCTCTTTTGGCTTGATCGATTCGAACCCTTGTTGTAATCTCTTCTCCCTTTCCTTGCTTGGAGCTCAAGTTGGTGTCTTTGAAGTTCGCATCAAGCTTGAACGGGACTATAGTCTCGATGGCGCTGGTGTATAGCCATGTAGGGGGTATCGGACGTCTTCAATCACTTTAAGCCTTGCCACGCTGGTGGCAACTACCCGGTGTATATCTCCAGGGGCGATGCCAGCTAGTATCCTCACAGGCGATGGTCTGAAGCAACCTATGATGACCCAGCATGTTCTGTGCGGTGCAACGTCTACTGTCTTAGAGCACGGCTGGATTTTTGCCACACAGGACATGCATACTCTGCTGCGGAGTAGCATAATGCTAAGGCAGAGGTGCGGATGACGCTTGGGTTAGCTCCCCAGCTAGATCTGGTCAACTTGCTTAAGATGTTGTTGCGTGCTGATACTTTCATCTTGACATTGCGACAGTGGCTTTTAAAAGTGAGACTTCTATCAAGAGTTACACCCAGGTATTTTGGATTTTCAGGGAATGCAATAAAAAACTTTTTTGTTGCAGCCCACAAAGCCGGATATAAATCTGGAATTTGCCTCTGTAGCCAAAATTCTTGATATCCATTTTTTAATTTCAATTTTAATTCTTCATTTTTTGACAGTTCTATCAACTCTTCCTGTAGCGATAAATCTGCTGTTTGTAGGTTTGAGAAAGGTTCTAATACCCAATCTGGAATGGTCATGTTAAGAATATCCTGAAATCAGTTTTTAAAATCTTCTTTAAGTGCTTCCAATTCACTCCATAGAAAGTATAAAATTAAAAAAAAAAACTTATTTTTTTAAAAAAAGTTATATAGCCTAATATCGTTTTCACACACACCGGCAAAACCGGAGCCGGCCTTATCGCATCGAGTTCAATAAGTTTTTTGCTTTGGCGGAAGAAATAGGCATCCACCATTCAAAAAACGTTACTTTAATAGTTTATTATATCATAGAACGAAGTATAGTAAATATTTCATTAACATACAGTACTGGATACATCCTATGTTGACTCAAATACAAAAAGAGGCCTAGAAAAAGTGAAATAAATTAGGTACACAAATATTCTGCTATATTTTTGTTTAATTGAAAATTTTTGACCAAATACGAAATGAAATCAATTTTTTTAAATATTATACAATATCTATTACTGCGATTGAAATCTATAAATTTCTTCAATTGATTTTTAAGGATCTCATTAAAGGAGCAAACTTTACTGACTTACATGAGACCTACAGATTGGGAATAAACACAAGTAAAGTAAAACGTAGGCGTGGAAAGAGTTGTATACATTTCTGAAAGAATATTTTGAAATGAAAAGAAAATGAAACCAACTGAAAAATGATAAATTACATATTTATCATTAGTACTAACAAACATTATAATTAACTTACACTTTACTTAAAATTGTAAATCTGGTTGTGCTATTATTTACGGTATCAACACAAAGATACTTTGTCAGTATCATGGCAAATTAACAAATTAAATCGTGTAACCTGTTCTGTATTGTTATAATTAATAATAAATGTATAGCTGTTCAAATTTCAGTTATTTTTTTCTTTCACTTCAAAATATTCTTTCAAAAATGTGTAAATCTCTTTGCACGCATTCTGTTCTAACTTTGAAATAGTTGGCTGTTTTATCTCACAAATAAGGATTAATATCAACTAATTAATTAAATGTCATAGTATCACGCGAGTAATTACTTATTACAAAGGGCCGGTGATCTGCCAGACCGGACTACGTGTAAGGCCCATTCACACTAGCGGTCAGGTAAGGTCAGCTCAGCTCACAATCCAGGATAGCATTCACACTAGCGATAAGCTCAGCTCAGGTCAGGCCAGATCAAGTAGTAGACGAGACCATTTCATTTCCATTGCTCATAGTGAACAATGCCGTTTTCCACCCCAACGTCAATTAAATCGCAATGATTTTGGATCAAGAGCCTAAAAGTACGTCAAGATCAAAAAGAGGATGGTTCTGGGTGCATCCAGAGATTCAAGCGCAAACAGATCAAGAGTAAAATTAATGCTAACTACCGGCTATGCCGTGCGAGACGAGTGGTGGGAAATGCTTTTGGTATTTTAGGGCTCAAAGATTTCGAATTTATTTTAGAAAAATTAATTCTGCTCCAGGATTAATTCATAACATAATTTTAGCAACATGTATTTTGCACAATGATTTACGGAAGGATAAAATTTCATGCCATGTACAAAGTAAATTTCAGGATGAGCGAGAGAAATCCTACTTTACAAATATTCTTTGTTTATTTGTTAACGCTGGTACAGAAGCATTTGATTCTAAAAATATATTCACAATATTTTTTTTTTAAAATTTGGAAACAGGATCTGTATCTTGACAGTACTAAAATGTGTAATAATATTTGAATTTATATTCAAGTTTGCCGACTTTATAATAAACAGAAATAAAATACTGTTAAAACATTTTTTTATTTTTATTTATTACTCTTTTTTATTTGCTCACGAGCATAGTTTTCAGACGTTCGCCGCCTATTTGATCTGCCCTGACCGTTGCTCGTTCACACTAGCGGTCAGCTCAGCTCAGGTCTTGACCGTCGTTGATCGGTGGCGACGCGATCTTCAGTTTGAGCTGCTTTGCCCTGACCAGAGCGGACCGCGTAGTGTGGATGCTCCCATTAGATTATGTGTATAGCAATTTTTGACCTAAGCTGAGCTGAGCTGAGTTGACCGCTAGTGTGAATGGGTCTTACGTGTTAAAGCTCTCATTTGATTACATTGTATCCGGCGCCGGTTTTGCCGGTGTGAAAACTGGCTAACAATATCCCGTTTCAATATATGCCGGCCTTACACAAAGTACTTAGCAAGTGAGGGATTTCAATATCTGCCCACGATGCAATATAAGAGCTTTAGGCTCCCAAATATGACATAGTTTGTACCGGAAACAGACGCCACATATCGATTTTAGGTGCCTTAGCGTTTCCCATAGTATGTGTTGTAAACGGTATGATGGTTTGTTCAGTTTGCATTTAAAGTCCATTTATTATTGATGAACGTAAATTCGACACCCCTTACGATTTAAGGAACACCTACCTTTGACAGAGAGGCTAACCATAATAGAAATATTATTTCCGTTTAAACTACGAATGCATACACTTGTTTATTTCATTGTGATAACATTTCCATATTCACGTTCAGTACAAAGTAAAGCAAACTTACATTAACTGAGAGTTAAAGTACTTCCCAAAGCTGCTATTTCGCTAACAAGATACACGCTTCCGAATATGGTAACCACATGCACTGCAGAAACTGTTCACCATCGACAGAAGAGACTATCACCGAACCCGTGGACCCATTCAGTTGACCTGACAGTACTGCTGGTTTTCTGGATCACAGTATTTTCTTAAATTTGAATTTCATACAACTTCATGTCAACCATAGGTATTCTTACCCTTTGTAAAAATCTCTAAATGTCAAAAATGAAGTTGATAATAATAATAATAATAATAATAGGAATAGTAGCAGTGATCAGTACAGAATCGAGTGCAGTTAGCATATGATACAAAAATTAAATAAAAGATTAAAACATAGTTGAAATTTCACAGCACATTGCTCACGTAATATTGATCAGTAAATAGAATAATAAGCAAATAATAATAATGAATATGTACTAACTTCTGTGGTAGATAGATATTCCAAAATAAATAATCTTCAGTAATTAGGTCCACGTAAGCTGTAGATACTGAACAGGTTCACAGTCGCTCCGCCGTCGTCGAACACTGACCAGTGTAAACGTATAAGCATTGTTGATCGATCCGGAACATAAACTTACTAATAATGGTGATCCCTGTGGTGCACAGCGCTTGCTGCGACTCATTCATCAACCATTGAAGCAGGTGTTAGGAACAAAGATATAATGTACTAATACCAACTTTTAATCCCCACTGATCTTGCTTAAAGGCCATTTGGAATTACTTGCTGAAACATTTGTTCAATGTTTTTTGTTATTAATTAATCTTATTGGCAAGTCCTTGCCAGTGTTGGCTACGGGGGCGCTGGCTGGGCGTCAACGCCCCCCAAATTTGCCTTTGTTCACAAACGCCCCCTTCGAGCTCCCTAACGCCCACTGGGGGGCGGTACGGTCAACGTTGGGAACCACTGGTTTAAGCAGATGCAGTCTATAGGAAGACAAATCATAATTGTGGATCATTGAAGAAAAATTGATAAACTTTAAACTGGCTGTTTAAAAACTAGTTCAAGCTTTTTTGAAGCCCAGCAGTGAACATATTAGGAGATATTAACTGTTATGCAAGGACTTAGCAAAACAATAATATGGTGGGAAGATATGGGGAAGAAATTTTAAGTGATAGCACTAAAAGATTAATTAACATATGGGAGACAAACTCTGCAGAAATTTTGAATTGATTTTTTATCAGCCTAAAATATACATACATATACTTTTGTACAATCCGCAAGAAATTTACATCTATTCTAGACGATATCATAAAAAATAATAACTCGCAGTTCATAAAAAATAGGGTTGTATCTGGTATACAGATGTAAAATATGCTAGGACCGCATAAAAGAAGAAAACAACTAGGCTCCATATCTGTTCATCCAACACCACACACTTCCGAGAGGACTGGACAAGCAGCTCCCACCAACAATCGTCAGACAACGGAGCACATCACGACCGTGGGTGCCGCCCACCAAACCTCAAGACTAGCCCAGCCACAAAGCAACAAGTAGCGTCATGCCAAAGAAATCAGCAACACCAAAACACCATCGAAGTCCTACCACGAAACCTCCAACGGTCAGCAATCAACGACGACTGTTGGCAGAATTGCTGAAACTTTCAAGCAGAAGTACAGAGGGGCTTTTACTGAATTGTAATAGTTGGTATGCTAACTCAGCTCATCTCACTGCACACCAACCCGAACGCGATACCAAATCATAACTAGCCAGCGAGAAGAAAAACCGTCAAAGGAGAAGTGACCAGACGAAAACTGAAGCAAGAATAAACGTCCACCGACGATACAGTCCACAACACACTGCACAACGGGGCAGTTACTGGTTACAGCTGCTGCTGCTGATGGCTTCATCGTTCAAGCAGAACTACCTGATACTAATAAAGCAATAAACAGATTAAATCGTTGTCATGGCAGTGACGAAGGAAAGGTAACGGGAATGAGGTCATATATTAACAGTCGTTAACTGAAAACAGGATTTTTGAAAGTGACCTACCTCTGTGTAAGCATTCAAAATTGTAAGTGATATTTTATTTCTGAGAATACAAACAGCCGTAAACATGACTCATGTATCAGTGTTTCTTGTAAGTGAAACTGTATTTGTGAAGATCCATTTTCAAGTTTGGAACAGTGTTTTACCGTATACTGAAATTAATGACGTCAGTTATAATGTTATCTGAACTGAGTTTTCTCTTTTGAATATTTAACATCCGAATAATTTTTTTAATAATTTTTTTCAGAATTGCGTTCCAATCATATTAGTACTCTTGTTTATAGCTGAAAGAGATGATTCAAGTTAAAGGAGTTAGAGTTGCTTGAGAGTAAATTGGTTGCGATGAAAAATCTTTCTAGATTTTTCGGTCATCAAAAGAACACATTAGAACCATCCATGCCCTGCTTTGCTCTGGAACCGGCGAGATCTGCATCACAAAGCCTGTTCGCTGAACCGACGCTTCAAGGAGCGGATTACAATTTCCTTTGCGGACAGAAATGGACAATATTGAATTTTTTGTTGCACTACTGTTTGTATTAATGACATAAATTTTTAATGAAATCCATGTTACCTCCCTTCTATATATTCCATTAATTTTTTCATTCCTAAGTAGTCGAATGCTAAGTATTAATAGTGCCGTTGTATTAACTGGATATTTCTGTTTTAGTATACACCTAGCTAGAAAATATTTTTATTCTTTTAAAAAAATATAAGTATATAAGTATATCAACACTATGACGTTAGAAACTGCTGAGAAACATGGTAGCTTGGCAGACAATCCGATTACATTTAACGGCATATTAACCATTTACACAGATAGCCAGAAATCCGTAATGGAAGCAGTACTTATCTATATTACGACGAGGAAGGTTTTCAGTGTGAATAACTTGAGTATATAGTACTGTACATTACTGTCGAAGAATGGTGTCGGTAACAAGATGGTCGTACAGTCTGTAACACACAGGTCGTGAGACATCAGTGGCTCACTAAGTGCGGAAGAGTCGTGCCGCACTAAGAATGCTTTAGTGTTGTAACACTGCTCTGTAGATGTCGCCTGAAGGATAAAAACAGGGACAGCTGAGCTGGCAGCACATTAGCCTAGCAACCAGGTAAGCTCAGCCGTGTCTTTGTAAGTAAACATCTCTCTCTGCTATAGTTGTAGCGAAGACATGACGCGTTACTTTACTGTAGTTGCGCACACACCTTGCAATAATTTTGACGAAGTTGTCAAAAAACTTTTGACCATACATTATATAGCAATAAATGCAAACGACCAATCGATTTTGGAATTAATTATTGCTATTATTTTTAGCACATGATGCTTTTTTTTGTGACAGTTTGTTTCAAAATTAATGACTCTTTTCAATTAATAAACGAAATTAAAAATTTCATGATTTTTAAGGTGAACAACACATTTAACTAGATTCATTGCTAAAGGATCGTGATTCTCCAATGCCGTTACGTAGGGGTGGAATTGTTCCATACTGCGCACTTAGAATTGAGGCTTTTGACTGTTAGGAGCCAATGTATCTCGTTGACGTCTTAGGAATGGCACAGCATAATGTCTAGGTTGGTTGCACTGTCCTTCCTAGTAATATGACGGGGCACAGTCCACTATAAAACAGAAGTACAAGACGCGGTACTTTAGGGTAACTCGTACATGACTAGTTACGAGCTATTTCTCAAGGCTCGGTGCAAAGTACTTGTTACTCGTGTTACCAAGAACAATCTCTTCATTAAATGATTATTACTGCAGGCCTATTTCAACAACGAAATTCCATGAAACTGAATGATTTTAAATATGATAAGACGTACGAAAATCTTATCTTTGCTTCACCAAGAAAAAACCAGTGCGAATTTAACTTATGGAAAAGTAATCTCAAGGATGAATTAAAATGCTTATTGCAGTTGTTACAAAGTTTGGCATATGTTATATATGAATTTTTCAACGTTTGTCTGATTAATGAAAAAATAGCTGTGCGAATCATATAACCACCATTGCAACTAAATCAGTTTCGTGTAAGATTCTATACTAAACTCAAATCTAAGCTAAAACAACGAAAGTATTTGAATCACTAACTTTGCGTGAAAAAGAAAACAAAAGGAGACATTTACAGAAAAAAAAAAACTAGAAACTTATTAGAAGCTCTGTCCTGATTGGAACAATTTAAGTAATCCATCATTCTGTACGGAAACTTTACCTCTCTGTAATATTGGGGTTGGCATTCATAATACCATTTTGTTATGATAACCACCTGTCAGTTACAATAATTCTACTTTAAATAACTATTTCCAAGCCTTCTCCATCAACCAAACAAGAAATTATACTTTGATGTCTCCCGTTTTAATTTAATATTGCATATGGAGACTAAGTTGTTCACTATGGCACAAAATACAAGTTTACAATCTGCTATTAAATAAAGCCTAGGATATCGTACCCGCAAAAACTGTATTGCAAAGACAAGGTAGTGAATATAAAAGCTTAACTGTTCAACACCTACATTTATTTTTATAAAGTACTCGCATGTGTAGTAATAACGAACAAAACTATTTTATTTCTTTTTTTATAACTGTTCTCTATAGTTTTCGCTGTTATTAATCTCTTAAAAGAAACACCACGACGTAGATGTAATGTTTTAAGCAGTTTCTGTCAGTTTGTAGCCAAATTTATTTAATCACTAATTTTTTGGTATTTGCAGATCCCACTACAACTTCGGTTAGAAGACTATAAGACGCAGAAGGATTTTCCTGAAAGAGCGGCATGTCGAGTTTGATTAAGAGCATTTTAATCTTACAGGTGAGACAACAAAAGCTTATCAGTTGTCCATAAGTAGACACAGCGCCTAACAAAACTAACTATCCTGGTTGTTATAACTGCTCCGTGAGTGGTATATTAAAGCTATAACATCATTACTTAGTAAATATCTTGTTTCGTCACTTGTTATCAACGGCACTTCATCAATACGGTTAACCATATTTCGTTAACGCCATCTATAGTTCAAGCTAGGTGTTCGGGAGGATCTATGTTTGTTTGCGGATTTGCATTCCTCATGGTTCCAGATACTGTTGTATAAATAATTATTCACTACAAGAAGAACAAGCTACATATAAAGCTTCCTAATACGCCACAATTAGAGCATCATTTATTAGTTTCATACTGGACAGCCTGTTACCACACTTTTATCACAGATCTGGCAACTAAAAGATTCCCGGCAGAAGCAGAAGTTCGCAGCGTGAATGCGACGTTGTTAGTGATGTAGGGCAAACTGCTAAATGAATCAAAATTATTAACTGGACGCGGGAAATGAAAAACAACGGGTAGTCATTCAATTGAGCCCTCAGTGCTTATGTATATTTTGAGATTACTTAAGGAATTATGGTTTCTTCCGGAGTAAAATATTCTGGAAGTCTACTAGTATCCCTGATTAGGTGAATTATTTTAATTAGGCAGATTAGAGAACTTAAAGACTGAGATGGAACAACTTAAGATATTTCTTCTTGGAATTATTGCTGGTGTGAGATTTATAATTGATAATAGGTTAGGAATAGACCTGAGTTGTTAAAAATGGTTTAGGGACGTAATCATTTCAATGAGAGTTAAAACTAGGCCTGAACCAATTTTATTTGTATAAACGCTTATGTCAAATTTACCACAAGTCAATGATAAATACAGAAAATATATGCTGAAACTGAAGACTTAATTCAATATATACGAAGAAGGAGTAATCACTGTCAACTATGATTTACAGTGGAACGAAAAAAGAGAGCTACTATAGCCAATTTCGGTATATGAGGAAGAAATTGTCAACGACTTGGGCTATTTAGATCTTGCTAAAATAAACTTATGCAGGAAAATGCGCTATTTCAGAATAATCTATGTACAATATGTATTGAAGATTTCTGGTTTATATTATGATTAGATGGAGATTCCGAAATTATTAATTACTAATGTACAGATTAAATTAAACAGAACCTGTAAGAACATCCAGAACAGAGTTGATTTAAAGCTGCTAAAATGATCTCACTGCAGAAAAATGAAAAATAAATATGAAAAGGAAATGAGGACCTAAGAAATTTCTCAAGGAATATTTGAAGGAGACAAAAATAAACTGAAGAAAAAAAAAAATGCTTTAAAGGAACACTAGACACAATAATAAAAGCTGCAAGAGAGTAAATTTTGTAGTTCACTCACCAGAGGAGATCGTAGATAATGAAGTATCCAGATTTCGGCATCACAGATATTTCAGAAGTTTTACAGATATGGAATGGAATAAAGAAAATGATTAATCACACAAATAAAATCGCAAGAAGGTAAGTTGATGTCGGTAAATTAGTTACCGGAAAGATGAGACTGATTTTTTTTCGAATAGAGAAGTTGGTACAAAAATACATTATGCTGATGATAAACTTGTTTTAGGCTGAACAGAAACAGCTAAATGGTGTAAACTGTTTGAATCGGATGGCGGAATGGTAATGTAATGAAAAAACGTATCGTTGATTTAAGAAATTCTGTTTTAAATATAGACAAAAGTTTAAATAGTTTGTAGAAGTTCTGCAGAACTTCTATATTTTTTATTTCACATGTATCCAATATAGAAAATTTTAAAGAGAGGTTCCAATGAATTTTATTTAAGTTTCATATTTACACCCCCAAAAATATAAAAAGCAATTTAAAATTATCGGCACTAAATATGAAACCACAAGCTTCAAAGTTACTGACGAGGACGTTACGATGAAAATTAAAAAGAAATTAAACTGAAGAAAAGACAGAAAGATATATGACGTCAACATCAGTTTAAGATTTTGAAAAACAGGTTTACAAGTCATTGCTTCAATAATAATTTTTGAAAGAGGATTTTTTTACAGCGTTCGTGCACGTAGAAAAAACTTTAGTATATATTATGTGGCACAACGCTTACAAATTTTTTTAAAGATGTTAGGTTTAAACTACCAGAATAGTAAGAAATTTTCAATTTATATATGAATCAACTATATGTAATAATTAGAAAGAATGACGTGAAATAAGAATAAAGTGCAACAAAATCTTCTCGGATGTCCCGCCGGATGGTGGTTTAAAAACACGACGTTTCGGCAGCTGACTCTGTTGTCTTCATCAGGTATCCTGTAGTTGTTCTCAGCTGACTGTCTCAGCCTCGACAGGCATATTCCCATATTTCCCATAATTTTCCGAATAAACCCCAGGCGAATGTCGCCAAGGATCGTTCAAAAGGTCATGGCCGAATTCCTTTCCTCACCTCACGGCGTCAAGGCGTAAAGCCATAAGCAAAAAAGAAAAAAGAAATAAACTGAATAATGGTAAGTTTCCAGTGGTATAGGTGATCAAAATAATGGTATAAATGTAGTTTTTAATGCTATGGAAGACCAGTGACGTGAGCAGAATAAAATCCGCATGGAGGGCTGAGTCGTGAGGCAAGCGTGGTCGGAGTTTCCTGTTGATGATAAGACTGGCTTAAGCGCGCGTCAACCTGTTGAAGATAAGTAAGTACTCCTACCTTATTTTTAATGTAGAGAGTCATACTTTACTTCGTTAATCCCGTTTGGCAGCTCTGTGTGAACACAATGCTCGGTCACGCGCTGTACAGGCCTAGTCTCAACGTGAAACCCATTTGACAGCTCTAGGTGAGTCGGATGCCAAGGTTACTCAGCGTGGATTGCAGTTAACTGCTGACAGTCAGCGCCATGCGTAGTCTCGATTATCCATAACTTCAACTCAGTATGAGGAGCATTTGGAAGCGGCTGGATGCTGTTATAATCGTCGGAGATGACACAGCAGTATTTCAGCTTCTTATAGTATTTCTGAAATTCGTCAAACGGAAACACAAGAAAATTAATCTTAAATAATGATCGTCTTCGCCATTCATTAAACAGAATGTTGATTTCCTCTGAAGGCTCAAATGTGTGAAAATGCTGCCGTGAATTGAAAATGAAAGGCGTGAATTTTCTTACTCTTTTAATATTAATTACGCCGGGTATGCTGGTGTTGTTGGAATGGTCCAAGACTGTGTTCATTGTGAAGCATTTAAATGGAGAAAAGAATGGAATATACTGTGTTGTTCAGGTGGTAAACTGCGTGTAGATATTTTTCAAGAACCTCCAGAGTCTCCAATATCATTTCTAAACAATTCTTTTGGTGCTAATCAAATTATTGGAGGGGCATTTGTGCCCACGTTTAGAATTCGGATCCAAGTCTATTATTTGATTGGATCTCTGCATCCAGGAAATGAACCAAAATTTCTACAAATATACTTTATAGGTAATTATTGCTTACAAGTTGACAAATAGAAACTTACAAAATCTCAACGCAAATGTAGTTACTCAACTGCAAATCATACTGCATGAAATAAACCCATACATACAGGGTGATTCAAAATGATTGTCGGGGTTTTCACGAATTTTTTACCGGCTGTGTACTAAACATACAAGTATTATCTTTACATGGATGTATAGACAAACTCTCAAAGTTTTGTTTTGTAGCAGCCGCTAATCTTGTAAATACGTTTTGTTCCGCCAGATGTCAGTGTTTTCAATATGGCAGCTAACGCTATAGAGAAGGCTTTTTGCATTCTAGATTTTCACGTGTGTCAGTCAGTTACCGTCCAACGGCACTTTCGAAAAAATTATATGAAGGTTACACCTTCAGACAATTCCATTTGGAGGTGGTATGCGCAGTTGGTGGAGAAGGGCTGCTTATGAAAAGGGAAAATCAGTGGGCGCCCTTCTGTGTCGGAAGTCGACGTGAACCGCGTCAGAGAAGCTTATTAACGTAGCCTGCGGAAATCAACAAGAAGAGGCAGCAGAGAACTGAACATTCCACAAACCACAGTTTGGCGCGTGCTACGAAAACGTCTAAAAATGAAAGCCTATCGCCTAGTGCTGCTTCAGGCTCTAACACCTGACGACCATCGCAAACGTTTCACGTTTTGCAACATTATGCAAGAAAAAATGTAAGAAGATGGGTTTTGTAAAAAACTCATTTTTAGTGATGAAGCGAACTTTCACTTGTGCGGGAAAGTTAACAAGTATAATGTGGGATTTGGGGGACAGAAAATCCTAGTGCTTTTATTGAACACCAGCGTGATTCTCCAAACGTGTGTGTGTTCGCTGCTGTTTCCAAGGCGAAAGTGTATGGCCCGTTCTTCTTTAATGAACAGACAGTAACAGGACTAACTTACCTCGATATGGTCTCTGAGTGGTTGCTGCCTCAGCTGAAAGAGGTGGATGATTTGATATTCCAACAAGATGGTGCTCCACCTCATTTCCATCGGGAGGTCAGAACATTTCTCAACGAACAATTGCCGCAGCGATGGATTGGACGCAGAGCCGACAGTGACCAAATGCTCATGGCTTGGCCACCTCGTTCAGTAGATTTAACCCCATGTGATTTTGTTTCTGTGGGGTTACGTCAAGGATCAAGTTTATCTTCCTCCTCTACCTGCGACTATCCCGCAACTGAGAGAACGGATCAGGGCCGCCTTTCTAAACATTTCTGATGACATGCTGCGTCGAGTGGGGGATGAAATGGACTATCGCATAGATGTGTGCAGAGTGACACAGGGCGCACATTTGTAATGGATGTAGAAAAAAAACTTGATGAGTTTCTTTACACATCAAAATAACATACGTATCTCAATTGTGCTAAGTGTAGGAATTTTTTGAAACCCCAACAATCATTCTGAATCACCCTGAATATAATTTCAATGCTGCGTTGGACTATAACAACGAGGGCCAACAAAATGATCATACGACCCCCTAGGTTAGCACAAATGTAGTTGCTGTCATCCTGGTTGGTCAGGAGTGAGACAGGCGTGATATTTTGGTACCATCCTGCGACAATCACTTGAAATGGATTTGCGTATCACATCGTGCATTCGATGCTCTTCAATATTTCTTCATTTATATTCGCGGTGAGGATATATACAATTTATTTCTGCACCAAGAAAACACTGCCACTAGGGAGACTGATTGAAACAACAAAATTTCGGCTTTGCAGTTTTATTTCTGTATGCTACAAATAAGGGAGGATTCACTTCCCCTTTTACAACACTTTCGTTGTTTGTTTAGCCAGTCGACCAAGTAAATATGTAAAATGTGAACAAACGTAGCTAACAAGCGACTATTACAGGCAACAACAATAATGGCGAGGAACCACTCGATACCAATCCGCCCGATGTATTAGCTAACCTGAAGCTGTTTGCGTATTCTCATTTTGCCGATTCATGGATACACGAGAGGTACTTGCCAGTTACACATCTAGATGTTCACTCGGAGAGCCAGCAAAGCGTTTATTTTTACCCCGATAATGTTGGGCAACGTTTAGATAATACTATAAAAACTACCTAACTGGCCTTTCTATGGTTATGTGTGCGACAAATTCGTAAAAACACTGCTTCACGTACCTGACTACCACACCTATAACAAGCCAAAAGGTATATTTAACAGCCGAAAGAAAAGAGTGGCAATAGAAAGATAACCTGGTGTTTTTAAATAACATAAGCTACGAAGATGCTGGCCTCGTCAGCACCGTGCTAGCAGGCTAGCTTCGCGTTGCAGGGGTCGCCGATTCGATTCTGCCTTAGGGCATGGGTGGTTTTAATTAAGTGTTGTATCCGTCCTGTGTTGTCCTATCAATTGTGTTTTTATTATTATTACTCCGCGATTCACTAAAAGTGTGTGGCGGAGGTTGCATTGCACCTATCGAAAAGGGTTATGGTTTGGAAGGGTTATGGTTTGGAAGGGTTATAAGGGATATGGCAGGAGGCGCCCATGGGCTATTGTGAGGAAC
Source organism: Vandiemenella viatica (assembly GCA_031002005.1). NCBI lineage: Eukaryota > Metazoa > Arthropoda > Insecta > Orthoptera > Morabidae > Vandiemenella > Vandiemenella viatica. Next base: position 359,093,352 of record CM061920.1, read on the forward strand.
CATCCCCGCATTCCCGTGGAGTGATCCGGGAAAACCATGGAAAACCCAGATCAGGATGGCTGGAGTGCTTTATCGAAAGCTACTCCTGTCGGATTTTAAGTTTACTCGCCAGGTAAATCCTTTCTATTCCATTCCCTAATCGCTCGTGGGAAAAATGAGTACAGAAATGAATCGGTTCTGGCCCTGCTTTTTTTTATCTTATTTTCGCGGTCATTTCAAGATATGAATGTTGCTGGTAGCAATATTTGCTTTCTGTCATTCCGAAATACGCCTGTCGTGAATTTTTCAATTAGCTTCCGTCGAGAGCAACGCCTTCGGTGTTCCAGGTCTTCCCAACCTAACTCCTTCAACATCGCACTTACGCTTTCCCTCCAACTATATATACCTGTCACGAATCGGGCGGCTTTTCTTTGGACCTTCTCTAAGGCCTCCATTAACCCCTTTTGATGGGGACCCCACACAGAACAACAATACTCTAAGTGAGGACGTACTAGTGATTTGTATACAATCGATTTAACTTCCTGAGTGCATTGATTTAAATTACGACCTAGAAATCGGAGCATACGATTTGCTTTTCCCAATACATTCTCGATATGCACATTCCACGACAAATTATTACTAATTGTTACCCCTAGGTATTTAGCGGAACCTAACGTTCTAAGGACAGTGCCATTAATTGTATAATCATAGGTAAATGGTGTCACCTTTTTACTTACACGCGTGACTTGGCACTTTTTAGCGTTTAATTCCAACTGCCAATCTTTACACCACGCAATTATTTTCATAATATCGTCTTGTAACAAAGCGCAGTCGTCCTGGGTTTTTATTTCGCGATAAATAATAGCATCATCGGCAAATAATCTTTTCATCCCCCCGATTATGTAGCATAGATCATTGATGTATATGAGAAACAACAGAGGCCCTAACACGCTTCCCTGTGGAACTCCAGACCCCACTTCAGTAAGTGATGAACGCTCACCGTCGAGAACTACACACTGCGTTCTGCCCTTCAGGAAGTCCGCAACCCAGTCACATATTTGTCTAGATATGCCGTAACCGCGAAGTTTCCTAAGTAACCTAGTGTGAGGCACAGTGTCAAAAGCTTTTTTAAAGTCTAATAGAACCAAACCTGGGATTGCTCATCTATAATTCGGCACAAGTCGTGAATTAAAAGTGCAAGTTGTGTTTCGCAGCATCGGCCTTTTCTGAATCCATGTTGATTTGGATTTAAAAGCTCACCTTCATCCAAGAACCGCATGACATTTGAATAGATGATATGTTCTAAAATCCTGCAAAATATTGAAGTTAACGAGATCGGCCTATAATTCTGAGGATCATTAACATTCCCATTTTTAAACACTGGAGTTACGATAGCGGTCTTCCATTCTGCTGGTATTTTTCCTTGATCCAGAGAGACGGTATACAATTTCATCAAATACGGTGCAATTTCCTTTGCGTATCTTGAGTAGAATCTTGTAGGAATACTGTCCGGTCCGGGAGCCTTATTGGTTTTTACATTCATAAGCAGTTTAGTTATTCCCTCGACATAAAGAGCGAGATCATTCATAATTTTGTCGGTACGATTGTTAAATATCGGTATCTCCTCTGAGTTTTCTATCGTGAAAGCCTTTTTAAATATATCATTCAAAATTTCTGCTTTCTCTACGCTTGTTTCTGATAATTCACCATTTTCTTTAATCAGCGACGGCATAACCTTACGAGAGCCTCTTATTACTTTGATATACGACCAGAACTTTTTTGGATTAGTAATAAGATCTTCGGATAAATTCCTGGCTTGGAATTCTTTAAACGCATCGCGCATTGCCTTACGTACTTCCGCACGCAACTGGACTAATTTAGCACGATCAGATGAGTCCCCCGATTTTTTCACCGCGGCATGTAAACGCCTTTGCCTCCTGAGCAAACGTTTCACTTCCTTATTGAACCAAAGGAAGTTATTACTGTCCTTAATACACTTCTTAGGAACAAACTGGTTTAAACCGGTCCATATTAGTTCTTGTAAATTAAACCAAAGTTCCTCAACATTTGTATTTTGCGTATACGTTTCAAAATTCTTCGCAAAGTGATCAACCATACCCGCATCGTTTGCCTTATCGAAGCAAAAAACGAGTTTCTCTTTGTCATGCTTCAGACTCAGACTAGATTTTAATGTTACCACAACCGCCTTGTGATCACTTATACCGTCTTATCTACAATATCAGGATTGCTAATTAGAAAAAGATCCAAAATGGACGAGGAATCTTTGTCGCACAGCGTTGGCTCTTCGACCATCTGTTCAAGAGATCTTTCTGCAAATGATTCTAGAAACGTTTCGGTTATTAACTTATCTCTTCCACCCAACCTGAACGTGTATGTGTCCCACCTAACCGACGGTAGGTTAAAGTCACCACCCACGATCAATATATGTCCTTGAAATTTTTTGTAAATGTTATTAAGCGACTCTCTGAAGTATTCCGCGTTAGCTAAATCAGAATCCGGAGGTCGATAAAACGACCCGAGTATGAACTTTAAATTTTTGCCAATTTTTACCTTGACCCATATTAACTCGCAAAAATTTTCCGTTTCAGTTACGACAGAGCAATTAACGGTTTTACTTACGGCCACGAACACACCCCCGCCCATTGAAACAGTTCTGTCCTTCCGAAAAACATTGAAATGAGGGCCAAATACTTCGCTAGATTCAACTTCAGGCGTCAACCAGCTATCGGTTCCTAGTATTATATCGACATCATTAGTCTCAACTGAGGCGTGAAAATCCGCTACTTTCCCTCTAATACTCCGACAATTTAGTACCATTATCCTTAGCTGCTTCGTATAGTTATTTGTGGAGTCTAAAATAGCATTTTTCATACTCGCACTCTGACCGTAAACGGGTGAAGTAATTGGAGCTGTAATATTAAAATTATTCGCGCCATCACTACCGGGACCAGCTTCTATGTTATCAGCACATCCTCTTCGGTGAAATGAAGGATCCTCGGGCCTCATTCTGTTCCTAAAAAATAATTCATATCAAGACGGTTCCATATTTTTGCAGCCACCTTGGACGCCATTCTAGGTGTGTAGTGGACGCCCGACCTGTCAAATGCGTCCCAGCTGGCAGCTATCATCGGACGAAGGTCGACGAAGCCCCAGTTGTTTTTGCGACACAGCTCCTGCAAATTACTATTTAAATTAAAGATCTTCCACCACACAGCCTCCCCACAATCGACACGCGGCACCACACTACAAATTGAAAACTGCAATGAAACTGAATTTTCCCGGGCGGCTTCATACGCCTTTCGGCCCAACTTGTCCATGGATTTAACTATACCTGGAACAGAAACACGACACGAGTTTAAGAATAATACTAGAAGATTCTATATTCACACTGGAGAATAGAAAAAACAAAGTAGTGGCTGAACGGCTATAAGGCAGGATGGCATAAAAAAAATTACGAAGAGTTTATACCCTATATCCGAATAACTCGGAATGTATTATTTGAGTTTTCTTCTGCATATGGCACGTGGTTTCACTTCACTTAGTGCACTGTCAATAGCCAGTGAGGTCAAGCAACATCTTTTTGCCCGCTTGCTATTCGAGATATTTGCTTGATGATGACGAGCACTGGGACTACGTATTGTTACGTTTCTGAAACGGATGGGGCAATTTTGCTGAAACTTGATGTACTTGTGTTTCACTGGGTGAATAAACATTCTATAATAGTAAATCAACTCCAAAGAGGCCGAGCAACGCCGGGTACTCTGCTAGTAATAAATAAATGGCCAGCAGCGAACATTAAGAACCTCAGAAATGGATCTAATCACTATACATCAAAAAACGAATCTGAAAAAGATTCTGATAGGCTCAATGGAATAGGTGAATAAGAAGTCTTCTGAATATGGTGGAAAGTAATCGAGATTATTTACAATCAAAAGTTTATCATAATGACAGAGTAAAGAAATCGTGTCTGAATTATAGCAAATCGATGGTTTTGTTTCAAAAAATATTGCAAAAAAATGTAATTTGAAAAGATATCAGAAATAATTAATAATATATTAAAATGCCATAATTGTTCAAATCAATAAAAAGTTTCCGGGACTGATGTTGAGTGGTAAGGAGTAAAGACAGCGAGAAGACGAACATATGAAAGAAAACGACAAAATTAAAAGATGAATAATTAATTTGAGAGATATATTTTATGAAAGTTGCTGAGTTTTAATGAAGTGTTTAATGTATCAGTGTTATTCAAGTTTTTGAAATTGATTTGTGGATTACTAACGTATCGTCAAGAAGGAAAGTGGAATTAAATAGGCATTACGAAGGATACAATTTGGGTGAACCTGGAAGCATAGCTTACAAAGGTGTGGCTCGCAAACTTATTTTGTCTCTGGTGTCTGATTGCTGGCAGATATTCGCATCTGACTACCTGTGACGACATCTTATGCGGTGCCTGGCCGTAGGCATCACGTTGAGATCACGTCAAATGGCAAAAAGTCGTTGTATTACGATACTTCTGAGCACTCCCACTGAAGAATATTAGAGGAACCTAATTTGCACCACAGCTTTTAATTTAATTTAATTTCAATGAAGCGTACGCTCCGGTGGCAATTACCTTACAGACCCATTTGCCCTCTACAAATTTTAACTTTGTATTCATTCAACGTATATGATAAATTATTCATTATTTTTATTGGTAACTTATTGCAATCCCTGACACCCTGACCTAAAAAAGAGAATCTTATTACATCCTTGTGCCTGAAATCGAGTGCCAGCTTGTGGTCATGGTCAACTTTTCCATTCCATGTATTATTTTTAATTCTTACACAAATAACTTCCCATGCCTCATCACCAATATACGACTTGTACACTCCCATGACCATTTTCACCCTTCTCCTCTCTTCCAATGAATCTCATTCCAGATCTTTTACCATATCTGTTACGGATTGCGTTCTGCGATAATTTCCAGAAACAAATCTAGCAGCCTTTTTTTGCACCCTCTCAAACTACTGTACTTGATACCCACAATGTGGGTCCCATACTGCACCATCATATTCAAGCAATTGTCTGACCAAAGTTTTCTAATCCAATTCCTTCACTTCTCTCGTACATTCCATCATCACTCTCTCTAACAAGTGCAGAATTTTGAAATCTTATCCTACTACTTTTCCATTGTGTCCTGCCCAGTTAAGCTTGTTATCAAATGTATTGCCAAGATATTTACGTTTCGCTTCTTCAACGAGCAATTGTTTCCCAACCTTACAATCATACTCAACCTTTAGATTTTTATCTGTGTATCTAATAAGCTGACTCTTCTTTGCACTTATCTAGCTTTATCAGAACTCAGTTTCCAAACGCCCAGTAATACTGGACAGTCACTTTTTGTCTCTACCCTCTCCGACCACTGACCTACACCAATATGAAGTGCTAAGACATTTCTATGTAATTTCAATCACGTTTAATTTTTTATGTTATTGTCAATCTGTACAGACATACATAAATAAATTTCATTCACTTTAATGTAATATACATGACTAGCTGATACCCGCGACTTCGTACGCGTGGATTAAGAATTTCTTTGCCAGAATTGAATATAGAAAGTAGTTGATAACGAAGGATTGGTCCAAACAACACCGAGTCAGCATAATATAACAGGAAAGCTATCACTATATCATTATACCGTCGAACCTGTCTCTTGAAGATAATCAATGACCAACATATTTAAAAACAGAAAAACAAACGAAGGTGCAGGGTTGAGGGAAAGGGGGGGGGGATTTTAACAAAGGTCAGCTTTATTTCAGTTTAGTCTTTTATTCTTTCTTCAGCAGGAGCATCCGATTCTTGGGTTCAATAACTTTAGCTAGTCGTGCTGTGCAAGAGCTACACCCTATGCCAGTTTACATTCGCAAGGCATGTCAAAAAAGAAGGCAAAATAAACTGGTGCCAGAAAGATTTAACCAGACACTAAGTAATAGGCCAGAGAAAATCGACATCAGTACTGAATAATACGTTTTTTCTCTAAACAAAATTTATTAAAAAATTATACACTAACATAATGAGCGAAAAGCACTTGCACTACTGACGTATTATTACAGACTATCACACACATCCATCTTTCTGTCACCATTCGATAAGTTATCAAAATTTCGTGACTAAAACTTTTAATCATACCGAAAAAAAGTATCCTGTGCCCTTCCTACAGATTTTCTTGTCAAATTCCATCAATATCGGCATAGCCATTTAGTCGTCAAAACGTAACAAAAGACAGAGACTTGCTTAAGCATTTATAGTATTATTACTGTAGATCACACACACAAACTGAATGTGAAAAGCCCCTGAGGGATCAATATGACGTAAAAAACTGTACACCTTGCAAACTCACAAGTTGTTCTGTCGTAGTACTTGTTGGGGCTTTAGATTAATTATGAATTAACACTTATAAATAAAAAGTTCGGTCAGCCGTGCGGTCGCCAATCTGCTGATCTTTACTAGTTAGATAAATTAGAATTGTAGTCAGAGAAACAAGTAAGAAAGTACTGAGAAATACACCGCATTTCAGTTTTCACATTAACTCACATTTATTCCTCCGAAACTACAAATATCTAAGCCAGCCAGCAGATACTTAAAAACTAAACTTCTTCTCCAAAGAATGCAGGTTCGAGGATAATCAAGGATTGTAACATTCAGTACAAGCCCCGTAATTACTTATCACTCAATCGATGTGATACAAATCAATAACAGTTCAGCATACACAGTTTATGTGAAACCAGTTTATCCAAAATAACCTTCATAGTCCAAAAAAAATACCTCCAGAATGTCCACACAATGTCTTACAACTCTGAGCCTCGGTTAAGCGACACACACACACACACACATGCTCCCGGCCGCGGCATATAAGCTCTCGCTGGCCGTAGCTTACTCTAACGTCGCCAATACAAGACTGTTTCAAAGCGCGCTAAGTAATCGCTCAACACCAAAGACATTACATTTACTTCTCAGATCACAATTTATACTAAAATTATATCCGTAATTTCAACGGTTATGTTACACTCCCTAACTAACAACCTTGTGATAATTGATCTGGTTTCAGATAAAATTGATCAATTATCAAAAAAAAACTATTATGTCACACTCCCCCGGTTGGAATGTGGCGAAAGTTGGCATTGAAAAAGGTACCAACTTTCGTCATTACAGACCACTTCTGTTAACATTTACATAGAAACATGGGCACATACCAATACATATTACCAAACACAACGCTAAGTCTGCGTGGCTGCTTGCTTACACTTACAATAACAGAAGCAAATACATATTAAGTTCAACAAACATACAAGAAAAATATTACACACCAGACATATCAGAAACAGTAAACATAAGAAAAGAAAAAAACCCACAGAACACAAAATAGAAAAAAAGGACATGAATTAGTATTCAATAGCAAGTTGACAACTTGCTGTCAAAACCATTGCTTTCAATGTAAACACCAGCTACACACAGGTCAATGACCTGTACATTTTTCTGCTTTAAGCATCACGTCACACGCGTCACTTCACTCACTTTACCACACTTCTTCGTGCTACTACATTACTGCTCGCGTCTTCGAAGGTAAGGGAAAAGTAGGGTTTATAGTGGTACAGAGATCATCTCTCAGAAAAAGGATTGATAATTGAAAAAGACATAAGAAATAAAATATGGAAATAACAGGACAGGATTACTTGTTTTCTTAGTCTGGTCACAATCGGGTAAATTGCTACTTGTTCGACCACCTTCCTCCGTCTTCCACCTTATAGACTTTCTGTCAATTTTATTTCCTTCATTTACAAATTGAGAAGGTTTTTGTCTACCAGTTACTTCTTCACATCTTCCGCTATCGAAAATGACTGATTCAGCTAAATTATTGCTTCCGAGTGAGTGACCTAACTCGCTCGCTTGTTTTTCCGCACTCGCCAGTGTTGCGGCGGTCAAAACTTTTTTGGCACAGGTTCCAACAGTGCTCCGGTACATGCTAGTACCCGCCGACTGTCGGCCACTGCTCCCGCTCCAGTCACTATTGTCATAGCCATATGGCTGTCGTACTGTTTTGATTCTATCCAACTTTACTTCCCCCGTATTTACAGATAAAAATCCCTCCACTTCAATCTTTATAACCTCATTCTCTCGTAATCTTGACTTCTCCTCTGTAAGAGCATCATAAAAAAATTCCTCCGCTACTTCAAAAAATTTCTCTTTTATATCGTCTTCCACAAATTTCTCCTGACGCCCTTGAACGTCTGCTTCCGCAGCAATAATACTTTTACAATTTACTTCTTCATCCTTTATAACATTACCTAATATAGTGTCAAAAATAAAAACTTCTTCCTGAATTTTCTTCTTCCTTAATCCTCCGCTTCCGTTCTGTGAAATTACGTCCGCATTTGGCCTCTTAACCGGTTCTGCCCCTGATGAGGCCTCGACAGTGGCAGAAATTAGTTTAAATTTTCACCACTCGCAGCTACTGTGGCTACCCTCTGTTCTCTGTTATGAGGTTGGTTGTCATGGTACCGTTGGTGTTGATTATTAGTTTCTGCCTCTAACGCTTGGTTATTCGGCTCAAAAGTGTTTCTCTGGCTGACCCCGTGTTGATATGAATTTACCGGTTGTTGTCGGTTATTCCTTCCTTCTTCTCTCCAGTAACCGCCTCCCCGTGTACGCCTATCCTGAAAGTGTCTATAACCATTCTGAAACTTCGACTTGTCTCTCCTCATCCTCTCCTCCTGGACATCCAACCTTCCCAACATGTCTATGGCATCCTTAATTGAACATATGTTATGGCTGGTGAGAATAAATTGCGTTTGTTCGGGTAGGCGAGCCGCAATAATTTTAACATATTCTTCCTCACTGTGAGGTTGATCTAGGTACCTACAAGATGAGTAACACCTCATAAAAAAATTAGTTTGTCTCTCTTTATTCGGATCGTAATGCTCGCCCAACATTAATTCGGATTTCACTGCAATCTGTCTTTCTGCTGACCAGTATAGGTTTAAAAAATCTGTTTTAAACTGAGCAAACGTTTCAAAACGGTCTTCGAATTGATCAGCCCAAAGACGAGGTTCTCCTCTCAAATGTTTAATTACCATCCTAATTTTATTTTCTTCACTAGCCATCAGGAAAGGTGCGAAATTTTCAAAATTTCTAATGAACTTTACAGGATGTATACAATTCTTTCCGGAAAATTCCTCCCAATCTATCTTCTCATCATTGACTTTGACAGGAAAAGCTGAGGTCTTTATAATTCCTTGGTACTTGACAAGCTCTTCCCTCACCACATTGGGAACTTGTTTTACTAGTTCTTGTTTCACCACGAGAGGGGTATGTAGTTTCACCTTCTCGACATCTTCATAAACCTTTTCCACGTCAGCTGCCAGCCCTTTGACATCACCCTGAAATGTTTGCATCTGTCTTCAAGGCACCCTACGCGGTGGCTCTGACTGTCGCTTTTTTCTACTAACTGTAAATATTGCGCCTGTAAGGCACCGGTATCCTGGCGCAAACCACTCGTTTCCTGCTCAACCTGTTGTTTTAACTCGGAAACTTGAGAGGACAACTCCTCCGTCCGACCAATACACCTAACACTATACTCTTCGAGTTTTCTCTCTAACTCCGCAATGTGCAATTTCTGTTCCTTGACTAAACTATCGTGACGAACTTCTGCGTCCCTGACTAAGCTATCGTGACGAACTTCTGCGTCCCTTTCCATTACTTCCAGTCTACCATTAAAGGTTTCAAATTTGGAATCAAGTTTCGAATCAAAATTCTCGTTTAGGGTTCCAAATTCGGAACGAAGTTGATCATTAGAGTTCCTAAGCTCGGAACGAAGTTTATCATTAGAGTCCTTAAGGGTTTCAAATTTAGCATCAAGTTTGTCATGAGAGTCCCTAAGCTCCTCCATCAACCTAGCCAGCATTTCAGCCATTTTTGGCTCCGTCTCTTCACCCATTTCAGTAAGTTTATATTACAAATCCAATGGGAAAATCCAATTATGATAATAACTCAGTTGCTTTACTTCCCCCCCCCCTTCAATTCACAGCAAACAAAACCAAATACAACGTTGCTATTCATGAAACTCAATCAACATATCAGAATTAAATGCATGCAAACTGAAACCAACTACTCGTGCTGCGTCAACATGCGGTAAGTGTCACCAGAATGACAAAGGAATGGGCAAAAAGGAGAGAAAAACTCAACTCGGTTTTCCTTCCTATGTGCGACTCGAAATTATAGGAAAAAATATTAAATGGAACGGAACAGATAGGAAAAGACGCTTCGCAGCAGCTCGCTAGCAGCAATTTGCGCACTTAGCTTTGGTGTCTTCAGTCAGGTCTGCTCAGCTCAGCTCGGCTGGTCGCCGGTTGGCTCGAATCAGCTGCTCCGGCTCGGCTTCCTTCGGCTGGTCTCGGCCACCCTCGTGTCGGCTGCTCCGGCTCCGCTCCCTTCGGCTGCTCTCGTCTCCGCTCGTGTCGGCTGCTCCGGCTCGGCTCCCTTCGGCTGCTCTCGGCTCCGCTCGGAAATGCTCGTCGAGTTCATGCGCTACCTTCACTGGTCTCAGAGTAGATTATCTTCGCTCGCCGTCTTTGACTCACTGCCTCGTGTCGTTGTAGTGTTATATCTTCCACTTTGACTATTGTCGTCTTCGCGCCTAATTGTCACTTTATTCTCACTTCGCCGTAATTTATCCTTTGTCCTCTTTATCCTCGTGTGTATGCTCTGGAATTGAAAATTAATTTCTCCTCCAGATGCCTATTTAACCACACGTCCTGTCACTGAGGCGCCATGCAAACTCACAAGTTGTTCTGTCGTAGTACTTGTTGGGGCTTTCAGATTTAATTATGAATTAACACTTATAAATAAAAAGTTCGGTCAGCCGTGCGGTCGCCAATCTGCTGATCTTTACTAGTTAGATAAATTAGAATTGTAGTCAGAGAAACAAGTAAGAAAGTACTGAGAAATACACCGCATTTCAGTTTTCACATTAACTCACATTTATTCCTCCGAAACTACAAATATCTAAGCCAGCCAGCAGATACTTAAAAACTAAACTTCTTCTCCAAAGAATGCAGGTTCGAGGATAATCAAGGATTGTAACATTCAGGACAAGCCGCGTAATTACTTATCACTCAATCGATGTGATACAAATCAATAACAGTTCAGCATACACAGTTTATGTGAAACCAGTTTATCCAAAATAACCTTCATAGTCCAAAAAAATACCTCCAGAATGTCCACACAATGTCTTACAACTCTGAGCCTCGGTTAAGCGACACACACACACACATGCTCCCGGCCGCGGCATATAAGCTCTCGCTGGCCGTAGCTTACTCTAACGTCGCCAATACAAGACTGTTTCAAAGCGCGCTAAGTAATCGCTCAACACCAAAGACATTACATTTACTTCTCAGATCACAATTTATACTAAAATTATATCCGTAATTTCAACGGTTATGTTACAACCTACAGCATTGCAAGACTACCTAAGATTTGCCTCGCATTGCTACACTAAATTTGTGATATCTACAATTCTACCTTCAATCAGAACATCCGACGGTCCAGGCGTGGCTCTTAAGATCAGAAACAAGTTTTAAAAATCTTTGCCTCCGCGAAGACTTGAACCGGAGTCCACAAACCAAACAGCATTAAGCAAGCACTTTAACAACTCAGCTACAAGCCCGCTATACGGAACTGTAGTACAGAGACCAACACATCCTACGCGTTTGTCTATCGCCGTTCAGTAATGTTTCGAAATTGTAAGACAACATGTATTATTTATGCGGAAAAATGTTCAACCAAATCATCCTTGTTTCGAAGGATGATTGTGCAAAGTTTCATCGAAATTGGATGAAAACTGTGGATATGTATGAAGAACAAACAAACAAACATACATTCATCTTAATATATGTACGAGATAAAGGTGTTAATATTTGATTGTTGATTCATAGCTTTTTCAATTTATATGATATCATTGAATACCTTTCCTCATCCTTCTCTTTTTGATGCGTAACTAAATTAAAATGTACTGATTGAAACTACTGGTGTTAAAAATATTGTAGTCATTGTTTTATTCAGCAATCATACACTCCTGGAAATTGAAATAAGAACACATTGACGCCGGTGTGTAAGACCCACCATACTTGCTCCGGACACTACAAGAGGGCTGTACAAGCAATGATCAAACGCACGGCACAGCGGACATACCAGGAACAGCAGTGTTGGCCGTCGAAGGGCGCTAGCTGCGCAGCGGTTGGGCACCGCCGCAGTCAGTGTCAGCCAGTTTGCCGTGGCATACGGAGCTCCATCTCAGTCTTTAACATTGGTAGCAAGCCGCGACAGCGTGTACGTGAACCGTATGTGCAGTTGACGGACTTTGAGCGAGGGCGTATAGTGGGCATGCGGGAGGCCGGGTGGACGTACCGCCGAATTGCTCAACATGTGGGGCGCGAGGTCTCCACAGTACATCGATGTTGTCGCCAGTGGTCGGCGGAAGGTGCACGTGCCCGTCGACCTGAATCCGGACAGCAGCGACGCACGGACGCACGCCAAAACCGTCGCATCCTACACAGTGCGGTAGGGAACCGCACCGTCACTTCCCGGCAAATTAGGGACACTGTTGCTCCTGGGGTATCAGAGAGGACCATTCGCAACCGTATCCATGAAGCTGGGCTACGGTCCCGCGCACCGTTAGGTCGTCTTCCGCTCACGCCCCAACATCGTGCAGCCCGCCTCCAGTGGTGTCGCGACAGGCGTGTATGGAGGGACGAATGGAGACGTGTCGTCTTCAGTGATGAGAGTCGCTTCTGCCTTGGTGCCAATGATGGTCGTATGCGTGTTTGGCTTCGTGCAGGTGAGCGCCACAATCAGGACTGCATACGACCGAGGCACACAGGGCCAACACCCGGCATCATGGTGTCGGGAGCGATCTCCTACACTGGCCGTACACCTCTGGTGATCGTCGAGGGGACACTGAACAGTGCACGGTACATTCAAACCGTCATCGAACCCATCGTTCTACCATTCCTAGACCGGGAAGGGAACATGCTGTTCCAACAGCACAATGCACGTCCACATGTATTCCGTTCCACCCAACGTGCTCTAGAAGGTGTAAGTCAACTATCCTGGCCAGTGAGATCTCCGGATCTGCCCCCCATTGAGCATGTTTGGGACTGGATGAAACGTCGTCTCACGCGGTCTGCACGTCCAGCACGAACGCTGGTCCAGCCGAGGCACCAGGTGGAAATGGCTTGGCATGCCGTTCCACAGCACTACATCCAGCACCTCTACGATCATCTCCATGGGAGAATTGCAGCCTGCATTGCTGCGAAAGGAAGATATACACGGTACTAGTGCCGACATTTTGCATGCTCTGTTGCCTGTGTCTATGTGCCTATGGTTCTTTCTGTGTGATCATGTGTTGTATCTGACCCCAAGAATGTGTATATAAAGTTTCCCATTCCTGCGACAGTTAATTCACGGTGTTCTTATTTCAATTTCCAGGAGTGTATTTCATGACCTTGAATTAAATTTTTGACAAAACAAGGTTTCTTTACTAACATATTTATTATAAGTTATTCCTCTCCACAAATGAACACACTTCAACTTACGGAAAAAACTGGAGTGATGAAAATTGCTTCGGAGTTCGAAAGAGTTAACCAGGAGTCAACTACCAGACTACCTGTCATGGCGTCACAACTACGTCAGTAACGAGTCCTGCAATAACTATCAGAGAGTAAAAATACCATACATTTGTAGATGAAGGTTTGACGAATGATTGGGATGATCTGAAACTATTATCATAAATCATTAGTATAAATCGCTCTGTTCAGGTTCTCCAGTTTCCAGTGGTCTTTGATTTCCTTCTCTCTCTTTCTTTCTCTCTTAATGTTATCAGTGGATTATTTGGATGCAATCCGCCACCTCTTCTTATCTTGATCTAACCTCTTTATCTCAACATACCCTTTAAAACCTACATCCTCAATTATCTGTTTCGTATATTCCAGTTTATGTATTTCGCTACAGTTCTTTTCTTCAAACGTTCCCAATACTTACAAACTAACCAACCTCACATGTCTCAAAATGTGACAACCCCATCGTGTCTCTTCTTTCTGTGAATCGCCTCTACAATTTCGGTTTCTCGCCCATCACATGCAACACATGTTCATTTGATTCCATTTAATTTTCAGCATCCTTCTAAAGCACTACATTAATATGCTTCAATTTTCTTCCATTCTGGTATTCCTGAAGTCCGTACTTCGTTGCGATAAAGTGCTGATTTCCACAAACCTTTCAAATTCCTAGATCAACATTTAGAACTAAAAAATTTCTCTTCTCCGTAAAGGCTATTTTTGCTCATTCTATTCGTCTTCAACATCATTCTTGGATCGGCCATTAACGGTAATTTTACTTCTATGGTACAGGATTCATTTGGTTCTCTTATTACATCTGATCATATTTTCGTATTTAATACATTACTGTTGCTATCATTTCAGCTACATTTATGACTTTTGTTTTTGGTTATATTTAATCTATATTCTTCTCTCAGTATTTTAGTAATCGTATTATACAATTTTCGATTAAAACTGGAAACATTTTTTATTCGCCAAGGTTTGCCGTTCATTTAATGTCCTAAATATAATCTCTTATGCCATAGATGTCCGTCATAAATAATTAATTCGTCGATTAAAGTAAATAAGAAAGGGAAATAAGAATTTATTTTCAGACGTCGGCGACTCGTGTTTACAAACAAGTTCTTCTTCGAGGATTGCAAAGGCGAAGATTTTGCTATTCTGAATGAATGAAAATGAGGCAAGGCTCAAAGTATGCTCTCTATTTATACCTTCTATTAACATTCCAGGAAACAATGGCCGAAAGTCAAAACAAACAATGAGACACTACCAAAATTAGCTATAAACAATCAACAGACAAAATGGAACGGAAATATTTTTGAACCGTAATGTAAACAAATTAAAGGTTTAGAATGCAACTTTTAACATAGATTTTGTGATGACTGAAAATGAACCAGAAAATGACATTCAAAGCAGATACTTAAGATAATATCTTTTTGTGGAATATTAAATCAATATAACTAATTAAAAATCGTGATATGGTTAACCGTTTTACAGCACAACGAATCCATACTCAAAGATTACTAACTGAATAGTATTACCAAACTCCACGATTCAGAACTAATGTCTATCTAGATAAAATCAAATACAAAGTTGAAAAGCAGGACAGGAAACAAATAAATGGAGGGATAAATTAGAATATTCCAAATATATGAAAATAAACTGTGCATTTGTAAATGATTCTCTGTAAATACATTGATTTTTCAACAAAACGGCTTTAAATGGTCTTGAAGTCTTTTTGTATTGAATAAGTTTCTGAAACAAAGTTTAGATGTGCACTGGTGCCAGTACTCTTGACGGAGTTATCGATCAAGTGCGAGCTGCGATCGTTCATTCGCGCAAACCAATAATAGCTACCCCATAAATAATAACTTCCGCGGTCTTCCCATTACTCGAAACCTTATGCTCTTTGAGGTCTCTTCGAACTTCAACTGCTGGAAACTATAAATTCAAAGGTAGCACCGCATGGAAGAAAATAACTTATCCTCAAATCTGTAACTTTGGCACAGTATTCGCCAGACCTGGTTTAGTTTATGTATGAAATTTTTGAGGAAATACTTTGGTCCAATACTTCCACTACACTGATTAACGGGAACTAACTTCCAAGTGACAAATTTAATTTTTTTTTTCGAACAAATTTCCTGTCTTTTTTATTACGAGGCATATGCGATAAGTTCTTAGTCTGAAATTGATGCACTTCTGTTGAAAGAAAATCTGTAGTGTATTTTTCACCACAGTACACTCTGAGGTTCCTCGAGACATTTCCAATCTTCTTGTACTTTCTGTTCTACTGAAGTTTACTATACAAGCGGTATTACTTTCAACCAAGTGTAAGTGTAACGAAATTGAGGAATTCAATTAACGGTTAATGGTACGTCGATAGTATATCACAAACGTTTATGATTTACTACTACGAGATAGTTAAAAGCAAAAAGTATTACGATGCACACCTAGGTGCGTGTGAGTGAAGCAACGGGAAAATGCTAGTTCCTATATCTCGATTATCGGTGGCTTGCTGTGAATTAAAGAAAAAAAATCAAAAAAAATATTGATCACCAGAAGGAAGTTAGTCGCAGTAAGCTTTATGGCATCACACATGACGCATTCCTGGCAAGGAAGTTCGGTTTTCTGTTTTTGATCCCCTCAGGATGGAAAAGCGGTTGATATGAATTCTCTCGGAACGTCGGTGCTTCGAGTTTACCACAGCGCAACGGCCAGAAGAAGTTCGACTTTGTATACAAACAAACAGCGTGCAGTTGGCAGCCGCAATATCGATATATCGCAGTTATACCTTTGGAACCAGGCCAACTGCTCCGACATCTGCATGTCGGGCATCAAAAACAGTTTGCCTACAAACTGTTTTAAACTGTCGTACCATTACCCTGTAGCAGATACTGGGTATTAACTTACTTCATTTAGCAGTGAGCCTGATTGTTTCAACGTAATTCCTTAATTTATATAAGCCCTTTTCACTGTAGTCATTTAATACACACAACCTGTGAAACGGAAGTTATTGGTGACTAAGTGGTTATCGATCGAAAACAAGTACTTTCTGACTGCTTTCAATTGTAACGTCATCCCTGTGCTAGTTAAAAAAGCTTGTCCGTATATCTTTGCTAATGTGTTCATTCCGATTTCATTCAATGATGTATATCTATCTATATATTTAAAGGTAAATAGTGAATGTTAGTTCCAATATCAGATCAGAATAGCTGGAGTTATTTTGATGAAGCTTGGTACACGTGTTTTCCATCGATGAAGTAAAAATACTACCTGGTGTGAAGTCACAGATAGAAGCTATCTGAATTTAAATGTCTCGTTAATACTATCAATATTTCAAAATGAAAGCTGTAATAATATTGCAGAATAAATACAAAGAAAAAAGGAAGGAAAGCTAAATTTTTGTCAATATATATATATGCTTAAGTTGAGCAAAAAGTATTAAACGGCAAGGTCCCATGATAGAGCGAGAGAGGAAGAGAAAAGAATAAGAAGTTTGTACTGACCAAGAACAGCAAATTACAAGGATGGGGACTAGTTGGCGTATACTTACGTCCAGGAAACAACTGGAGGGTATTTGTTGTAACTTGGTACACATTTTTCTCACTGGGGGATTAAAAATTGTGTAGTATTACTACAACATGTCACCTTCTTGGTATGGTTTCTCAACTGGTTTTGACGGGCTTTTCAATGCTTCAGATCCTTCAAGCTCAGGTTTCCAAAGTTTGTCTTACCACGCTCTCCTTCCATTAAAAGAAAAGATTCCCCCAGTCGCAATATTATTATAAAAAAGGTAAAAAAGTAATATGAAATCGAATATATTTATTTTTTGGTGCTTAAATATTTTATAACATTAAATTTGCTGAAAATAAATAACAAAGAACAAATAAGTTACTGGGAAAGACGATCTTGCACTTGTTTTTGCAAAATTACGAATTTTTGGTTGGATATTAGAAAGTGCGTAGCGTAAATTATTTTCAATATCCAGTTTGTCTTGATAGTTTATTTTTATTACAAGAACTGAAAATTATCGTCCTTAGGAATAAGTCCTTAAGGCAAGTGATTATAATCATGGAGTTTTGCTGTGAAATCCTGGAATAAACTTTGTAATGCTTGACCAAAAACATTGATTTATCAATTATATTAAAATCGCATTTGTGAGCAGCATCAGTTTTATTACCAGAGCTTTCTCTTGAATTACTACATTGAATATTTACAGGGCTCTGCCGATATTTTAGGTTTTCAGAGTTGTAACTTCTTAGTACTAAAAATGATGCCTCAGAAGAAACTCTTTAAGTATGTGATGCTAGAATAAAGGTTTTCTTTTCTAAGTGGCAGTTACGAAGGCATAGTACGTCCGACGGTGTAGAGCGCGGGATACGTCCACACGGGTGATGAAGCTACCTCGTACACCACGGCTCCCTTGGCGTGTCATCGCATCCCCAGTTTGGAAACCTATAGCTTAAAGTTTGATATTTACATCAATACACTTTCTTAATTGGTAATGGAGCCTAGAATAAAAATCTGAAAAAATGAAATTGAAAAAATTATTAAATCCCTCAAAAATAAAAATTCATTTGGTTATGATGAGGTTTCAACCCATGTAATGAAACAATGTAACACCAGCATTAGTAGAGTTATTAGTCACATTTGTAATAGTTCTTTTGAAGAAAGTATCTTCCCTGACTCACTCAAGAAGTCAATGATCAAACCGCTTTATAAAAAGGGTGATACCTCAAAGATTGAGAATTACAGACCAATATCACTTCTACCAGCATTTTCCAAAATCTTTGAAAAAGCAATGTACAGAAGGGTGTATGCACATCTACAAAAGAATGACCTACTCAGTAAAGTACAGTTTGGTTTTAGACAAGGCGTTTCAACAGATTCAGCAATTTTTGCTTTTGTAAACAACATACTAGAATCAATGCATAAAAAACTAAATTCCCTAGGTATATTCTGTGATCTTGCTAAGGCTTTTGACTGTGTTGATCATGATATTCTACTAGGTAAATTAGATCACTATGGAGTTAGTGGTAAGCCAGGACTTTGGTTTAAATCATACCTGGAAAATAGAAAGCAATGTGTATCACTGAAAGATGCTAATACAGGAGATGTTATAAACTCAGAATGGGGTATAGTTAAATGTGGTGTGCCTCAGGGTTCAATTCTTGGCCCTCTGCTGTTCTTAATCTATATAAATGATCTTCCACATATACTAGGTGATAATGAACACATAGTGCTCTTTGCAGATGATACTAGCATATCGTTGAAAGATCCATCAGCACAAAACCTCGAAAACATAGCAAATGATGCTATAAAGAAAATTAATAGGTGGTTTAATGCCAACAAACTAATACTTAATGTAGAAAAGACACAGTTACTTCAGTTTGTTACAAA
This sequence comes from Vandiemenella viatica, assembly GCA_031002005.1. Lineage (NCBI taxonomy): Eukaryota > Metazoa > Arthropoda > Insecta > Orthoptera > Morabidae > Vandiemenella > Vandiemenella viatica. Next base: position 359,112,401 of record CM061920.1, read on the forward strand.
AAATAAAACAAAGGACAGCTATAATGTGATATCAGGAGGGAAAACAATCAATGAAAGCAGTTTCACAAGATTCCTGGGTGTATATATAGATAACAAATTGAACTGGAAACAACATATTCAACAACTTCTTAAAAAACTGAATTCTGCAACATTCTCACTGAGGGTAATATCTAGAATAGCTAATATAGAAACCAGAAAGTTAGTATATTTTGCATATTTTCATTCCCTGCTCACTTATGGCATCTCATTTTGGGGAAACTCGTCACAAGCACAAAGGGTATTTAAATTACAAAAGCGTGCTATAGGAACTATTTGTGGAGCAAACCCATGGACGTCGTACAGAAATCTGTTTAAAAACCTGGGTGTTCTAACCATGCCAGCACAGTATGTATACTCTGTATTATCATTTGTAGTGGAAAATCCTGAACACTTCAATCTTAATGCTGACATACATAGCCATAATACTAGGAATAAATATAATATTCACAAGGATTACAAATCACTGTCAATTGTACAGAGAGGGTTAACATTTACTGGAGCTTCCTTATTCAATGTCTTACCAACAGAAATTAAATGTTACCTACAAAAACCCAACTACTTTAAGTCCAAACTGAAAGAGTTTCTGCTTCAGAACCCATTTTACTCTGTGAAAGAATTTTCTTCTTGGAATTTGGTTACTAAGAATGACTGATAAAATAGTATATATGGTGTATGGAGGGGGAAGGTGACAAAGTTGTCCACAATTACTAAAATGATATATGGTTTTTCTTTCTGTTGAAACTTTTGACAATTTAAGTAATTATTGTGTTTACAAAATTCAACTCATATATAGTAACTAACATGGGATAGCATGCATTCAAAAACTGCTGTGAAAAATTATCATACTAACAGGTTGTTAAGTAATTGACTGCTTATGAGTTGTTGGTAATATAATTGATATTGTTAATAAGTGTGTGTACTGTTCCACATAAATAGCAACTAACATGATATAATATGCAGTCGCAAATTACAGTGAAACTTATCATGGTTACTGGTTGTAAGAAAATAACTGATAATTAGATGCTGGTAACAAGTGTATACACTGTTCCACATAATAAGTATTAATTAACTCGGGATTGTATTTTTAGATAACAGGAGATATTGGTTATACTAATGGGTTGTAGCTAACTTGTTGTCAATATATAATAACATTATCAATTACATAGTAATATTGACATTACAAATAAGTGTATGTACTGTTCCACATCCCTGAGATTATTCTCACATGGGATCAAAGTGCACATATCTATCTATCTATCTATAAGTCTTGAAGTTGAGAAAATGATACTACCTGTTATAATTTAACTTTTAATGACAACGTTCTTGGATTTTATATCAGTAGTAAATAAGATGTACAATATCTTGATAGCGGAATGACAATCAGTGACAGACACGAGTGACGAGCATCAGCTAAAATGAGTGTGAGGCAAAAATTTAAACTATTGTCACTAATACGTAGAATTGAAGACCACAAACTTATAATGAAATAAAAATATGTTCATATCTCTTTTAGTTAAACCAATGAATGAACTTTATTGAAGTATTTAAAAGTAAATCCAAAGACCACAGAAAAACTTAGTGGAAGCGAATAATTAAAAATAAAGAACTTAGCACTCCACAATGGTTCAGTGGAGAGTATGGAGCTCCTGAATGTGTTTGATTAAGCATGTAGATTCGTTACTGGATTTTCAAAAATGGATACCAGATTTTGTTTTAAGAAATTCGTTGACTTCCGCGCACTGACGATAACAGCGTGTGGCGTCATGGAAAAATGTACCTCTATAGTTACGCGAAGCTGGCTCGTTCAAGGAACTGTACAGTCAGAGGTGATGCGGCGCGTGTCGTAGATATTTTTAGCATCCCATTCACCGACAGAAGATGGTGTGAAGGGTAGGCGTCCTGTGGCTCTCCATACAGCGTGATGAGATGGAGTGATGAGTAATAGCACGTCACCAGAGAACCCAGCGGAACAGCAACCTACAGGCAGTAAGTTGCAAGAAGCAGGAGCAGCGGGTACAAGCCACGACCTAAGTCAGGTCGCTAGTTCTGGCAGCAACAAGCCGCGAGGGGTGATTAATTGTGATCCCTTACGTCCCTGTCAGTCGAGAAAAACTAGTTTCCTTCATTATCCAGCGTCGTGACGCATCTCCATTCAATTGGTGAGCACTGAACATTTATCTCGCGTCATGACTGGCCGCCTCAGAGCAAAATTGTTCATTATTGCCGTGTATCCCAGCGACAGACTTATTCGCTAAAACTATTTCCTTTGTATTCACTCCTGATATGTGAACACATTATTGGGTGGTCTTCCACTCTACGGGCAAAGCATTACTGTAAATTTTCTATCTGTCATTCAAGACTTCTTGTGGAATGTTACTTAATTTTTTAGATATGTACTGTTGAAGTATTTTTTTATTTTTTTTACTTATTGCTTTACGCCTTGTCGACGACTTGGTCATTAGAGGTGGAATGGGACTGGGGACAAGAAAAGGGAAGGAATTCGGCCATGGATTTTTGAGGGAAGCATCCCAGCATTCGCCTGGAGTGATTTTGGGAAACCATGTAAAACCCATATCTGGATGCCCGGGGATTCGAACCGGCGTCCTCCCCAATGCTAGGCCAGCGCGTTAACAACTCACCACGCTGGGTCCATGGAAGTCTGAAGTTGTTGACTGACTGCTCTGAAGTTAAACTCTACAGCTATAGTCGCCATCCCGTCACCTGTTTTTTGCTATCGCGTCAGTCGCGGATTTCGCTTACCTAACATCCTCCGCAAATTTTATTAATTATTCCCTTGTCTGTTGAATTGTCCTTACCATTCGCGTAACAATACAAGTGACTTCACCCGTTCTTTTCCATCTCCAGATGGACTTTCCACCAATTTTGCAGACAAATTCCACCTCTTGAGATATCTTGAACGATATAACTAAAACAAGGTCTTTTTATGGGTGCTTCGTGAGTCCCAAGGCGTGTTCACTTATAACAAATATTTCAAAGGGCATTCCACTACTGTAGCTCCAGATCGTTCGCGACTCAGTAATTTGGCTAGCACAGACGAGTATGCACAGCGAATCAAGGAATGTGGTCCAGGACGTATATCTGCCAAACAATTGTAAGTCTCCTCGCTGAAATGAACGGTCACTTTGATTCAACAAAGTGCTTTGACTACAAACGAGCAGAACTGTTTGTCAGAATTTGACATCGATGCGTACTTGGATTTAACATGGCAGAAAAGTGCATTGAGGCATGAAAACTCCTATCATTCTAGATTTTTTAATAAATGTACCTGGTAACTTAAGTTACGTAGAATCTCACACAACCTGTTATATTACAACAAATTACATGGTTGTGGCTTGATCACCTGTCGTCCAGCGTCTGTGGGAAAAAATAAAAAAACGAATCAGTTTTTCCTGATAGCCTTATACACGAAAACGTAGCTAAAAACTTAATTACTTATAAATCTCTAGACATTTATATACTACAGAGAAAGAGTATTTTTAAATCGGATTGTTACATGTTTGAGGTTATTCATTTCCTCGTTGTTTTGTGTATTTTCTGCAAAAACAGTGCAAGTGTTATTTAATTCTTTAATATTTTTCGGCGCACTAATCTTTTGGATAGAATTGTATTTAAAACTTAGAACATACAAGGTTTATGCTGACATCACAACTGAAATACAGATTTCATTTCTTGGAACTAAATAATTTTTTATGTTGCTTCGATGAAACGCAAATCACAATTACGTAATTTTAGACAGGAATTTTCTTCTGAGAGATTCTTCTGAGAAATTGCTGCGTTCTCGGACTGAAAGAAAGCTATTAACACAATTCTTAGAACTGCTAATAACTTATTTTTGAAAAACCAGGAACTTAATAAAGTCTCCATAAGCAACCGGAAGCTATCTCCAGTGTAATTTGAGACCAGAGCGAAGCCTGAGTTCCGCAGTGGAAGGAAAATTATCTCTTTCTTGTTTATATTTGCGTGAATATTGTGTGTAACATAAGTAACGGAAATATTTTATTCTTCACTAATGATTGAATTACTAAGTATACAATAAAATTTATTAATTACTCATTGTTTATAACATAATTTTCTTAAAATTCTACACTGTGCTAAGTTACGTATCTGACCAAAAGTGCTAATCCTAACATGTTAGTCATTTAGCGCACTATTAGTTTTAAATTAAAATGAAATCATACAAACAGAGCCTTGTGGATTAGTGGTAACATTCGCTACTATCATTCGGAAGATACAGAATCTTCACCCTGTCATCTAAATTTTACTTCTCAACGGGTTCCTGCAATTACTTAAGTCTAATATAGTGAAAATTTCTTGTAACGATATTCTCCCCTTTCTTTGTCCATCGTCTTCTGTGTGCTCTGATCACTTCGTTGTCCATAGAGTAGAAGACCCCGATGCCTCTAACTGTCGTTTGTCGTCCTCATCATTGTACAACGCGGAGAGGAGTTGGTAGAAGCAATGGAAAACTTGTGTTGATGTGTGCATGTTTTGTGATTGGGAAGTTCAGACGAGTAAGTAAAATACTGAACAACTTTGATTTGGAAGTGCAAAATGCATTATAATCGGCATGTAGTGTTGAGACGTTAACACTATTTTACGCAAATGTTGTAATTAAATTCTGAAGTCAATAAATTTATACATCATACGGAACGAGATATATAAAAAAGAAAGTGTAACAGAGCCTTTCGAGTTTATTGATATAAACGATGTTACACATCTTTTTTGATACTATTTCTGGACTCTCCAATTTTTAGGTTTTCAGACCAGAAGCAACACGTATCACCATTGTCGCTGTTTCTCTCTCACAGATCTCTAAATCGTAAATCATGACTTTTTGGCATCAAAAATGTGTATAGTATTTTTATGTTGAACCATAATTGAACATCGCATTTAAAAATTATATTTTAGGGGAATTCCATACAAGTAAAATGAATAAACAGCACTTATATCTCGAACGCAGCGTATGGGACATGGATTTCTAAAGCTCAAATAGAAGAATTTGAATTTTTTTTTTTTTTTTTAACCTAAAAGAAGTCAGTTGCCGTGAGATTTCTCAGGATAACACGAAACACACTTACACAAAGCTTACATCGTTAGCAGACAGATGACCACAACGCATTTCACTTCGTTCATGATATTAGCAAACAACAAGAGGTTAGTAAATAAAAATGTTTTATTTCATTTTAAATTCACAGAATGCCAATACTAAATGAGATGTTCACCAGGCATAAGTTAGGAAATTACTGTCCTCGACAAAGTACTCAGTGATTTTACAAATATCTGTGACGCATTTGAGAAGTATATGTTTATTTACTTTTAAGGTGTATTAATGAAGCATTTTAAGTGTACATTTGTTTCATGCCAGGTTATCAATAGAACAGCAGATAGACCGCATTCACTTGTCACACGCCACTTCCTACTGGTCACAGGTTTTGCGAATAGCAGACTACCGAGCATTGCAAGAGAGCGGTAACGCTCGGGTCTGGTATTCGGAAGGACGCGGCTTCAAATCACCGTCCAGCCATCCAGATTTCGGTATTTCAAAGTTTACCGAAATCACTCCATATGAATGTTGGGTGGCATAATTTTTCCCGCTCCTTGCCGCCAGTAATTTCCCGTCTCTAATGAACTCGACGTCTACGAAGCATAAAGCCTTAAGAAAACAATGAACAGACTGGTATTTGGAGTTTGCATAGCTTTGTGCAGTGATCCTGATAAAGGTGAAACATTTAGAACAGCGTGAAAATGTTACGTAGCAGAAAAAGGCTGTTTAGTTATATCAAACACGGAGGTAGTGTTTTTTTTTTTTTTTTTTTTTTTATACCAAGTGGATAAAGAATACCATTATAAGCATCTACCTGAATTTCGTCTGTACTAAATACGGGTAATTCAGATTCAATTGTTTTCGAATCGCGGGGATTTTCAGTTTAATTATTTCACTTGTTGCCGGAAGGAACTTCATCAAAACCCTTACACGATTATTGACAAGCAAACGGAAGAAACTTGCTGCATGTCGCTAGTGGTGACAAGTAACTGTTTGTGAATCAAGTAATCCGTTCTCTGCTCGTAACTTGTTAATTTCAGTTTTCCTATGACTAATTTATTATGCCAAAAACTGTGGATTATAAGTGTTGTTGAATGTAGTAATGTTGTTTAATGTGCATATGGAGATTTTTTTTTAATTTTACATTTTACCATTTTACATATTTTACAGTGAAAAACTGTCAAATTCATCTCTACAGATACTTTCTTACTGCCAAAGAGTCTCTATTACAATCAGAGATCTTCACTCAGCTTGCATCCATTATAACCGCGCCAAAACTTAACAAAGGAAGAACGGAACTGCGAATTCAGCCAAAAGCTTTTACCATGTTATAATAAGGTTTTAGTAGAAGTTTGCTTCAAAGCCGCGATTTCCGAAACAGTTTTGCATTTTACTTGGTCTCCGTCATATTTCATCACACAGTTCATGGTGCTCCATATTTGTAGTGCTGTAATGTTATACGAGAGCATACAAATATGGGCCATAATATTTATCAATGTAGGTTCCAGTTTTCAATCTCCATCTGTCGATTCTGAGGGTATTTTTAAATTTTTCGAGTGTGTGATTCTGCTCCATTGTTATGTAAGTTACAAAATGTGTAGTCATCCAGACAACAGCTTGAAAGCAGGGAGAAGTTAAAATTCATTGACGACCGATACAGCACTGTTGTTCAGAAGATATTAACAAGGCAACGAATATTAACGAAAACACCTGATCGGAAGACATGGTGGGAGGAGGGGCAGGAACGGATAAGAATTCTTCCATAGACTTTTCAAGGAACTATCCTGGCATCAACCTACATTGGTTTCGGGAACCTTGGAAAACCGAAATCTCAATGGCCGGACGAGGATTCGAACCCGCGTCCTTCCAGATGAAAGAGCGTTATCGCTCATCCACCACGCTCGGTCAGAAAATTTTCGTGTTTAACCCAGGCCTTTGTATTAGGATTTATGCACAGCCATATTTGTTACCCTGGGCGTAAATACTTGATGAATAAAATTATCCCACCACCACGGCTCTAAGGCTGGTCGTCCACTGCTAGCGTATTTGAGCGAATCGACTATCAACCCAAGCAACTATAGACGACTTTGAGTGGGGCTACAGGGAGCGACTAAGGCCTTCCACTATAGCCCACTGAGTCACGCGACTGTGATTGTTGCAGCAGTTCTCTACCGCGTCTCTCGCGGCTAACAGGTGTGTCGGTGATTTGGTGCGAATATTTTAAGGGTTTCAAAATATTGTGAAACAGATGCAGAGACTACTTATTTTTTTGCAAAGTCCCTGCCTGAAGACGCATCGTAGAAATAGTTCGTGTTGGATTAATTCAATGTTAGAAAAACGGAATTCACTAGGAGAATTCCACCTACAAGTCCTCTTCCGGCCATATGGATCACTCCAGGCCTTCAAAGGCCATGGCCGGATTCCTTCCCGTTCCCTAACCCCAGTCCCTTCCCGCCTCTAATGACCTCGACGTCGACGAGGTGAAAAACTGAAAACAAATAATAATAATAACTTCTTAAACTTTTTACTAACTAAACTAAAATAGAAACAAAACTGTTTACATTCCTTACCAAATACTCGAACAACGTGTTTTTTTTTTTTTTTTTTTTTTTTTTTTTTTTTTTTTTTTTTTTTTTTTTTTTTTACGGGTGCTGGAGTGAACAGCGACGTAAGGTTCATGGGGTTAGTGATCTATTGTTCAGGGCGTCAGAGATGGACTGAACTGGAGTGTTCATTGAGCGGATCAGGGCGATGAATATGGAAAAGGTGCGTGTGGAGATAGTGGAGTCGAGTCCTCATCAGTGAAAACTTGCTGTAGTTTATTCCAAACTGCCATTTCCCAATGAAGAGGAACGTTCTCAGACTTGAGAGTACACTGCAAAAACTGAATATTAGGCTACTATCTCCCTAAGCGGCACTGTTAATAATTGTAATTTTTCTCTCCGGATTTAAAGAAACTGTTTGTCAGAAATGCTATGATCCATTTGTTTGCGCTTACTCTGGGTAGATATGGTAGTGTGGAATCCAATTGTTGATGGTTGAACGGATGGGATGGAGCGTGGCGGATTTATTGCACTGGTGCTCAAAGTATCGAAGAAGGTGAATTGACGCCATGTCCCAAATTACCTTCAGTATCTTGCCAGTTATCTTGTCCAGAAGCCCCTTTGGAGATTTTACGTTTCTTTTCAGTTCCCTCGGTTCAGTAATAAATCTAGTATTTGAATGATTAATATATTTAATTGAATTAATGATTAATTCCACAGTTTTCACTGAATATTACGTGAGTAGCACCGCTTGTCTCTCATATATCTCAACGGTATTTTACCATCTACGGCACTGATTAATTTCTCACTAACCATATTGATGGGTAAAACGAATAAAAACGGCGATATACACGAAAAGGAACGTGGAGCGTAGAATACGCAACGGCTAGTACAAGCGATTAATCCAACTCCGGTAGGAACAGTCGCTCGTCGCCTGTCGTCAGCTACAATCGGTCTCTGATGATCGCTTGCAGTGGACGCTGTTCAGTCACGTTCCGTGTGTTGGGATACGTCGCACCAATACACGCGACTGTTAGTCACTCAAATACGCTTGCAGTGGACGACCGACCGAAGGGTTCCACATAAATCGCACATCCTTTCTAGGTACATGAAAGATAACAGGGTGGCTTTTTCTTGTTCGTTACGCACACAAATTGCCCGACAAGTGCCAACACAGTGATCTCCAATATGGAGGACATAGTGTACATAGTAAATAGAGCTCTGCACAGTGAACACCGGAGCTAGCCTGAGGCGAGATAGGTGGTACCATGCAGGTGTGAACGGCCACTTCACATCCGCTCCGCATGAAAATTCAGGAGCCACAGTTTGCTTAGTGAGAGATGTACTCAGAAGCAACAGGTTGTACGACTGCAGAGGCAACCGGTAAAACTGTTCTAACGAGTAGCTCTCCAGCGGTTTACACAACTTTTCAGTGAACAAACGAATAATTGTATCCGCCGATCATTTGTTAAGAAATTATCCATGAATTACTTGCCTTTCTAATTTGGGAGGTATATTCCCTCAGTAACAATAACAGACATTTTTATCGTATTAATTTTACTATACATATCATCACTCTCTCAACTGGTTTCAATCAATCCTCCATGTTTTCCTATATATATATATATATATATATATATATATATATATATATATATATATATATATATATATATATATATATATATGAATGTAAATTAGAACATTTTCGTTCGTAAGGAACACAATTAGTAAATTGTTGATTCCTGGTGATAAAATAAATGGTTGTTAACGTATGTTATACATTGCTAGTCTGTGGATCAGGAATCACGGTTGTGCGCACGAATAATCGAGACATAAGAACCACCACCCTATTTGAAGCGATTCAGGCTATTTTTGTACTTTGGACTTGATGATGCTATATGCCTCAAATTTATATTACGCTTACCTATTAATAAGTTAAACGAACGTATTACAATTTTCTTTGTTCCTATCCTTTGTTTGTAAGTTATTGATTATCATCTTCGTTGACAGCTTCCAGCCTCTGGCTGGATCTTCCAGTAACACAGACCTCTCCGGTGTTCCTGTCATCCACCTTTCCTCCTCTTTCAGTACTTTGCAGGTTCAGCCGCTCCCTTGTATACTATACTCGAACTTAATCTATCTATCTCGCTGTCTTCCTCGAGGCCAATTCCCTTCTAGATTCAAATTGGACATTTTCTTTGGCATCCCTTCATCATTCATTCTTTTTTATGTATCCATACAACTGACGTCTTGATTTTTTAATTCCATCCTATACATTTTCATATTTAACTGCCTTCCCTACAATGTTATTTAAAAACTTGTCCAAACACGTTGCACCAGTTATTCACATCTGAAACTTCGCCTCTGTGGCCAGAATTCTACTAAGATTTCTTTGTTCGTTCACCTATGCTTCAGAACCGTACTACGATAAGGAAGTAGCGGATCCAAAGGTTGCTTTTTATCGGGGAATAAACAGCGTAAAAAGATCTGGATTAAAAGATAACCGACCTGGGAAGAGAAAATGATTAAGAGAATGTTGGAAGATTGGGACTTTAAACGTCAGGAAGCTTACAGCTTGGTCCACGATCTTGTTTAAAGAAAAGGAGAAAAATGAACGTTCTGGGGCTAGCATTAGTACGCTGGTGGGGAGAAACTATGATTGAGCTGAGCAAACGCGTTCAGTTGGATTGGATAGGAAATGACAGAAGAATTAGAAATGTGGTGGGTATGTGATGAAAGGCTACATGAAATGCAAAAGGAAGTGATTATACGATTATAAACGCTAAAGTTCCAGTTAAAAGTAAAATAATAGAGATTATGTAAGTACATAATGTAATTATACGCAAATTTAACAGATTGTGGCACTCTGTCAATGATGATTATCAAAACTCTAGAGTATTTCCTGCAGACATAATTTTGTACACAGATTTTTCTCTGATATCGAGTAAAAAGTCCATGGAAAATATCAGTTCCTAATAACAACACTTATAGCCAACCTATAAAGATGCATTAGAATAAACGACCATTATACAAAAACAAATAAAATCTCAGCTAAAACAATTCTTCTGAAAATAGTGACCATTTTCGTGTTTGTTTAGTTCTGATCCAAATCTAAGTTTGTAGTGAATATTCACGTCAATTTCTGAAACAGGGTGGTTTCTCTCGGTGTTATAATTTTTATCACTATTTATATTAATTTACCTCCGGAAAACGATGGGCTAGGAAAATGTACGTACGCAAGCCTCTATAATCTCATATACAGTTTCACCAACACTGTGCAGGAGAAGTCTGAAATATTTTTGACACTTTCTTAGGGTGGATAACAATAAATTCTCAAAAAGATCATTCCATATTACAAGTATAGTTTAGTCAGTGGAAATGCAGAGGGAACCTCAGTGAGCTGAACATCGCGTAAGGAATCATGAAAAATCCCGAAAGTTTTCAGAAGTTACAAAGGCACAAATTTGTTGTAAAATTTAGAAGTCCGAGGGGTACAAATGAGCATCACGAAGAAAGATGAACAGATGACTTGGCTATTATGCTTGTCATAAATTTTACTCAGAAGTAAAGCATAATGTATTGATTTACTATAAGAATTAACAATCTCGAAAGAGTTGCTAGGGAAATCATGGCTTTTGTATGCTGTAACTTTGGTAAAGTATCATAATTACGATACTGATAAAGACACGCCTCTTTACTACGTAATTTATTTAAACATGGAATGCACAATGACAAAAGTCAAACGAATTTGATAAAATCCAACAATTTATGGCACCAAGACATGCCTCAGGGCAAGATATCGTAATTTATTATCATTAAACAACCACAAGACTTGGTTCAATAAGCATAGTTTTTGTTGGGATTTGAAATGTTAGAATACCAGTAGCTTATTGTGATATTTGCTGGTCAACCATCCAGATATAATTAAGCCCAGTAGAGGTTAAATTCCGTCATAGGGTGAAAATCATTCAATTCAACGTGGTAGATGGAAGTTTAGTGACTCAGTGATCTTAAGGGCATCGAGGAAGGCTGAAGGGCAGTGGTTTAAAAACATCTTCCACCACACATCGGCTATGTGACTACTACGTTTTCAAATGGCTGCATACTGCAGCAGTCCTCAACTATCATAACAGGAATACAATTCTCTCAAATGAACGTGTCATTAACCACGATAAAAGTTTAACATGGTTCACAAAATAAAAAAACTAACAATTGTTTAATAAAAGTATAATTCAATTAAGTAACTGCGAGAAAATATATTGCCAGTACACTGCGTACAAGCCGTCGTTCTTGACGGGTTTAGAGTCTAATTATAAAATAAAAAAATAAAGGGAAGTATAGAGCTGGAAAAAAAATTACAAAACCCATTGTAAACCAATGACAAATAAGGTATCAAAGGACAGAATAACACATAGTAAACCGAGAAAAATAAAGAAACAGTGCACTTTAAAGTTTATTTCAATGAGATAACTGAGTTAGAAGATATACTGTAGGTAACGGAAAATAATCTACGAAAGATAAATTCTCAAACGAACGGATCAATTATGCAGGATGAAAGTTATCAGAAGAATTCAAAATGTCAGCTACGAGAATAATAACTTATATCATGAGCACAATTATGTCATTTCAAGATGAACAATCCGGATTTAGACATTATATCTTAATGGTGCTAATAATACAACAAAGAGTTTAGTAATTGATCGAAAAGAAACAACCTTCCTTTATTTGATCGTTGGATTTAACAAAGTTATTGTACACGGTTGGTTTAAAAGACGTTAACTAAACTTTAATTGAAAGGAGTGTCGGTTCTCCTATAATAGAAGTAACAGGGGATATCTCCAGTGATAAGCTTATAATCAAGTCCCAAGGAGCATTTTATGAACCAGTAATTGTGGAGAAACGAAATATACATGGAGAAAATTGAACAGTCTACTATTTATTTTAATGACGGATGAAATTTAAAAAAACCATAGGTAATTTAAGAGGTGTTTGGATTGGATGTAAAATTATAGACAACTTTTGAACTTTTGTTAAGCGGACTATATAGTAATGGTGACAGAAAATGATTAACATTTGCGGAGAGCCCTGCTAAGATTCATTTAGGGAGGAAATATTTGCAGCAAAAATATCATTAGACAATGATTACATTGAAGTTACTGGTCAGATGCCAAGTACAATTAAACAACAAAAACGTAAAGCAAATAATGAGTTTGAAATACTAGGGAGTACTTCTGACCAATGAAGTACATCTAAATGAAAAATTGAATGAAAGCTGAGAACATTTAGACCTGTTTAGATCAAACTGTATGAAGGAATAAATATCTACTATTGAAAATAAAAGTAAGAATTTATAAAACAGTGGTTACACGCATCTTCAAATACTGCGTAGGAACAACAGCGAACAAGACAAAGCAAAAAATACAAAATGTAGAAATAATGTATTAAGAAAAATAGCAGGAAATATATGAAGAAAGAAGAAATGAGTATATTAGATTCGTGCAAAGTGAAATGAAATGAATTGTATTCAATTATCCTATAACCAAGCATCGGCCATCCTCCATGACACCTTTATTGGAAAGTATGGGAAGGGTGGTTTTCCTTTCGCCATGATTAGTGCAGCGGATTTTTTGCGTAGCGAATGAATGAAAGCTGAATGAAGGGAGCAATATAATTCACACATATTTTTCCGAAAGACACTGCGCAGTTTTGTAATAAAACCCACGATTTTGGGGCACAATCTGATAACTAAGAATTGGGCACCAATACATCAACTAGCTAACACGAAGTTATGCGCCGGACACCATCACAACCTCAACCACTTGAGGCAACGGAGAGGACAACTAAATGAATAAGGAAATGAAAGACGAGTAGAATTAACATTTACGAGGATGGAATAAAATTGAATAGTCAAAATGGGGAAAGAGGAAACATAAGCCAGCTATGCAACAGGTGGTTGGATGATCCACAAATATTAGAGGCAATTCCTTGATTTTCTGGAACTAGTAGACACTGTACTATACAGGGTGTTTCTAAAAGGTACGGCCAAACTTTCAGGAAACATTCCTCACACACAAACAAAGAAAATATGTTACGTGGACTTGTGTCCGGAAACGCTTACTTTCCATGTTAGAGCTCATTTTAGTGATACAATACGCCATTCTCCAGGGCTGCATCAGCGCATCAGGGATTCCATGCGACGGAGGGTGGATGCATGTATCCTCGCTAAAGGAGGAAATTTTGAACATTTCCTGTAACAAAGTGTTTGAAGTCACGCTGGTACGTTCTGTTGCTGTGTGTTTCCATTCCATGTTTAATGTGATTTGAAGAGAAGTAATAAAATGAGCTCTAACATGGAAAGTAAGCGTTTCCGGAAACATGTCCATATAACATATTTGTTTGTGTGTGAGGAACGTTTCCTGAAAGTTTGGCCGTACCTTCTTGTAACACCCTGTATATTCACTTTACAATAAAGATACAAGTGTACAGTGTATCGTAACAGATATGTGAAGAGATAAGCGAATCCGTAGACTGAAGGTTGCAAAATATTGATGAAGCTGACGAAGCCTATAATAATCTAGATGCCAGTCACCAAACGCGTCTTAGAGGGAAGTTTAACAGGATTCCATCATTTATTAGTTTTTATAAACGATAATGTGGGCAATATTAATAGCTGCCTAAGAATGCTTACTGATCATGAAGTTTTCTTGCAGGTGTCTGAAGAGCTAAAATCAATTGCATGAACTTCAAGACAATGCGCTCAACGAGCGAAACTAAACCGCCGATCCACGAGCGAAAATCAGGTAATTTAGTCCCTTACAAAATCAATTTATGTAAGTAGGTACTGAGATGAAACAGTAGAAAGTAACCCGAACTGGAAATAACCCATAACATCAGCCATGATCGAAGATAATTCTAGATTCGAATTTTTAAGTACAATTTTGAAATATTAGAGCTAATACACGAAGGAAATTTCGAATAATATTTTACTTCTGTCTAACCTACGATACTACAGTGGCGTATGGAACCGGTATCCTTAATGATTATTTAATGGTATCGGGAAAGTAGAGAGAAGAAGAGCATACTTTGGTGACAGCTTTGCGAAATTGTACCAAATCTAATCGAAATGTTTTTCTTCCGTTGTGGTAGACAGAGGATACAGTTTCCGCTTAAAATTATTGGCTTCGTTCATGACTGCAAGGAAATACATTCAGTACCGCTGTATCTTGATCACAATGGCATCATAGATGAGCTCAGAAGAAAAACGCTAAACGTATTCGCCTAGCCTGGTGGATGAGAGGTAACGCTCTGGCCTGTTATTTTGGAGGACGTGGGTTCGAATCTCCATCCGATCATTCAGATTTCGGTTTTCTATGGTTTTCCGAAATAACTCCAGGCAAAAGTCAGGATGATACCTTCATAATTACAAGGGCGAATTCCTTCCCGATCATTGCTCTCATTTTTCACCCGCCTCTATTGATATCGAAGTCTACGAGGCGTAAATTAAGAATGAAAAAGAAAATTGTAAGTATTGTTTCTTCCCTGGAGCTATCCGTGATAGGAACACACAGAGAAGGGATTAGTTTAGACGCAAAGCACTCTCTGTTATCCAATTTTTTCTTTTCAGTGACAGAATATAGGTGTGGAATTTCGTCTGTTCATGTTAAGTCAGATTTAAACATGAAATTATTGTGCCATTGTTTCATATTATATCCAGTGCAAAAATTTTCTACGTGAGAATATTTTTGTTTCACTATATAAGGCGTACAGTATGATGGTTAACTTTCATTTTTTTAGTTGCTTTATAGAAAATTGAAGAATTTGTGACTTAGTAAATAATATATTTATAAAGTTGTTGAAAGGTTTCGTTGTTTGGTAAGTAGGACTGACTGCAGTAACGTAGCTGTTTGAGCGTATTGTAGCAAGTAAGATGAAAACGATTTTCGGTGAAGAGAGCAATCAATGTGTGGATCGTTTTGCTGTCAAAACAATCTTCAAAATCGAGCAATATATAGTATAGAGTCAGAAATTGTAAGAAAAGAAATACTTCATATAAAAATTCCAATATAATTTCCTGAGAGAAATATTGACCGCGAATGAGTATTATAGACAAAATTGGCACTTTTATGCTGTAAAGCATGTCCTACGGGTGCGGCTAATTGTGCACTTGATCTCCAAATTGTTCTAGAAAGTATATACTTAACTGTGAAGTTTCCGTCCATTTATTTGTCTTTTTTGTTTGCAATTTTTTTATTTTTACTGCTTAACCTCTCTTAACAGCGAGGTCTTTAGAGACGGGAAAGGATGGGGGGCAAGAAATGGGAAGGAATTCGGCCATGACCTTTTCAAGGAAGCATCCCGGCATTCACCTGGAGTGACTTGGGGAAACCATGGAAAACCCAAATCTGGATGCCCGGACGGGGATTCGAACCGCCATCCTCCCGAATGCGAGGCCATAACGCTAACCGTTACACCACCACGCTCGATTTTTGATTCAAAAACTTTTCAAAACTTTCTGGGAATCGTCTTTTGCCAGTTGATTACAGATTCACGCACAGGGTCTTGTTATGGTTCGGCCAATGCCTTATCGCATAGCAGTACACTGACAAATGAAGTAAACCTTGTAATTAGTGTGGTGCCACAGTTGCCTGTGAGGTAGGCAGCGGTGACCGCACCCAGTGACCCACATCCCAGCCGTGCGGGACGCCCCGCCGCTAGGCGGCGATGCCCGCTGGCTGACGCCGTCGCCGCTCAGCTGTCGCGAGCGGGCGCCTCGCGCGGGCGCCGTCCGTGCCGCCCCGCCGGGTGGGGGTGGGTGGGGGCGGGGCGGGCGCGGTGCCGACGGCGCCCGGTGCACAGTGCAGTGCGTACCGTGAACGCGCCAAGGCACCGGAGTCCGCGCGACGATATTGTGCACCGTGCCGCGCCTCCGACCGACACTCAGCCAGTGCGCGGCTACTGTGAGGTGGCGCTCACACCCACGCCCTTCAGCATCTGATTTTATTTCCGTATTTCTGTGACACGTCAGATCACCATCGCTATTGGTTCCTCGGTTGCGGCGAAACTCGTGTGTTCTCCCCCGCACCCCACCCCACCCCGTCATCACTTCCCCAGGTACACGAAACAGCAATCCTGCCGCCCCTTCCGGTTGTGTATTTGTTCCTTTCCTCCTCGCTGTACCTTCTTCATCTTCTGGAGCCGTGTGCTGGTAATCTGTTCCTCTGGAGTCACTTCGGAGAAAGTCGAGATCCATCGCCGCGAAGAGATGCCGGAAAGTGAAGGTAAGTGACATAAATATTCTACATCACGTATCACCGTATTTCGCTGATTCTTAACTCTTCAACAACTATATCTTTAGTAGCAAGGATTTTTTCCAAGTGTACTCCTTTTGAAGACAAAGACCTCATCTGCAACTTGCTTCGGGTGGAACGGGGAAAATGGATCTGTCATTTTCTTGTCAACTTTGAATTTATCACCGCTAATTTATTATTATTTGACACAAGATTGTTATTTTGTTTAAAAAAAATAAGTGTCATTTTTACCGCAGTATTTAGTCCAAGGTGCAATGAATTGAAAGTAAAATGTTCAGAAAAGATTTCGATTTTCTGCTCCACTGTGACTTTACTAAACATTTAAACTACGAAAATAATGACAAAATAGGTTCAGTATTTTGTTTTTTTGTAAAAGCAAATAACAATACTAAAAAAAAATGTTTGGACTTCACAAGCAAGTTATTACAGGTTCCCAAAAATAAGTATAAAAAATTAAATATTTATAATGATTCAATAAGGTACATTGTAATAATTACAATGATTGAAATAACGTAAGAGTCTATTGGAAACCGGGATTAATTATTCAGTTTCTGTAGATTCAGAATATGACAGATAATACCGGACTACTCATTTTATAGTATCCTGGTTTTTACTGGACTGGATTAATTATTCGGTTGATCATAATCCTTGCAAAGGATAGTGTACGAAAGAACTGTCAGATTAGAAATACTGCATTAAACCGATCACATTAGAAGTAACAGCGTCACACTGCTTCCTTACTGACGTTAGGACAGTGTTCTTTCTTTTGGTTCGTCCGTAGGTGTGCTGTAATTGTTTTCAAACTTACTTCGTGGATTAACTCTTTGTTTATTTGACTCCTAAAACAATTTTCATGTTGCGCTGTGGCCCACTCAAGGTGGCATCATCTTCGAAAAACGCACTCAATAAAATCACCCATCTCTTGTGCAGACGGTCAGAAAAATGTCTTATATGGAAGACTACCTTTCTGTAAATCTCATGCGAGTACCGAAGAACGGAACGTGTGAATAAGATTTTGGATGAAAGAGAATATTTTCTTTAGATATTTGTATAATTACTTCAAAACGACTATAATGTTACCTCAATCATTGAATCGTAATAGAATTTAAAGATATTTCGTGTTTCGGAATACATTAGTCAGAATAAAAGATAGACGCTAACAGTTCGTTACTCTTACGATGACATTAAATTTACAACATATTAATTATTTACGTTACAACTAACATATAACTGTTCAACATCCACATGTAGGGGATCAACACTGTCTTACAAAAAGATGGAGAAAGGAAAGCAGTACCTCCATTGTCTTCTTCATTTCAGTATTTCATTAGTTTATCATTTTTAAATTACAGCCGTGCTTTTTTTCGTGAAATCTGCTTTTCGGTTTCTTTCTTGTTTTTCGATATATTTCGCCCTCTAGTTTCCTATTTCATATAATTCATTTTACTAATGAAACGGAAAAAAATTAACTATTTCCATCACTAACTTTCAAAAAGAAAAATTCGCTTCCGTAAATATTGTGCGGAAAGTGTGAACAGCAATACGCAATAGTCATGCCTCCGCAGAATAAATCCATCGCAATACGCAACGACCTACTTCCGCCATATGCTTATCTACATAACTCCGGTTCATCACAATGATAGAACAGTTCACTATAATACTCACGTCTTTACATAACCGAATTATGATGCTTGGCACTAATGAAACAAATCGAAACAATTCGATCGTGCGAATTTTCTGACTAATATCAACACAGTGCAACAAACTTATTTTAACAACAATAGATGCCCATGTTACTATACATATAGGAATCAAATGTTGCAAAACTGAAAAATAAAAATGATAAATTCACAAAATAACCTTAAAAAAGAAACAAACAACGTAAAATTCATAAAAATCTTTTCCATTTATGCCATATTTTTCTGCACTACAGTTATCCCGTATTAAATGCCTCACCGCTAGCCATACATAAACTTTGCTTTATTTTTCTCACGTTGACATAAGTCAGGTGTGTTTGTTCCAATTATTTTCCTTCATCAAGGGAACACTAGTAAGAATATCACTGGTACCAGAAAATATATCCAACAGTTTCAAGATATTTCAGACAAATTGCAGCTGTATTGTAGGATTAACTCGTGGTGCCAAACTTTTTACGAAGATTTTCCTTCCTCTAACTTACTTTTGTTTGCTCTACTATCTGAGTTTAAATTAAATAAGAACGGTTATCTTTTAGATTCCGCTTAGTTACGATACAACATGTGAGCTTAATAGAAATTCTTATTCGTCTTCGGAATAGCATAACCGTGGTAGACTTTCTCTGTACACATGGTTATAAAAAGAATCCGAATCGTATGCCATAGACGGAAGAAGACAGGTAAAGAAAGTACCGTATTACTTCAAATTCAAATTCTGAATTGTTAAATTTTCTTTGTCACACCTATAATAAGAGATTCATAAGCTTTTTGACCACCCCGAGTTTAATTTCAATATACATTTATTCTAAAGCCTCACACACATAATATTGGATTCAACTTATCCATTATACATCTATATCTATCTCCTTGGGAACAGCTATAACAATTTGTATACAATTGATCTTTCTGACAATTTTAAGATCGACTATTGAATATAGCATACGTCCGATTGTTAATATCTTCTGTTGTTATATGAAGCTTCTATTCATCGTATCTCCTGCAATCCGGCTTATTTCTTGCTTCAAGGATGTTCCGAAACAGTACTATCATTATTGTTATTTACTACAATTAATATACACAATAATAAACACATTTACATACACACATGCACGTTTGCGTAATATATATCCTTTACAATGTGCAGAACACCATTAAACATCCCAGTTGGTAAAAATAAGTTAAAAATAACTTTAAAACTGATATTAAAAAAAATGGATAGTCACAATTAACGTTAGCATTTAGTTCTATTACCATTTTTGATGATCGAATAGTCGTTTAGTTCTAATTCTTTATTTCGTAAAAAGTTCTGAATTTTTGTGTGTTACATGACTACAAGCATTTATTCGGCGTAATAAATACCGGCAAGCTGTTTCCACAATATTTACGATTGCTATTTTTATAATATGGTGCCTGATATAAGCATCGACCAAACAAATTTATGGAAAGTTACTAGACTTTAACTAGAAATTTAATGAAATTAGTTTTTAACTAACTAAGGAGGATTATTTGAAGAAGGGGTAGAAGTTTACCCATAACTCCAATAACTAGAACAAACACCAAACTTTTATCAAGCAGAGAAATCTTGAGATGAAATTCGAAGAAAAATATTTGTTTTTAGCGTTATAGAGTTCAATAAAACATTGAGACACCAAGCTGCACACAATTCTTAAAACTTCTTTTGCTCAGCTCTTATGAGCAATACTACCTCTATTCTGTTACAAACAAATTGGTGTTTAATATTGAGTTGAAGATGAGTCAATAACGTTATAATTATCTCAGTATTATTTAATAACAATAATGCGCAAGAGAAAACATTAAAAATTCGTGGAAATATATAAAAATCTCACAAATACTTATTTCTCTACTTACTTCCTTCAAAGTCTTTCGGATCTGTAGACTAAAGGCTACTGATACTTTGAATTTTGAATAATAATTCTTAGTAATCGTGTTCAACTGTGATTATAAAACGAGCCTTGTTATTGTCGAAGACAGCTTATCAAGAAGGTAGCATGATTTGCGCAGCTTATATTATTTCTGGTAGATACAGTAGAATTGAAATTGTTTTATATAATGTTTATACATTAAGTTCATTCACGATTAAAAAGATGCGTATAAATTTTTCGATCTGGGTAAAGGATTGTGTTATGTGAGATATTAAATTGAGCAAACGTTGAAGATAAATACTGAATAATATTACAATAGTGTTGCAGTGAGTCTGTAAATATTATAAGTTCAAATTATCATATTGTGCTACGTCAAGCATCAACTTAAAGATTACACATGGAGTTTGTTCAGTAACTACATAAATTGCATCGTCAATTCGTTTCATTCCATTTCGTGAACTGCTTCCGATACTTTCATCTACACAGAATAGTAACCTCCATTTCCAATTTTTCATGAATTAGTGACCGAGTTACGTATTATTTTAACACGTAGTTCTAAAAAGAAACACACTGCTCGGGCCACCTTTTGTGTTTACTAAACTACGGGTATATTCTAAACCTTCTGTTCAAACAGTGGAGCAAAAAAAAGTTTTAAGCGTCACATCGTATATTGAACCGACCATGAAAGTTCTGGCTGAATCAGACATTTCGATCCCAGATCTAATATCTTATAACCAGGTAAGAATGCGATAGGTAAATTATTTTCCTTTTGGCAAACACATGGACATCTCAGCAATCTAATCATGTTCAAACGAAAAATTATTACTACTGTTTATAAATACTAATATCATTTTCTTTCATTTGTGTCGCAAAGGAACCGTAAGAAACTTTAAAAAAATTTATTGGTAAATTTTAAATTATAATGGATAAAATAAAAAAAGAAGTCTATAGATTTTATTTTAAAATAATACATAGTTAAAGACAGTATTTCTTGGGGATATGTGACCCAATAAGTGATTTATTACGTGCTGCGTTTATTAGAGCGTCTGAAATACATCTAAGAGCAGTACCGCGCTAGAAGAAGGCGAATGCAGGTCGGCCGAGGTCATAATATAATAGCAAAAGGTGACGCCAGCTGGGGCATGGAAAATTATTTGTATTACAATTATTCACAATAAAGTTGGTGTAGTTCTGGAATTTTCGGCTAGCTCTTCAGTGTGTCATTTTCGTTTCTGTACCTTTCCACCCATTTGCTAACACACTACTTCAAGCTTTTATTTCATTCACATCAGGTAATTTTTATTTTAGTACATTGTTTCCTATCTTTAGTGTGCTGTGTTTATGCTGAACTAGAGAAAACTATTGGCAGAGAGTAAAAAATTCGATTTAAATATTTGCTGCACTTTTCCTAGGAATACTAGAAAGAAGTCTTAAGATTGAGACTGATGGATGATTTAAAATCATTCTTTTAGATGGTAAATGATCAGTCTCAGAGAAGGAATAAAGTTTAGTGAATCCATAATTGGCAAAAAACAGATTGTTTAAAAGTGATTAACGACGTGAGTGTCAGCAATCGAAACCATAAATCTGTAGTACGAAAAAAATAAAGAAGGGAGAAAAAACAACAACAAAGGATGATAGAATTTAAATTGGAACGTGGTCCCAGAAGGCCTTGTTGTAAGGAAGAAGAAGAAAGAAGGATAAGTATATCTCGTTTTAGGTGGATTCGAAAGCTTTAATTAATATAATATAACGCGGTGAAACGTCCCTGGCACTTAAAAATGACCCATCATGTTATTCATTCTGATTAAAAGGAAATAAGTTATCGCCGTAAGTTAACAAAATATTAAATATTATTCTATTAAGAGACAATTCGTAAAGAAAGTCACAAACATACAATGGTGGGTTAGCAAGTTTGAAATACCCTGTTGCAAATTAGTCAGAAGCCCCTTATCAACTGTTTCGTTGCTATATAATTTCCTGACTTTTGTAATTTAATTTGTTTTCCAGCTCAAATATTTAAAACAAACTGATGCTATGCTTGCTTTGTGTGCCTCAATTTTTGACTTCCAATAAGAATTTCCATCTTTCGTATTCCTGTCCGTAGGTGTGTAACCTATTTACTGGAGTATATGCGAAATTCTATGACTTACGAGTGCAGTGAAATACTTCTTCCGTAAACCTATTTGAGTCGCAATGACTGGAGGGATAAGATTCGAGAAATAAGATGTCGTATTGATGCTTTTATGTATTCTCTCTTCCTTCGTGCTATTCTGGATTGGAATGAGCAGAATTAAGATTGGTGCTTAGCACCCTCTACCACTCACAATGTTTGTGAATTGCAGAGTATGGATGTAAATGTAGATGTAGACCTACAATTGAGATACTGTTGGAACTTTCGATATAGTTACGAGTTTAGTTTTTTCTCTGTAGGCACCCTTATTGTAGCTTCTTAGAATTGTATTAGAAGAAAAGAATAATTGTCTAGAGAACACCGTCACTTGCGAGGAAAGCTCTTTGCGCTAAATGTGAGACAGTCTCCGCGTGTTATAAAGATGGCGTTCGCCGCTGCTGACACAAACCTTAACAAATCCGGAGAGCCGTCAGGGAGGCGCGACGATCGATATGCGACTGTCATATGTCGCGGTCGACCTCAACTACACGATACCGACCCATCGACCGCCAAGTGTGTTCGACGGCTGGAGTTTGATGCCATGTCTCCCGGGGGAGAAAACGGAAGCCCTCTCCAAAGGATAGAACAAAGATGAAGAGAATTTTCTTTCTCGAGTGGCTAGAATGTGATTGCCAGAAGTCTGGGCAGTAGATTTCTTGCTCAGGAATGAATCTTGTAACTAAATGCTGTGCTAAGATGCTATGTTCCTACAACATGATGTTTAATCTGAACGTATAATTCTTGCTGCGTAAAAAAAAAAAAAACTCAAGCTCAAACAGACGTATTTACAAAGAAAGGCAGTTAAACAATCAAGAACGATATTCTCTCATTCCAGAAGTTTTTTCTGCAACAGAAAATGATGTTACCTTTTAAAGTATTCAGTTAATTAAAAGTTAACAACCTTTAAACCTAACCATATACATTGATAACTTATACAAACATAATTACCATTGTTAATTATCGTGTGATGGGTTTTGTTTCGAACTATTAAACGTTTCAGTATTTATAACAGTTTGTAAATAAACTTTCTTTTCGTAGACGAAACTGAAGAAAATACATAGGAAGCCGAAACTTTATAACGGATTTTTCTTCTAGGTTTCAGAGATAATAACTATTAGTAAATAAACTTTCCTTTCATAGATAAAAAAAAATCTTTCAGCATGTAAAGACGAATTAAATATTTTTTAAAATTAAAATGAAATATCAAGCAGAAATTTTTTGTAATTATAAGTTAAAGTTATCAGTGTGTTATAATGAATTTTAATTAAATATGAAGCATAAACTTAACAATGGAGTTTTCTTTTAAATATTAATGGTTTCAGTGGTTATAATTATTAGTAAATAAACTTTTCTTTCGTAGATAAAAATAAATAAAAATTTCTTCAGCATATAGAGACAAATTAAATAACTATTTGGATTAAACTGAAATATCAGGTAGAAATTTTTTGAATTGTATTTTAACTTAAAGTTGACGGTCTATTATAATCTTTTCTTTAAAAAAATGTATAGTGTATTTGATAATTACAGTAAAATATTTTCCTTTGATCAATACGTGCTACTTCTAAAAAAATTGGAAAATTTATTGGAACCTTTAGAAGAAGCCTTACTAAGCTAATGTATTAGAGGTAGGATTTCCAGTTAAGATCCTCTGAGAATACAGTTTAACGCAAAATCTGAACCTCAGAGTGATGAAGGCCAACATCTTACACACAAAACAAGCCTCGGCAAAGGTAACGATCAATTTAGATAGTTGCCAAAATAAAGGCTCATTTTACACTATGATCGTCCATATACAAATGGTGATTAAAAGTTTATTTTAACTAAAAACCGGTCTAGAGAAACTGCTACAAAAACGTAAGTTTGACAACGTTTTAATAACACTTTCCAAAAGCTACCACTTAGGTATTGGTCAGTTCGTGGAAAAATATTTTATAACACTACAGTAAAGCTACTGAAAATATTTAAAGTGTGCCTGTAACCATCTTATAAATTATGATTAAAAAAAAAAACCTTTTAACATAGTAAAATCTCGCTTCGCCATTCGTTTATTCGCTACTTCTTCCACAACAGGCAATGGTAGGTAAAGAGAGTACACATTGATTAAAGCAAATACGCCGAGGGAATATGAAAACCACATCTCTGGCTGACTTCTAAATGTTTTTATCTCCGCCCTTCATTTTCAACAAAGCACGTCAAAAATAACAATAATTTTTATTGCTATGTAAGGGAAGCGTAATTTTATAAACGATTATTTATTTGTTTGATATATTTCGTAGTTTTATACATTTCGTGTAAACTTAGTCTGAGTTTTTAGTAAACTTTCCTGATTCTTATCTTTTGTCAAAAAAAAATTTAGGTTATGTTGCGACCTGGTTCTGTTAACTGCTACACAAAACAAATCTTAAACATCAGATTCTCTCTTCTTACATAAATTTATGCATTTAATCGCCGTAAAGAAACAAATAACAACATGTAAATTTAAACGAACGTTATAACGCACTGACAACTTAATCTAAAAAAAAAAGAAATATCTAGCAAAAATTTTTTGTATTGTTTTTAAACTTGAAGTTGTGAGTGTGTTATAATGAATTTTAATTAAATATGAAGCAGAAACTTCATAATGGAGTATGCTTTTAAATATTAGTGGTTTCAGTGGTTATAACTATTGGTAAATAATCTTTCGTAGATAAAATTAAATAAAAATTTCCTTCAGCATGTAGAGACCAATTATTATAAAGTTTACATCTGCCCTTAGTAGGCTATTTGTGTGCAATTACTTCTTCAAAAGACATTTTCCTTTTAGTTGGAAACTCAGTTAAACTTCCTTTTAAAAACATAAGGGAAACTAAAATCAAATACAGGTTATTTTTTAAAAAATTCCTGGTTAGAGAAGCAGTGTTGCGGTGGCAGCCAGTTTAACTAACATTTCAGGCATTATGGAGACTCGCCGAATGTTGTCGAGTTATTCAGTTTACGTCCAGTCTTCATTTTCAACGCATCTTATTGAAATTGATTAATTTCCTTATAAAAGACTGTTTTCCAAATACTTTGGAATGTTTGCATACTACACACAACAATTCTGATTATATAAGTATTCCTTTTTCTTTGGTACCGATGTTTTCGAAGTTATAGGGCGCTTCAACAACTAGGCTAGCAGTACCTCCCATTATTTTCTTTCATTCTGTAACGAATTATGAAACACAACGAAGCGTTAAACTATTACGAAATAAACTCTAACTATATGTATAAACATTCACGGGAAATTAGCCGAGTGAATCTAATAGTGAAACAAGACGTTACGGCGGTCAGTGCTCTGTCGCCTTTTTCAAGTGAGAAAATTTTCCCGACAAAATTTTATTTTCTTACTTACAAATCGCAACCAACATTAAGTGACATACAATTAACGTTTTCGGATCCAGCTGAAGCGGAAAAGTTTTAGAAGTTAATAAAATAATTAAAAAAGATTTCGGCGATGAACAGTTGTCAGCCACAAGCTCCTTTAATTAGATTAAGGCTTTTAATTATGGTGAAAAAGTTTAGAGAATCAACTGAAATCTTGTGGTAGGAAAACAATAAATGCAAAAGAGAATTTTCTTCTTGGAATAGCTTAATTTTCCCAATTTAAAACACACTTTTAAAGAAAATATAATAAAGAAATTGCTAGATTTATTTTTATTCCCAAAATAAATATTAAATTTTTGATTTATATTTGGAAGTCTCTTACATGTCACCGAGTGTGCTGTAGCGGTAACGTTCTGGCCTCGCATTTGGGAGGACGTGGGTTGGAATCCCCTCTCAGGCTTCCAGGTTTGAGTTTCGCATGGTTCCCCCCAATCACACCAGGCGAATTCCAGGATGGTTTCTTCCAAAGATCTTGGCCGAATTCCTTCCCGTTTCTTGTCCACAGTCCCCTTCCGTCGACGAGGCGTAAACCAATAAGTAAATCAAAAGAAACTTATATGTCAATAAGAATAATGTCTTTTTTTTCTGAACCACTTCGTCTTGGTAATATTAAATTCATTACTGTAAACTATTTAGTGGAAGCAGCTGTTTCATGTTTGCTCTAAATTTGACTTAATTCGTTCCCGCTCAGCATATAGCAAAAATTTTCCTATTCTCTCTACTTTCGCCATAGTTCATGCTTAATGCACTGGTAATAAGATAAAAAAAAACACGGCAGCATCTGTTGTGTTAAGATTAATTCACAATATTTTACCTACAACGCTCTTTCTGGTTATGAAAAAATATGTTTTTATATATTGTTTATTTATATTTACGAATTTCTAGCTATTTTGCAATAGTTACAGTTTATCCTACTACTTTTATGATGTGCTAGTTCTTAGGTCAGCTTTTAATAATAATTCGATAATGCTTTTATTGTAAGGAGTCAAGATTGTTAGGTTATTCAGTTTCCAAATAAGGGAAATTCCAAATACTGTTATTCATGAATGTAATAACGTTAACCATGGACCAAACGTCACAGAAAATACTTACAAAATAATTAATATTTTCGTTCAGAAAATAGAGTCTGGGATTTGCGGCTAATACTCATTTATGCGTATTTTTTTAGATTCTGAGTGCAATTTCCCCATACTACCAAAGTTCTTGCAATTTAATTGGTTCTAGTAATAAAAAGTTTTAAACGTGATACAAACAGAGAGATCTCATATACGTAAGATAAACATATTAAAGGAAAATTCTTGAACAAACTGCCAGAAGATATTTTTAGAGTTGAAATAACAAACTATGAGTCAACTGCCAAGAAACCCAGAGGTAATATCGACTGTCAGTCATCACATTAAATCTGTTTTGCATACCAGTTTAATTTCAGAAATCTTTCAACAAAATTTGAGCCTCAAGTAATTCATGCGTCAGGGGAAAAAAAATTAATATTAGTTTTAAGTGGCTGAATATATCCATCTTGCTAAATGAGGATGCAGTTTACAGCTAAAAATTTTTGTAACGCTTTCTGATCTTAGACGTTACCATTTTTTGCACTTTAATTGTTGGCAGTTTACCTTGTATTCATTACGAATTTATTGATATTTTGAATAAAGAATGCAAAGTTTCCCCTGGTCAGCCAACATTTCCTCATGTAAAACACATTAATGATGGCAAAGTCTCCCAATTTATATGCTTAAATTATACACATTGACTTTAACACTCTAAAACGTGTCTTATTTAAATACATCGCAATTGACATATAGAAAATGGATTACCTATTGCTATATTATCAAAAATAACAGTTGAACTTGATTATATCGCTGACAGAAAATGGCCTACGATTTTTCAGTTATTATATTACCAGATAATTGATCCTACATTATCGCACTGCGTGGATATAAATCATGTAGCTACGTGATTACCAGCAGGAAATTAAACGCAAAGCATAACAGGTATCTGAAACAGCGATAATAACTCCGTAATGAACCGTGGTTTACTCAAACAGTAACAATGAGTCGCTAAAAACTATCCGAATAACCTCAACTTTAATAATTAAAAAAAAACTGCTTATCGGAATTAATAAATATCAGCATAACATATTAGACAGAATCTACAGATAAATTTTAATTTTGTGTGTGTAGGATAACTTGGAAATTTTCTTCATTTTTTCCGACGTACACAAACTTCTGATCTATGTCCAGCATGTAAAATTTAAATCTTATGTGGTCTCAGATAAGATATTAAGGCGAATAGCTTTTATTTCAATTCCACGACAGATTGTCAGTGGTATCGCTGAATTGTACTTTCATAGTTACTACTGCCTCTCATTTTTTGAAATAAAATCAACCAAATAAAAATTAATGGTCACAAGAAGTGGCCTAAACTAACAGCATTAAGACAGAGAGTTCTAGCGATTCGCGCTTTTATGTATCTGTCCAGAATCTACTATATATTATCAGAAGTACTACACATTTTTACCAGTATGCATAAAGTTGGAGACGACCATTGGTGACAGAATGTTTAATTTTATATAATTATTTTTTATTATAAACTAAGTATTAAACCAACATGGAACTTAATTAAAATCTTTGAAGTTGCTCCAACTAATAAACTGCTACGGCAACAACGATTACGGTTGAAGAGCGGTATCGCTCGACTCAGGTTTTCAGGAGGATGCGGGTTCAAATCCTAGTACGACTATCCTGATACTGATTTTCCATGTTTTCTCGAAATAACTCAAGACGAATGCAAGGCTTGTTCCTCCAGAAAACCAGGGCCTTATCACCATTCCCCTCCTACCTCTAATGACCATGACTTCGACGAGAAGTAAATCCCAAACAAAAGATGCTGTTACGTTAGTTGACAGAATATGGAATTATACAACAGTGGAGGCTTTCTCAGAGTTGTATATTAGTGAAATTTTCTCGGGAAACTACCCGAGTGAATACGTTTGTATGACACGACTGTTACTTGACAATGGCGGCAGAGTATATGACCGCTGAAGCGTTGTGAAACGTTTTCATTCGGTTAGTTTCCTGAGAAAATTTCACCTAGAATATGTAATTGGTAGGAACTGCTTAGGAATGGGAGAGTGTAGCTAAAACCGTTTCACGATGGAAGTCTGGGGTTGATATGGGGTCAAAAATTAGAAGTAGTACGCGAAAGGAAAGAGACTACAAGTACCGTACATCAGTATCTGATCTCAGCCGTGAGGGAACGAGTACCTTTTCGTTTATAGGTAAGAAACTTATGTACTGTTATAAATATAAGAATGCGCATAGCACAAATATAAGCGTTCATCATCATCTTATTGGTTTAAACCACTGATGCCTTCCGCCTTCACACATTTTGTTGTGTTGACCTATTCTTAGGTCGACTTATCCTCCTTCTTCCCTGTTTTGGCTTGTAATTAAGCAGTACCTTTGGTGGTCTGGTGCCCTTCATACGTGCTACATGCTCCATCCATTTCTTCCTACATCTAATTATTTCCTCATTCAGATTAAAACTTTCAATTTTTTCCTAATTTCTTTTCTTATTTTACCATATAATAAATTATACCCAGCTACGGCCCTCAGAAATCTCAGCTGCTTCGATCTGCTTTATTTGTTTTTTAGTCAATGTCCATGGTTCGCATCCATATAGTAATTTTGGAACAGCCAATACTTTGTAAAATTTCTTCATTGTGTCTCGTCTGGTGCTCTTAAAATTTGATTTGATTACTTAGCACAGGTATTAAAATTTGGTACTGACATCGTCATTTCTGGTAAATTTATGTCATATCTGAAATATACAAATTTGTAAATTTGTTCTAATCTTCTGTCAATAATAACAGTTGAAGCCCGTACTGTTTGATCTCTCTTGATTGTCATTACTTTCGTTTTTTTTAATAAGATTTTTCAAATGGTAATCATTTAATATTTTCATCATTAAGTGTAACCCTCGTTGTAAATTGTAATGACCACAAGCTTGCCCTCGATTTCATGCGTAAGGGAGTGGGAAAATTTTCTTTTGTTGGTAATGGTGTGAGGGGTTGGAACAAATTAACAAGTGTGGTGATGAATAATTTTACAAAAACGCTTAAGGAATTTATAATTAAAATTTGTAAATCTTAATAGTAAATGAGGGAGGAATTTGATATTCCAATTAAAAAAGAATTTTAAAAAAAATGTATATAAAATGGGGTAAATGGATGACTGGGGGAATTGCCACTGTAGTGTTAGCACCATCGCAATTAAATTAATAATAATAAAAATTCATCTTCTGTCTTAGCTGAAATCATCTATTAATCAGCGAAAAGCATTGTATCTAATACAGTATCTTATCCATGATGGATTGGTGGAACTTCCGCGACTGTGATGTCAAATATGGGTTGTAAAAAATACAGCAACGATCCATCATGGATAAAATATTATTAATGGTAATGGTTTAATAAACAACATCATATTGTGACTGGTTGCTGTATTTTTTACAACCCATATAATACAGTATCATTAACCTTAAAATTATTAGGCACAAATTTCAATGTCGTAGCCAGTATAAATGTTAAAGATCGAAGGTGAAAGTAGACAATCTTGTCTCACTTCTCGTCTTGTTTGAGTCCGATCACTGTCTTGTGAAATTTTGAGGTATCTGTATTACTCTTACTACGCGTATAAGCTGAGGGTAGCCTTTGTCTAACATAATCTGAAACAATTTCTTTCCATTTTCCATATCATATGTTTTTTCACAATCAAATAATACTATGTGTGTCGGTATATTAAAATCTCGATACTTTCCACCAGTTAGGTCACGTTGAAATTGCAGCCTGTACACATGATACTTTCTGAAGCCATTCTATGCTTCGTTCATCAGAGCTTCTGCTATTACACTCACCCGCCTTTTCAGTCGTCAATAGTAATGTAATAATGTTTACTCATTTCATGGATTAGTGTTATAAACACTACAACAAAGAAGTAGTGTAACGTAACGACTTCGATTTAACAATAGTACAAAAATAATTTTTAAAAATCTAAGAGTGACTGTAGTTAATGGGGTAACTTCTAGTGTTAAATACCAACGGTAAACTGTACACAATTGCTGACAATTCACTGTCTGTCACAAGCCTCTAGCAGTTAAACAGAATTAGTTGGCAACTTCATATTTATACAACATGTTTTTTGTTGATCTTAAACTGAATATTGTGTTTATATTATGTTTAAAATTATGCTCTTGTGGTTTTCACGAAAAAATAATATTTTCTACCTTAATCTGTGAGGTATATATCCAGATGCTCAAAACTCGTTCAGGGTTTTACTTAAAAATAAATACGTGAGCAAACTTCAAATTAGTATATTTAAGATTATTTCTGTTACCAGGTGTATCTAAAAAAAACAGTATTGCCAAGGAAATTTAAACTTGTCCGGAATATATAAAATATCCCGTATTTAAATGAAAAATACATAAAATACTTATATCGGTACACTTTCAACGTTTCAAGGAAAAGAAACGTAAGTTTTTATTTTGAAGTTATTTTGCCATGTGTTAACACTATTCCACTAAAAATTGCTCTCAACTGAGGGTTCATTCCATACGAATATGTCTAT
This sequence comes from Vandiemenella viatica, assembly GCA_031002005.1. NCBI lineage: Eukaryota > Metazoa > Arthropoda > Insecta > Orthoptera > Morabidae > Vandiemenella > Vandiemenella viatica. Next base: position 359,144,135 of record CM061920.1, read on the forward strand.
AACAAATTTCATTGGATCCAAATCATTGCACTAAAGATTCGGGCGGCAACGTAGCTCGACGATGGGAACTGTAAAGTGAAGTACACTACAAGGTGTCAAGCAGTTAGTGTTGAATTACAACTTACTGATGACCTGCCATGTACACAGTATGTGTTAAAAAATCGTTAGAATACGAAATTCGAATTGCGTAAGGCTCGTCTCGCACTTGCCCAGTTATTATTGTTTGTATGTACGGCACTAGATATATGTTAAACGTTTCTCTCAAAGCCTCATCTTGGTCACACACGTTTGTCTGTGAGAACAAACAAATTCATGGATACAGCGTGAATTATGTTGTGGCTATATTATAGCAAGTTTCTCTTCAAGCCACTTGGGGTATGTCTACACTTAATTAGAGCTAATCACTAATGTTTATTCATGTAACGAGGAAGCCGATTTTTTTGGCCGAATAGTTCGATAACTTTTAGTGGATGAAGTGGGGTGGGACTGCGAACCCCCGCCTCTCTCATACGGCTTCCACCCCATTCGCTTCACGGGCGGCTTCTCAACTTAGTTAATGCGGTCACATATCAAGGGGAGCTCCCTCCATTACCACGGCGCTGGCGGTAGTTAACCATCTCCCTCACCGTAAGTGATTTCGGCTGACGCTGCAGCTGTTAATCGCACTTCCCATCAGCTAATTGCCGTGGTCACTCAGGGCTAAAATTAAAACCTCAAAGACTCCACTCGATTAACATTCACTTTTCGTTGCCTTTGGTTCTTCATCAACAGTTCCTAAATGGAAATTTTCATAACGTTACCCCATTTTGATTTTCAACCTATTTTGATCACGTTTGCAATATTAATTAATCACAAGATAACAATAAATTTCTGTAGTTTCAGAAAATTGAATCAAAGCATGAAAATCTTCCTATATAGAGGTATCTTACGTTGTTCATCCTTAAAATATGATCAACGGAATAAAAATCTTTGCATTGTTTGAAGTGTAGTAATTTAATTGTTGTATTCCGGTACTTTTTTTTCTATATTATAATATTTATGAAATTAGTAACGATAATCCTTGAGGTAACTTCCAACTTCACTCTAACTTCTCATTCTTGATTAATAATAATTGGTGATTTTAGGTCTGGTGGTATATAATGAGGCTACAGACAAACTGTGTGAAATTTGAAGCATAAATTTTCCAGTAAATTTTAATCAAAACAGAGGATGAAAACTATAACCAATTATTATATGAAAGGGGAAAAATATCAATACGTTCAGCCCTCTCCTTCAAACCAAACTTTGTACAGAAGAAGGAACAAAAATTATAAATATTATCAAATATTTTGAAGAAAAGAAAACTCTTTTAACGAAAGAGGTATTATGGTTTCCTAGTGTTACTTTCTTCAAAGCTTTTGTCATTGTGTTAAAAAGGGATTGAGATGTCTAGGGCTCTTTGTAGAAAAATTAATTTGTTGGAGCAATGGCATTAAATCTTTGTGTACTAATTAGGTAAAAGGTAATGAATGGTATATTTTGTATTTACAAATAAATGAATGATATTAATTAAAGTTAATTCATTAATGAAAGATTTTATTAAAGGTGTGAATTATTAGACAACTAAAAAATTGTCATAATTTTAAATATTTATAAAATAAACAGTAAAAATCCTAAAGACGAGATTGATCCCATATTAATTTGGAGTTTTATAATGCATATACACGTCAAAAAAGCAATTTTACAATAATAGTACATTTCAGTTAAACTATCTCTCATTATTTACCACAGGCAGGGACGAACTGGATGGAATTAACAATGGCAGCATACTGATGAACTGTTTGTTAAGTAGAATGGTACTTTGCCATAATTCATACAGCAGTAAACATGCATAATCGTCACCTCAATTAGTTATTTTAAGTTTTAATGCATTAGTATTGATTGATTTGTAAGTGGTTGTAATTGTCGATGGAAAGAGAGATAGAAGTTTAAGAGTATAATTAAAAATGCATATAATTAAAAATACAGACGATAATCTTACTTTTTGATAGAAAACCCTGTAGGATTGCACCAAACAATTCCTAAAACTAATTACAGAAAAAAATATTCAAAATGAGGAATGAAAAAGGTGCTGCACGTGTGATTGGGGGAAGGGTTAATTTTTCCTATTAATTGAGACAAAAAATAGTAACTTGGGAGGAAAATTTGTCCCTGCAGGATATCTCCATTCAAAAAACGTGGTTTTCAAGTATTCATACTGTGTTGATACCTTAATATCTTGTCTCGACATCTGAAAGATACGGTCTGCAACTATACGAAAGCAGGAAGAAACAAAATTTCAATTCATCACCGTCAGAGGAAAACAAACTCGGATTAAACAGCTTCCTGTTTTTGTGTTTAACTGCGCGCGAACAATACGTCTGTGATTAAACTCGTTTAAGACTGGTTGTGCACGGCAAGGCAATTACTACCACATTCCGAGTAACGAGTTTCTATTTTGTCCGCTCAGTGAACAATGGCCGCAATTAATAACGGTCATGTGATCTCTTGGTCATTTCTACGCCGCAAAAACCGATAGAGGCAGACACGCATCGGGCAAGTGAAACATTCGGCTATACCTCACTGAAAGGCTACTATGCTACTTCTGATTTTAACCCTTTCCAGCCCAAATTAATGGGGATATAGAAAATAAATAATTTATGCTGTTTTATGGTTTCAAATGTTTCCAAAAACACAAAAAATGTTAGTTTGTAAATTTTTTTGAACAGGGCTACTTTTTTTTTCAGTGGGTTCATATGGACCCAGTGGGAAAATGTGATGGACGAAATTTTTAATTGATGGATAAACTGTAAGTAAAATGTAACACAAAAAATATTTAAAATGTGGAAAACACCATAGAGGAAGTACACATGAGACAATTTGGTTCAGAAACAGTGGAATACAGAGTTTAGATTCCTGCTGCTTACTTATTGTCAAGAGAATGTTGTGTCACATGGTACAAAATACAGGTAGGTAAATCGAAATTATTTATTAATTACTGTTATATTATAGTGCACAACAACAAAATGATAAACTAAGCATGAATACAATGACTCTGGCCACGGAAGCCTACGATTACATGAATACAATCATTTGTTATCGTACAGTAAGAAACAATTCCCACTTATTATCTGTATTATTACATGTATCCCAAAAATTGTACCATTTTGAAAGAAATAGTATTTACACTGTTTAGTGTTTTTTGAGTAGCATATAAATTTGTTTCTTCATCAATCGTTGGAAACATATAATCCGAAAAAAAAATCCAATTTGAAGTACTGTATAGCTGCCATTTGCTCAGAAGGCTCTGAAAAACTTGCATTGCATTGTGTGTCAAAGTCAGAGCAATCAAGGTCCCCATTTTTCCACCTTACTGCAACTGCCGCCTTTTTCTTCTGAAACCTTTTGTCTAGTGGAAAGTGATCTAAGTCGGCAGTGTCATTAGAAACATTTTGAGTAGACTCATTCTGCTGTTCAGTTGGTAAATCGTTAGACAATACCTCAGCGCAGCTCTCATTTTCAATTAGATTGTGTGTTGTTACCAAGATTTATAGATTTTCAAATTCCTCGTCTGAAAATTCCGAAAATGTTTTATCAGACAGTTCCCCATTCGGAAGGTACTCCAGGATCTCCGCCTTCGATAATTTAGACATCATTTAGAAAGTAAATATTTTTTACACATGAGCTCATTTACCATGCACACGAACAGCTATCTCCTTCTCCCAGTGGGGCCATATGGACCTAACATTTTATATGCCTCTTGCAGAGCAAACTAATTCAATTTATTATTGTAATAGTGTGGTTTGATATTGCTATTTCATACAATTCAATAATACATTTTTTTAAAACATCAATATTGGTAACTTCCCTCAAAATTAAAGTAAATCTTACACGCCAAACAACTGCTGACCATTCATTACACTACCAACCGTAAAAAAGTCACAGAAAGCTTTCTAATTATTCTATATCTTTGGTGCTGCCATCTGTTGCTGCAGAAAACATGTAAGAACGTGATGGTGCCATAGGGAACCAGTAGGAATTCATGATCGTATTTTAAATGTGAAAAAAACTTTCTGGGTCCATTTGGACCCGCTGGGCTGGAAAGGGTTAATTTCTTCTGCCTTTCATTCCCCTACCCATAGTACTTCTAGAAAATACTGCAGAAGTGACGAATGAGAACAAGGGGGACAAAGTTCGAATGAATCTTCTGTTTTTGCAATTATATTATGGTCATATGCATATTCTGACTTCACATTTCAATTTTTCTTCTTCTTTCCCTGCCTTCTTCCTTTGAATTTATACTTTCGTGTTAGATATAGTAATGCAAGGTTTTCTATCATCTTTAAATCACTGGCTCATATTGCAAAACATGAATATGAATAATTGTGGAGAAAATTAACCATACCTCGAATTACGTGGTATGGGTAAAACAGCTTGAAAAATGTACACTTTAGTACTGGACAACTTAGAATTCTGGAAGAAGTTAAGAACAAAGACTATAGTTACTGGAGGGACTTCATTCACTTGAGGTTCAACGTGACGCACTGAAATAGAAGATGAAACGTCGTTACAGAGTAGTTATTTATATTCCACCATCTACTGACGGTAGCTTGTATGCGTTTCCCGTATAAAAAACACTTTTGTCAGCTCTTATATACATATTTCACGCAGTTTCCATGGGGTTTTTTTTTGTAGAAGGGAATGATATTTATTTTTCAACGATCCATGATCCTCCATTGTTCCACATTATCAAAAATACCTTCTTCAATTTTCAGATTTCCTCTATAATTTTATTTGACAATTGATACAACCCTAACGCTCTACAACCTTTTCCATTACCTTCATGTCCGTTTATTTCTTGATTTCTTATGACATACCTCAGTTCTTACTTGATTAGGAGAATCCTTTCAGAATATTACTCTTTTCTTGACCACCTTTTCCCAGCGTTTTTGGATCATTTGCATACGATGAGTTGTACTCACCGTTGGCGTTGTAATATTTGGTGCTATGGTTTTTACCGCCACATGACATTGCTGTCGCCAAGCATATTATATAGACTACTGCCAGGTCGTGCTAAGTACTAATGGGGTAACCAAAGTATTGCCATCTGTCTGCGAAATGTGTATATATGTTTTGTGAGTTATTAGTTTTCTTGTGAAATGTGTGGTTTGTGAGGAGGAGATTGGGCCCGTCCCGGCAAACGCCATGCTGGCTGCGGGAAACCCCCTATAAACTACAGTCTGGACGTCAGGCACGCGGTGGCCTGCTCTCGTGCTCGACCCCTTGTACCAGCCTGATCCAATATGCGGCGTCACAGCATAAAAAAAAGCTCCTACCTAAAGTTTACAACATGACCCGGGATTTCGGTTTCACAAAAATAGTCTACGAACTTCTCAGCAATAGGAAATTCTACGTCAGATTTCAGAATTCTAAAAGCCGTCCACGCAAACCAAAAAATGGACTACCTCAAGGAAGTGTTCTTGATTCAGCGTTATTTAAATATTATTAACCCCTGGACAACCATGGTACGTCCTTTATCTACGCTGATGATCTTGTCCTAGCTGCTCAACATGTGACTTTAGAGGCCGTTGAGGGTAGACTTACAATACGTCTTGAGTCCCTTGTAACCTACTACAAACTCAAAAAAAAAATAAAAAAAATACCGAAGTCTGTGCATTTCACTTGCACAATGAATACGCTAAGCGAAAGCTGAATGTGACCTGGAATGGATCAACTCTGTTGCACAGTGAAAATCCAAAATACCTGGGCGTAACTCTTGATAGATGTCTCACGTTTAAAAGCCACTGTCTCACTGACAAGATGAAAGTATCAGCACGCAACAATATCTTAAGCAAGTTGTTCGGATCTAGCTGGGAAGCTAACACAAGCGTCATCCGCACCTCTGTCTTGGCATTATGCTACTCCGCAACAGAGTATGCATGTCCTGTGTGGCAAACATCCAGCCATGCTAAGACAGTAGACGATGCACTCCACAGAACATGCCGGTTCATCACAGGTTGCCTCTCACCCATCACCTGTGAGAAAACTGATGATACTAGCTGGCATCACCCCTGGAGATATACGCTGGGAAGTTGCCACCAGCGTGGCAAGTCTTAAAGTGAATGAAGACGTCCGACACTCCTACATGGTTATACGCCAGCGCCATCGAGACTCAAGTCCCGTTCAAGCATCATGCGAACTTCAAAGCCATCAACTGGAGCTCCAAACAATGAAAGACTACTGGCTTGTGAGAAGAGATTACAGCAAGGGTTCGAGTGGATCAAGCCAAAAGAGGGTCTACCACCTGGGTCAGAACAACCATGACCCATATGGAAGTCGCTAAACAGGCTTCGAGTTGGAGTTGGCCGTTGCCACTTGGGGATACATGGGAGAACAGCCAGATACCACATGTTCGTGCGGGGAGAGAGAAAAAATGGTACATTTGCTGTCTTGTCCAAAAATTGGAATAAATTTATCTCAATTTGACCTCGAATCAGCTACTTACAAAGCCATCGCATTGGCAGAAAAACTACCACATATTTGATGCTGTCATCGACACGAGAAGAAGAAAAAGAAGTGTAACTGTGTTATAAAATTGTATTTTTTTCTATTATGTTTTAGAATATGTTGGTCCGTGAAGCTAATTAGAAGAGAAACCAGTAGATGTAACGTTGCACGGTGTTGAGAACGTGGATCGACATAACAGTCACTTTAATATTAAGAATATGGTTTAAGCTGACAATTACAATATTACTACATAACATGTTTCAATATTTTATTTTTGCATGTATATTCGTTTGAGCCAACTAGGGCCACGTTAGACATTCGTTTGATTTGATTTGCTTTACATGTGTACGCATCCGCGTTACAGCTAGGCGGAATCCAATCCACGGATGCGTTCTGGCGTACTGCATATTGCACAGCAACCTATGCCAGAGTTGAAGGTCGGGTTAAGGGCTTATGAAAATCCATGCCTATGCAGGTATTATAACCCAGCACCTTTAGATCTCAAATTCAGAAGTCTTAATCTCTGAGCCACTATGCAGCTTAGTTTAATACTGTAGGCTACATTGCCAAACTACCTTTGCGAAAATATCGCGAACAAAATGCGATTAATAGTGTGGTTGGTCGTTTTCAATAGGGTCAAAGAAGAATCGCCTCATTTGAAGCAAATTGTTTATTTTTTTGTGTAACAGGTACCTAAAGAAATTTTACAACATGTTACGAAACAATTAGATAAACGTTTGTACACGTAAAACATATATATGCATGACAAACTGTTACTGGCCTTAATGGATTATAACTAATCTGAAGTAATACACCAGCATATCCCTATCTCTGTGATATATGTTGCTGCGATAATAGCCCGTGAGAAAATTTCGCGAATATATTGATTACGTAGGAATTCTGTAGCAAAACAGAAAAGTTCTCGTAACAGAAGCTGATGTCGGATAAACTACGTATTGTGTAAAAACACAATTTATTGATATTTCTGTTATATGTGATGCTGCTATCCATCGTTAAGGCAATCATTCCTTGTCGATGTCAGTGAATCAGTTTGTTAATATATCTGGGCTGCTATCTAGTGGCTTGGCTCGTAACTGTCTCGTAAGTGCCACCTTCTAGACATTACTTTTGCTTTTAAGGGTCAAATTTCGAAAAATTCTTTTCTTAAAATATTATTTTTCCAAAGTGGGGACATTGTTCATTGAAATGACACCTCATTTCTTAATTTAGATTAGATATCAAAGCAATTAAATGACTCGTAATCAAGAAACACAAATCTTGTAGAAATATTGATACTTTTGTCCTTTAAGGGCCGAATTGCGAAAAATTTCCTTCTGAAAATATGATGTGACCAAATCGGTGTCCTTAATATTGAATATGATATCTCTCTATTTTGGGTAGGTATCAAGGGAGATAAATGGTTCGTGGAAAACAAAAAATGTTTTGGAAACAAGTGTATTTTTGCCATTTAAGGGCCGAAAACGGAACATTTTTTTAAAAAAAAGATATGATGTGACCAACACGGAGACCTTAATCCTGAATAATATACCTCATTTTTCTATTTTGGGTAGGTACCTTATATGAAGGGAGATAAATGGTTCAAAACAACAAAAAAAGAAAAAGGTTTTATAAATAATTGTATTTTTGCTTTTTAAAGCTCGAATTGGGAAAAAATCCTTTCTTAAAATATTTTGTGACCAAAGCGGAGACCTGAATCTATAAAATATATAGATCTCGAATGCTGTGGAATTACAGGTGAATAAAATATTATATTTTTTTAGGTCATATGGCATTTATGTTGCTGGGTATATTTAAATTTATTTATAATGCAAGACAATGCAATCGCAAGCAAGAAATACCCAGACCTTAGAATATACCGGATTAGTGCTAACAATAACTGGATTCTAAGTATCTCAAAAGTTTACAAAGTGAATATGGAACATCATGGCGTCATAGGCCAACAACTAGATGTTATACATATCATAAAATTCCAAGAGTCACTAATTAAAACAAAAAGGACATTAGCTGAGTCATGTTACAATAAACAAGAAGCTTTTAGAGTTCAATGTTTGGTGAAATAAAATGCCAGCTAGCTCAGGGACACTCCCACAATTAAGGCTGAGATTATATTCCCAGGTAGCGTTTACGGGTATTTAAAGCCTCGTTAATACCCATGAAACCTTGACCTGGCGTCGGAACACATTACCACGACGATTGCGACACAAAGTGCCACTGTCAGATAGCGATCTCACGGACGGCTCTTCCGTCCAGGTGCATCTAAGTTGACTGCCTCACGCCTCAGCGAGCCAGTACGACTCGATCTGTATCGGGTCGCTATCAGCCAAGAAGAGTCGATGTGCATTGAGCCACGCCCGGCCAGAAAGTCCTCTTTGCGGCGTCCTTCCCGCCACCATGAAGAAGAAGGCTCCTCCTCTTTCAGTACAGCGCCCGCATTACATGAAAAAGAAGCTCTGGCTTAATATTTGTCGACCCTGTAGTTACCTGCCATTGGTGGATTAGCGTATGCCAAAATCACGTGACCTGCAAAGCGCCGGTTATTTGCCTTTTGGATTTGCGCGCAGCTGAGCAGAGATGACTTTCCACCCTCTAGCGTCTTGGCTGAGGGTACAATGCCCCCGCCTCGCCTAACGGGAAACGTTTATCTTCCCTGGCACCACTTATTGTGTCCGCCGCGACATAGTGTTGCCAGCGAAAAGCTTTGTCCAGCTATGCGAATGTTCAAAATTTTCCACTGACCGCCAATATTTTCACCAATTCATATTCAATTTGCTCCTTTACAACAGCAATCTTGTATTAACTAAAATTATATAATAATTTGGCCGCCCGGGTTTATCATGAATAAATTGACTAAACCTAATACAATTGGCATTGAATGAACTGTTATAATTAATAATCTGAATATGGTAACAACAAAATAATCTGAATATCGTAAGTCGCAGACTCTATATTCATGGGGGATGGCATGAGAATGTATTACTGTAGGATGAAGGGAGATAATGGCTTGTGACTAAGAAAGAACACCTTTTTGAAATAACCTATATGTTAAATTGTACAATAATTTATGTATTAGCTAAAATAAGAGTGAGACTAGGTAACAAAAGAAGATTTGTTCTATATTACTCGGAGGGAAGACAAATGGCAAATGATGTATTGGTCCGCTTCGTATTTCACACGCATATTGCCATTAAATTCTGAAACCCACGTTAACGTAAAAAGTAATTTGATCAATTACCAAGGAATATTTCTCTTGCTCGAGCAACCGCTAGTAAGCAAATCCTGATTAGTTGCCGTAAGGATGCAGGTACTTTACGTGTTACACAGTTGGCATGGCGACAGACTCGCGTCATCAGTTTGCTGCTGTTGGATACTTCGCATTCTTCGGGTGATGGTGTTTACATTTAGGCTTGGCCTCCGCATCAGTCGTTGCCCACACATCATTAAATCGCAGATGGTGCTCAGTTTGCAAGTGCAGTTTCCGTTTCTTGCCCGCACACAGCAAGGGTGGCCGCACTTTATTTTTTGACAATAGCGACGTTTTCTCAGCGTGTTATTGTGTTAGAGGGACTGATTTAGAGGGACTGTATCATTATGTTTACATTATTAGTTAAAGTTAACTCGTATGGTATTAATGGTCTGTTTTTTTTTTTTTTTAAACTGCTTAACCGTTAAGCCTTAACGTCTCTTAACTGCGAGGTCTTTAGAGACGGGAAAGGATCGGTGGCAACGAATGGGAAGGAATTCGGCCATGACCTTTTGAAGGAAGCTTCCCGGCATTTGCCTGGAGTGATTTGGGAAACCATGGAAAACCCAAATCTGGATGCCCGGACGGGGATTCGAACCGCCGTTCTCCCGAAAGCGAGGCCAGAACGCTAACCGTTACACCACCACTCTCGGTATTAAGAGTCTTAATCGGTCACCGAGAGCAGGGATTCAGTTGCAGGACATGCACTCCTTTTGTGGCTAAGGTAAACTCTCCGGGTAATGCGACGAGATACCGTTTTACGTGGAATCCGAACCACGGTGATCCAGCTGAGGACAGGTTTCGAACCTAGCACTAGGCCGCTTATTTGAATTGCGAATCATCTGAACATTGTTTCAAAGTGATTGTGGTGAAGTTTTATTATTCATAACCAATTTTACTGTGGTTATTTAGAAAATGATTAACAATCAATTAACCACAAATTTTCTAAATAACTCTTAATTAAATATGGTATTTCGATACGCTACAATATTTGAAACCCTTAAGTTTATTTTATAATTCATTGGACGTTTATTTTTTAGTTCCCACTGTATGTGATTGAGAACGCAGTCATCTTCCAAGGTTGACAAATAGGTGAACATCAACATTTTTCTAAATTAATTTTTTATCTTATGTTTGTTTGGAATTCATACAAACATTATAACGTTTTATTATTTATGCACTATAATTCTTGGGCTGTTGTGTTTTTGCCGTTATCCTTAACACGTGAAGAGAAGGATTTTTTTATGTATTATTTCCATAATTGTATTACATTCTCACAGTTCTAGATATAGTTAGAATATTCTTGTATTAAAATCCATGTAATTTACTTTTATCAAAGACAATGTTATGCGATTGCAGAAGTAATAATTTAATTTTATCATATTTAATTTGCCCATTTCCTTTATTAACGATTTTAGACTGAGCGCATTATCACATATGATACAGGCGTACGATGTAGCATGAGGGTAATGTCAGTAGCTACGTACTGAATTAGTGCCAATGACAGAGTTTGAAGTTGGCGCGTATTCGGTCTCTGATGTGGCTTAACCTAATCCTGTAAACTGCAGTGTAAAGAGAAGTTACTAGTTAACGCGGAGCTCAAACCCAGAAACATTCATAGATTTCTTCAGACAAGCAGTTACCCCGGAAGAGGAATACCACTAATATTGTACTGAATTAAGCTATGGAACAATGATTTCATAATGGTCTCAAAATTTGTATTATTATCAAATATTATCTTAAAATTATACCTGTAATTGCTTCCTTGTTTGTTAAATATGGTGGTGTAGAGCGTTAATTATTTTCTAGTACCATGGTGCATTCGATTAGTAGGAAGGTGTCCGAAAGGGGTAGAGATGTTCGCTATTGGCGTTTCCACGTACTCGTAACATGACCGTCGTTTCCCGCAAGGCTTGCTTTGTAGATATCAAATGCTCTATGAGTGTTCCTTATTTACACGAGAAGACATTACATACATTCGATTACATCCCATGCAAGAGCAATGTCAGAAATTTTAGGCACTATGTAACATCAATCTTGAAAAAGTTAATATTTCCTGTCAAATAATTACACGACAGTTTACATTTAGCATCCGCATATAGATTACACATATACAATAGTAGCTACACTTTATACATCCCTTTCAAAACAGTAGTGTAAATTTTTAAACAACATAGTACACCAGATCAATAACAGCAACAGACAGCAATTGAATTTCGCAATAAACAATCCTGCACCTCAACCAATCCTCATCAAATGCTAAACTCTGTAATAAAATGAGGTTACGCTGGTGGGGAGGGGATGATTTTTTAACTTTATGATTATTTCTGTCGACAAGAATCTCGAAAGCTGCCAGGTTACAACAAAACTGACAATTAATATTTATTTTATTCTGTTGGCACCGCTTTACACCGCTAGGCATATTTATAATTAGCATTAACACAAAATCAATGCAAGATATCGAATACAAAGCCTAGACGTTACAATTGGCCGATTAACCAAAGTAAACAATGATTGAATTTAACGATGATTCAGGAATTATCGAATGAAATTAAATATTGAAGTTAACAAAATATGCATGATATGTCGTAATAACAAACATCAGCAATTAAACCATATGCACTTCAACATGAAAATTAATCTCTGGCGCCGTTAATACAAGAAAATATTATGGAACTCGTGATAAGAAATGGGCTTCCACAACACATAATTTTCTGCCAAAAATGCCAACTAGCTCAGAATGATTCTGTTTGATGAGCAGAGATCTTTATCTCAAGTCACTTACGGGTCTGTCACATTCTCAAGAACCAAACGAAACATCACCTGCGTGAGCACATTACCTTCAAGTAGACTGCGTCAATGGTGATTGCCGCACAGCCTATGATTGTGCGATATCGATCCTGCGATCAGCCGGGTACGATATCTTCCTTCTTGGCAGACGAGGATCACCAGCCGGCGGTCATAGCACGGTCACTGGACGACTCCTTCCAGGGTAGAACCGTCTATCCCAGACCGCGTACCAGGCCAGAATACCCTTCTCCATTCCAGGAAAGATAGCTTCTTCTTCCCATCGGCAATGAATATGCGGACAGAAAAAATAAGCCGTGCTTTAACTTATGAGAACCCCCACGTTACATTTCATTGGCGGGACAAACTATCTTGAAATCACGTGGTGTCACAGCACACGGCTATTTGCGACCCTTGCATTCCGCGCGTCGGTTTGGGTGGGAAGGTGCTGGTCCGCTTTCACAGCTTCACCATCCACGCCAAGGGGCAATGCACTCAACCTTGACCGGTGATAGCGTGGTGACTGCCTCGTTTCCCATTGTCCCTATGGCGTCGCTTAGGCGGGGTGGCTAACGGTACTGCTCCCGACCATCACCTTAAGTTGGGGCCTCCAGCCCTCGCTATAAACAAAATTGTTACACTCGCATATTTGTATTGGGTCCATTAATATAAATAATCTTGCATATTAATTTAACAATTTGGGTTGCCTGATATCAGTGTCAATAATCTAATCTAGGACCTGAGTAAATTAATGTAATTAAATAATCTGAACGATATACAAATTGGAGTGGGACGTAAAAGCATCCCACTACAACTACCAGAAAAAAACTGATCCAAAATGCTCAGTGTTGAGTCAAAACTACTATGATTTCTTACCTTAAATTCTATTTCTTCTGGACAGGGCACAGAAATAAGAAGTTAAGGAAATTTTATCACTCTCGCCGCGCAGTTGGTAATGATTTTTAATCATTTTCTATGTCGCATCTATTCCTTCTATTACGGTCATGCATTTCAAGTAAGCATGATTTTATGTTACAAAATGCAACAGGGTGTTTATCTATTGTATTGACAATAAAAGAATACCAAATTTCCTAAACAGATTGCTGCACGAGATCTGTGATTCTACAACAAAAATAATTAATAAGAAAACTTTGCAATATTGAAAAAATCCTCAGAGAGAAACGTCATAAGTGATCAGGGAATAGAGGTGTGCAGTTATACAACAAACATGTTTCTATATCATCCATTCGTATTCCTCTGTTCATTTGTTTTTAAGACCACTCGGTTTACTTTTTTCCGTTATGTGTTTACGAGTAATATCACTGCATCCAGTGAATTTTGTTTTACTATTTCGCAGTTGTGTCACAGTCACAACTGTCGTGTAATTCATCCCACACAACGATATAGCTTACAACAGAATTTGTCATCACAACAAATATTGAAGTTCATCACTGCCTTATACAGTGCAGCTAATGGTAACTCCTCGTGAACGTGAACATTAAAATATTCTAATTGCTTAATGGATAGCAGATGTGTTCACGACATCGCAAATCGTATTGTGAAATAGTTACATGGTTCGAAAACTGAGATAATCTATTCCAGTCTAATGTAAAGACAGAAATAAGATACACACAACGATTTGCTCTATTCAAACATGCCTAAAGAATAAAATACAATTTGTTTCAACCAAATACTTTCTAGATTATTCATATTTTCAACTCGTAGATCTCTCTTTTTTCCGGTAGTGAGAATAAATTAAACAATGATATTTTCAAAACAAGATGTGTTGTTTAAAAAAAAACTAAAAATAAAAAAAAGACGTCAACGTGTAGTAAATCCCTTGATTTATAACCACCGTTTGTTGAAAAAATTGACTTAATTTCTAAATTTCCTCATTTTAGTTAGGCTATAAAACCAAATATTTGTGCGTGAAGATCAGCCAAAACTTACTAAGCCGAATTATGGAAATAAACTGGGAAAAATGATTCTGATTTCTAGCTGCAAAGTTTGTTAGAAAACTGTATCCCGAAATGCTAAGAGACAATTAGCGATCTTATTACGGTCAGCTAAACAAATTTAATAACAGTATATTACATGAAAAAAAATGAGTTGGTTACACCATATCTGCATCACTAGGATTGATATGGTACCGGCAATCTGGAGCATTCCTTACGTCATAAAGAAATAAACACAAGAAATTAATATGCTCAACAATAATTATTGGTGTTTCAATTGTTACGCAATTCTTACAAGGACGACTCAGATCACACAATCATGGTTACAGAGAGCTAACAGTAATAATAATATTTTCGTGTACTCTTATAAAGAATTGGAAATCAGATATTCAATCCGCCTTTGTCGTAGCTGCTTAGCCTAGCTTAAAAATACGAACACGCAATTCAACGTGTATTCCTAACTATATAGCGTATAAACTTTGTTAGAGTTCTCTTTTTAAGGAAAGTAACATTTCCACCGGGAACCGGGATTCTAACCAAGGACCTTTAACATCGACTGCGTGATTTAATCAACTAAACCACCATACCAGTCATCAAGCATTTACAACTTCATAATATGGAATTGATGCAAGCCTTTTAATTATTTTAGAGACTGAAATAAATATTGATGATCAGAAATCATTTTTTTAGATATATTTCTAGTTTAACAATCGTCTTCGAGTTTGTATGTGTGTGTGTGTGTATTTAAAAAAAAATTAATTTTAGAATAAATATTAAGAATTTACGGCAATTCTGTTTATCTCATTAGATTTTGATTTGTCTGTATCCAGTTTAAGAACACTTCGTAATTCCCGTTCTTTATTTTTGTCCCACTAAGAATTTTTTTTTCTTTAATTTTGGTCTCACAATAAATTTTACTCCGAATACAAAAATTGGAGAAATTAGTTAAAAAAACTACTTACAGACAAATTGTTTTGAAATTAATGGAAGCTTCCGGCAACTTTGTTTCGACCAAGCCCGGTTGGGAGCGGTGAAGTTTGAACATGTTCTCGAAATGATTTTAAGCTAATGTCAGGATGATTCCTTGAAAAAACCGTGACCGAATTTCTTCCAGATCCTTGATCCATATCCTCTCCCGGCTATAATGATTTTGACTTCAGAAAATCGTCAAGCCTTGACGTTAATAATTTTGTGATTATGAATCATGACATCATCTCTCTTACCTTACAGGTCGAGTCCCGTATGTTGAAATTTTTAGACTAATGAGGAACGAACCAGTAACTCCGAGACGGGTGCAGGATACATCATAGTTCCACAACAACTTGAGCACACCAGAGAATATTGTGTCTTTGAAAACATATTATTTTGTTGTTTAGTATTTTTTGTGCTGTATCACCAGCTATCAATAGACTATAAATCACGCTCCCGCTGTGGGCGTATTTTTTGCCTCAGCGATGAGAACGAAACAACCTCCGCTCTCAGCGGCGGATCCGCATTCTGGCGGCAGCAATCGGTTGCGGTGCGAGCAGCCGTGAAATCTCGAATTAGTCGCGGCGGTGAGTCTGCGGTGCGTCGACCACTAATGGTCGCACTATCGACTCACGCGAGATCGACCGGTGAGTGGCGAAGAGGCGACTGCAATAGAAATATCTGCCAACTGGACAGTTATTTTATCGCCACTCAACAAACGCCTATACTGCTCGCTACCTATCCGCTTTAAACACCCGTTGGTACATTCGATACTTAACTAATTTAGGAGGCCTTTACCCACTGAATGGTGCTTACTTTTCAAACTGATTTTTCACTACCACACAGTATAACATACATACGTTATTTTCATTTTGGGATTTGAACATACCATTTAAGGTTGGGATCTCCTTCAGTTGTTATTTCAAGGCTATTTTTGTATAGTGTTGTAAAAAAAAATAAAAAAAATAAAAAAAACTTTTTTTGTCTTAAAAAAAAAAAAACTATGAAAAAAAACACGTTTTTTTCCTGGAACACGTTTTTTTTATAACTACTAGATCTCAAGTTTGAAAGGCATTTATCGTTTAATAAGACTGTTTTAGAATTTATCCTAAGTACTTACCTTAATTTTTAAATCTACTATATTTCTCTGGTTCAATACAAAAGAAATTAAGAAAATATTGGCAACATTGACTGAAGTTTTCTTTTACGAACGGGGACTTCTCGAAGAGGCTAGGTGGTGCGAGAAGGAATCTCCGTTCGCTGTTGTTTTGATTGATACTCGCTATTTGAACTAGTGTTGCCAGCCCTACGAATTTATCTGTAGACCTACGGATCTTTTTAAAAAAATTAGTAATTTTAAATTTATCTACGGATTTTCTGCCTCTTTTTATTACTTATTGTGGTTTCCTTATATTCGTATACATGTTAAACTCTCAGTTTTTAGTGATACTGAGTCATCAAATTGTCAGTAATTATGAATCGTTTCCTTGCAACCGTTGGCGTAAACCAACGATTGAAAAGGAAATAAAGCTCCTATTTTGTATGATAATAGATTTAAATTCAAACTTAAAAGATCGTAATGCAGAATTATTGGCGCAATCTTTATGCACAGTGTGTACTTTGTTCACAATTTAAAACTCAAAATCCTTGCGTACAACACAATAACAATAAGTAAAAGGAAAATGTAACTATTTCTGAAGTTGTGGATCTAGAGAAGACAGAAGAAGAAACAGAAAACTCCGACACCGACGGAACTAGTGTTGGTAGTGCTGATACTGACATAGAGGATGAATAAAATTATGTTACCTATATAGATACATTTATGAATCATTATGTAAGACATTATATGGTTCAGTAAGATTTAAACACACATATAAAATGTAAGTTCCGTAAATAAAACTATAATTTATCAAATATATAGTTTTCTGAAAAGAAAAACAAATTTAGAAAAAAACAAGGGTGTTTGTTTTTTTCATGTTTTTTTCGCAAAGCCGAAAAAAAAACATTTTTTTTTTTAAATTTGCAACACTAGTTTTGTAGCTGTTTGTCACTGTGTGATACACACTATTCTGGTGGCTCGGTTGTTTAAGGCTTCTGAATGGATACCGACAGGTGCCAGGTTAGATCCCGGTCTCTGCTGTCAAATTCACAGTTCCCTAATCCGACTTTCAGTTCCGGCACAGGTTATTGTATAAAATAAACTACGTCAGAACGCTTCCATTAAGCTGTAGGTATCCTGTACCTGGTAGCACTATCGGATTAGGTAAGTTACCCACAAGAATCAATAACTCTGTCATTTTACGATCGAACAATCCTTCGAGATGCCTTACGATGATTTGGTTTGTAGTGTGTGACACATATTCTATAATGCGACAGCGAATTTTCCTGTCAAAATATTGTTTATAGTTTTAATTATAAGTTTAGGATGTTGTTGGGGAGGGGCATAAAGTATTTTCACTAGTGGTAATAAAAGCGAAGATTGGAAAAGAAAAATTCTATTGAAGAAGAGAAGTGTCAATTGGCAGCTTGTAAAATCTGTATAGATGGTTTAAAACAAAGAAGGAACTACAGAAACGAATATCAAGGATGACAGTATGCACCTCATATTCATATACTTGGTAATGCTTTACAATTTAGTCAGATTAAAATAATTTGTTGTACACTTAAGAAAATTAATTTATATAAAACTTATATTTTCTCCTTTACACAGTTATATAAAGGCAAAAAAAAAAAAAAAAATATCGACTGTCGAAACATTTCAAATTCAATAAACCATTCCAAAATGGACATGGCCTAACCATAAAATTTTTCAAGTTTATTTTAATAAAACTTTGAAAAAATAGTAAAATAATGTGGATCAATGGATTTAAATCTGAAAGTTATTGCCTCCATACTCTGCTATTTGCAGACAATCAAGTTGTAATAGCTAATGACGCATCTGACTTTGAGGTGACATGAAAGTAACGTCACTAACAGAGAATTTAAAAGAGACAAAGTACATCGCAGTACTGAGAGCAAATGATAACGTCACTGTAGGTGGTATAAGATACACTGAAGAGCCAAAGAAACTGGTATAGGTAGGCATATGCAAACACAGAGATATATAAACACGGCGCTGAGGTCGGCTTCGCCCATATAAGACAACAGGTGTCTGGCGCTGGCGTTAGATCGGTTACTGCTGCTACAATGGCAGGTTATCAAGATTTAAGTGAGTTTCTACGTGGTGTTGTAGTCGGCACACGAGAGACGAGCATCAACAAGGTAGCGATGATGTAGGTATTTTCCCGTCCGACCATTTCACGAGTACACCGTGAATATCAGGAATCCGGTAAAACATCAAATCACCGACATCGCTGAGGCCGGTAATACATCCTGCAAGAATCGGGCCAATGATGACTGAAGAGAATCGTTCAATGGGGCAGAGGGCAATCCTTCCACAAATTGCTGTAGATTTCAATGCTGGACCATTAACAAGTGACAGCGTGCGAACCATTCAAGGAAATATCATCGATATGGGCTTTCGGAGCCGAAGTCTCAATCGTGTACCCTTGCTGAGTGCACGACAAAAAGCCTGGGCCCGTCAATACCGACATTGAACTGTTGATGATTGAAAACATGTTGACTGTTCTGACGAGTCTCGTTTCCAATTGTATCGAGCGGATGGACGTCTACGGGTATGGAGACAACCTCATGAATTCATGAACTCTGCATGTCAGCAGGCGACTGTTCAAGCTGATGGAGGCTCGTGGAGCGTGTGCAGTTGGAGTGACATGGGATCCCTGATACGTCCAGATATGACTCTGACAGGTGACACGTACGTACGTATCTTGGCTGATCACCTGCACCCATTCATGCCCATTGTGCATTCCGACGGACTTGGGGAATTCCAGCAGGACAATGTGACACCCCACATGTCTAGAATTGCTGCAGAGTGGCTCCAGGAACACTGTTCTGAATTTAAACACCTCCACTGACCACCAGACATGAACATTATTCAGCATATCTGGGATGCCTTGCAACATGTCGTTCATAAGATATCTTCACCCCTTCATACTCTTACGGATTTATGGACAGCCCTGCAGGATGCATGGTGTTAATTCCCGCCAGCACTACTTCAGACATTAGTCGAGTCCATGCCACGTCGTGTTGCGGCACTTCTTAGTGCTCGCGGGGGCCCTGCAGGAAATTAGGCAGGTGTTCCAGTTTCTTTGGCTCATCAGTGTAGATTACTGTACATAACATAAGCACCGGAGTTCGTTAATAGTTAGAGAAGAGAACATGGAACAGGAAATATTGTGACGAGTTGTAACAGAAAACAACGCAGAAAATAGATTAATAATGTTATCGAAGTACTTACTTACAACTGGTCAATTTCTAAACAATTTTCTGAATTTCCAGTGTTATAAAATGCATAGATAGAATGATGTAGTTATTCTCTATTCTATGATTCTTTTCCAATATTTTTCATAAAACAAATTTCAGTCACAGAAATACCGTATATGACTAATACGGTTCGGATCAAGCTTGAATGAGCATACGTTTCACAAGTGTAATATACATTGTCTAGAGGACAAATTTATAAAAATAAAACAAAAATGAGGGTTAATCATATTACCTTACATTGGAGAAGTGCTTCAGTTTAATTATTGTCATTACAAAACCCCAATTCACTGTTCAGTGAATTCAAATTTCGGTGGCTTATCACGAAGCGAGTAGTTGACGTCGATTAGTCATAGATCTGGAAAATATTATGAGCGAGTTAACTAGATAACTTAAAAAAATGTTAAATGGTTAATAAGGATAATATTATTACAAATGCATTAAAGATACGTGGCTACCTGGTTCATAAGGGGGCGAATACGAACGGTATTGAGAATTGTGTGCTGATTAATTTCACATCTGTCATTAGAAAGTTGATGGAGTGCTTGATAGACAACTACATCAATACGAATTGCAAAATGAAGATCTCTACAAGAAACAACTTACTGCGCGAGCTAGTTGGATCACAGTGGGGCAGTCAACCAAAAACTATACGTTCATCGGCAATGGTCCTTTGTTACTCTGTTGCAGAATATGCATGTCGAGTTTGGTACTCATCGTCTCATACCAAACAGGTGGATGTAGCGCCCTCGATAATACCTGTAGGCTAGTGACAGGTTGCTTAAAGCCTACCCCAGTTCTTAAGCTTTACCAGCTTTCGGGCATTGCGCCACCCAGTATCCGGAGAGAAGTGGCTGCGAACAAGGAGAGTACCAAAGTAGAACGGTAAAGCGCTCATCCCCTGCACGGCCATACACCACCAGCCCAGAGACTCAAATCCAGGAAAAGCTTTCTGAGAACATCACGGGAACTAATTGCGTCACCTGAAAAGTCAAGAGTACAGTTGTGGAAAATGAAGGTTCCTAATATCTCGGGACCACTGACAGTAGCAGAGCTCCTGCCACCTGGTCATCCAGAGGACTGGAACGTCTGGCGGTCCTTAAATCGATTGCGAACAGGAGTGGGCAGGTCCAAGGAAAACCTAGTGAGATTTGGTTATACTGATGCTACCAGTATTAAGTGAGAATGTTGTGAAGACCAAACTATGAATCATATGTTCGAGTGCCCTATGCGCCCACCATCCTTCAACAACGAAGACCTGTTTCAATGCAATTGAGGTTGCGAAGTGTGTTTAAGGTTGTTGATTAGCACAATGTATTAAACTGTGTATTTTGATGTTTTTGATACGAGAATAATAATAACACGTTATGTTAGAAAAAGAACTGGTTTGTAAGTCAATAGCTTTAATTTAGAGGTGGTTAATCATTTTATCCAGACGCCATCATACTGGATAGGTTTAGTACGAAAGAACCAGGTTCGAGTCCGGGTCTGCGTATATCGGCCGTTATGATTACGTCATTTGGTTGGTCCCCTCAATCACCTAGCCGAATGCTGAGATGGTCCCAAATTTCTGCTCATAAACTACTCATTTCACCAACAAAAATACACCTATGGAGAACATCAGTTTTATTAATCACCCATTCTAATAGGTTCCTTCCGGCGATCGAAAATATCAGGAATCTGCCACTGAAGAATACGTTTCACATCCTTAAAGGTTCTGATGATGAATACTAGTGGGTCTAAGTGGCCTCATGAGACGATGATTGAAAATGTCTGATATTTAAATAATATCATGTGAATCTCAGTAATTTTCGTGCAACATTTCAGGTGAAATGGACAACGTGTATTAAATATACAGTGTGGCATTAAATATTTCCAATCCGTTTAAGGGAAATGGAAATAGAACGTTTGTATAAACCGTTAAATCTATTGGTTTCAAGTTACGTCCAAGGTAGAGAATTTTTTCAGTGGTAGAGTTAGGTTAGGAATGGCAGTATCAAAAACGGCGAAGCGAGAACAGCAATGCCTTGTGTAGATGGATCACTGCTGTTCATTATTCTAATCAAATATTGTGTTAATCGTTTACAGTTCCGAATTAGACTGTTTGTGGATGATATTCTTCTGTATGTCAGGATTAAAACAAGAGAAAACTTTTCAACAGCTACATTGGAGTCTAAACAAAATAAAGATTTGTTTATGGTTACATAATAGTTAATGGGAAACTGGCTTTCAAAGGGATAAAGTTTAAATATTTTGGTTTACAGTTTGACAATAAAGTCAAACGTTAACCAAATTTGGCAAATGATAGTGAGCGAATTTGAAGTCCTAAAGTTACTGGAGATGGGGATAAGAGGTTAAATTTTAAGTGAATGAATTGAGATACAAAACCTTGGCGAAGCCCTTGTCTGATTATGAGTGGTTAGTGTGGGACCCACATTATGGATATCAAATACAGTAGTTGAGGAATATCCTAAGGAAAGCTGGAAGCTTTTTTTCCTGAAAATAGCACGTATTCACAGTCAGTAACTGATACGGGAGTTGGGTTGGAAGTCTTTTGGAGTCAGAAGACAGTTAAAAAGAGTGCTGAGAGTACAAAAGCAGTTTTAACAAAAAAAGAAACTGTAAGAAATAAAAATTAAAAAAATAAACGAAAGTTCTGAAAATAGCGTGTATTTACAGTCAGTAACTGATACGGGAGTTGGGTTGGAAGTCTTTTGAAGTCAGAAGAAAGTTAAAAAGAGTGCTGAGATTACGAAAGTAGTTTTAACAAAAAAAGAAACTGTAAGAAATAAAAAATTGAAAAAACTAAACGAAGGTCGGTGTGATGAACTGAAACTGCTTGTACATATCGAGGATCACAAAGCGTTGACCACTAACAATGCAGTTGCATCAATCTTTCACGTTCTATTAACAAACGTTGTCCTGTGGAAATAGAAAATAAGATTTGTTGTAAGATGTTTCCAAACACTGTTGTATACAACGTCCACTCCGAACTGGCGACTCAAGGTCATGATCATATGGACCGCTCATCGTCTCAGCACTGCTCCCTTCCTGCCTTTCCAATCGGACCACTGTGTCCATGTAAGCGAGTGTTAAATTTACTCATATTAGAGTAAGGCAGCAGGGGGAATAGAGGAAACGGACCTTGAGCCACCTCTGTTAATGGAACGGACTATAGATAACAGACACGTCTCAGTCACTCTTATCTATCCTCACTCCGCTCAAGTGTAAGGGGCTTGGAGGCCGTACATCATTTGAGCGTAAAATCTCTCTATTTTATATGGATTATATTCATTTTTTCATATTGCTACCTCCATTTGAAAATTAATATAAAACTTCGCGGTTATCAGATGGTTTGATTGGAGGAGTAGGTAGAAAGCGCAAAGGTTTCTAAGTGTCGATAAGTGATGTCTGTTTGGTCTGATCGCAGAGTCGTAGTCCAGCAGTAAGTCGCTCGCTGACTGATAGAAGAGTTTTGTTTACTCAGCCGCCAAGCAGGAAGTTGGCCAGCTCTCTGCAGCAACAAACGGCCATTGTGTCTGTGCGACGTACAGCGAGCAGCTGTCTACCTCCAACACCGACATGCAGAGGTAAAAGCGGATGAAAGTATCTTAGACGTAGTATAATTGTTATAATGTACGCCAGAAATAGTAGTATGCCCTATTTATAACTAAACTTCAATAGCCAAATTAGACATTAAGTACTGGAGTATTTAAGGACTTTTAATCTGCAGGTGCCTCGAAATTATTAGCGAAATAACAGTCGTTAAACTAAACAGACAATTCAGAGTTCCATCACGGCTGTACATGAGAACTTTCGCTAGTCTCACCTACCTACCATCGGCGGTTTGAGATTGGCTTCGGACACGGTTGATTTTGGCTTTATCTTATGTTTATTTTAAGATTTCTTTGTATTTTTTCACGAGCAAGGAAAGAATGGCCAGAAACGATCAGAAAATGCAGGTCACTATTAATGAAATGTTTAAAACTTTTTGTACACTGAAGCGATTACTGCTTTTGCTAATGGAACGGGTGAATTCATAATGTCCTGAGTCAATGCAATCAGGCAAACTTCATCTATTAACTCTTCAACAGACATCATGGGAATCGAACGCATTGCATCTTTACGGCGTTTTTTGCAAATACATGGAGCAAGACCAAACTCCCTTTCTAATTCTAGTAATAATATTCCAGTTATATCAAAATGAAATATAGTGATCATAGGCTTATTTGTGTTACTCAGGTTAAAATACTGATAACACATCACCGATATTTATCCAAGTCAGGGAGGGAGTGGAAGGATAACCCGGAACGTTGTGACCATGCATTCAGGAGGATGTAGGTTCGAATTTTGTCCGACCATTCAGATTTCGGGTTTCCATGATTTCTTAAGATCTCTCCAGGCAGGTACCACGATGGTTCCTTCAAAATCCGTCGCTTAAGTCCTACCGATTTATTGCCTTCAGTTCCTAAATGACTCTGGGCATTCACTACAACAACCTCGACACCAACAAGGCGTAAAACCCTAAAAATATTATTTACTATTAATCCAGCATCAAAACATCAGTTCTGACCCTTCAATTGTTCTTAATTTTTAACTCATATTCAGGACTGCGTAATTTTTGCATGAATTTGTACGGTTTTTCTTGAGACATCACGCGTCGTGGACGAGGTAATTAGAGACAGGAATGAACTTTGGACAAGGAACCATGGGATTCTGAATAAAGCATTCCTCCATTCAGCTGAACCTTTTCTGGAAACCATGGACTGCTGAAAACTGGATAACTGGACGAAGATTCAGAATGCGAGGCCAGAACCTTACCACTCACCCACCACGCTTGGCAAGAATCTTCGAAAAATTTGTAAGCCGTGGGTACTTACGCAAAGTAACTTAGCATTAAGGTAGCTGATCAAAATCTAATCACTGAGAATTTGTAACTCGAAGTTGTAGAAAAAAGATGTATATCGCTAATAATAATTATTTTGAAATTTTATAGACATATAAGAAGAAACGATAGAGTTTGAAAATACTATGGAGGACATGAGTTTGATTTCTGCATGGTTACCCACATTCTCTACGTTTCCCTAAATAACTCCAGCTGATTACTAGGATTGTTTTTTTGGAAAGGCCATGACCGAACTCCATCCAGTTCCTTACCCCATATCGTCACCCATCTCTAATGACCTCGGCATCAATGAACCATAAAGACCGAAGCAAAACAAACAGAAAAAACCAATGTAATCAAAGATTAGAAAAGGCATCAACAGATTGAAAGAAATTAGTAAAGTCACTGACACAGTCAAGGAAACCTAGGCGGCAGTGAGCCAGAACATGGAAGTCAAAGAGTCGTGAAATGCAGGTCAGATATATTGTGCTATTACCTAAGCAACGATTTAAATGTTTCATCCATTAAAGGAATAGACATAACATGGTGGATTCCACGCCTTCTTGGCAGCAAAAAAAAAACACCGTATCTGTATTTCTTTTGTGTAGTAGTGATAATTGCGGTCGTTTTTAGCCTCCACGATAGATCAGAACAGGTGTTTTTGGTATCTTATCTAGCAACTGCTATGTTTAACGTAGAATACTCTCCTGTAGTTCTCCGATGGCTTACTGGAGGTGCAAGACGGTTTTCGACTTTCCTCCATGTTACTAGGTCGCAGACTCAGATGGCAAGTAGGACAGCCGACATCTTGCCGGATCGACACAGCACTAATGACGAGGTGGGGTGCCATTACAAGCCGCCTTCCCCCGCGGGCCCTCGTCTCGGTGAACCATTAATCCGCCGCAGTTAGACGCTACTCGGCAAATTTGCCGAGGGACACGGCAAAGCTTTTACACACACAGCACAGCACCCCCACACCCCCCACCATTCCTACGCAAAGTGCCTCCCCTCCCTCCACTATCCATTTCTCTCCTCTTCTGCAACTTTCACCCCAAGCCTACTCCTCCGTCCATAAACGGCCCTCGGAAGTATAATCTCCCAAATTCCAGATGGGATCCTTTGGCAAATAACTGTTACGAGGATGGTAATTAAGATCAGCTGAAGAGATGTCTGTTTTCCTCTTAGAAAGCAATTTGAATAGTCTCTATGAAGTAACCATTAATGTGTTTCCATACAACATCTCTGAGGTAGGAGTAAAAGCCAAGGAACTACTGTACTTTGCTGCTATATAAGTTCTTATTCCCTAATTTCATCAATAAATTTCATTTGCAACTAAACCACCAATGGGCGAAAAACTGTATCACTATGTGTTTTTTCACAGTTTCAGAATATGCCTACATGAACGATGTTTGGAATAGAGATCGCCATAAAATGGCTGAGGTGGCACAGTTATGGTATTGAAACATCAATAAACATATATCTGTCTGACATTGATGTGCGGGAGAACTATAAGGTTACTGCATTGTTTACTAATTCTGTCACGCTTGCTTTGTATCGACAAGTAGGTTTATGACTGTTTGGTTAGACAGTTGGTTATGGTTTGGTTTCAGGCTGTTTAAACAAAATTTAAGCTGCTAATTGTTCATTTGCTATATAAAAATTGAAATGTGCGTTAATTGTCTCTTTAATTAGGTCACTGTTGGGCAGTATCGAATATACAGGTAGAAATATGTGTGAGTAATAATTAAAGGTAAAATGCATTAAATCTGTACACAGCTTTTCAAGCACAATCCTATGTTATGTATGCACGTAACACGGACAACTGGCATCCAACCAATGTATTTTAGAATAATATTTTAACGAATATGTCACCCTGATGATTGCTGTGGTTCAACTAAGGGATGGTACCAGGAACGATTAATTAGAAGTTTTTAAACAATAATACCAGTTTTCAACAAATATAAAATATAACTGTTAGAAATATCATTCACATTTCTATTTAACACATTCGATCAATTATTTATGACATAGAAATAATTTTACTTTAAAAAAAAACTGGCTCTTCTAAAAATATTATTTGTTAAAAATACAACAATATGCAAGAGTAACGCCACTAGAATTGAAACCACCGATGTAACTGTGTGTAACGGATTAATTTTCATTACAATATTGCAATTATAATCTGAAAAAATCAGTAACTTTTGGACCTTGCACATGCGAAATAAAAGCTGCTACTCTCCTTCCCCGAGGATGATGTCTCTAGGTCACTGTAACAATACCAGTTACTGCACGCGGGATTACCTGATTCTAGCCACAGTAAGGAAAGAAATATTTTCGTACTCTGTTTGGTCAGTTGAATAGAAAGATAGTTGTGAACAATTTCTAGTCGTAAAATTGTGAACCAACATTCCTGAGCTAAATCTTAACCATCTTGCAGTATATAGGGTAAAAGACCATACGATGCTGATCGTTGTGATTCATTCGTCGAATACGGATACTCATTTTTGTTGGTGACTTGAATGTCTTATTTATTCGGTATCTTATATAATTACTTGTTGTTCACTCCAATCTGTAAATCGAAACTTGGTCGATTGTAACTAACAAATAAAAAGTTTAACATTCCGAATTCCGATTTTCTGTCAAACCATTTCTCCAAGACTATTTTAATCTGATGGAAGCCACCGTGGAGCGTACTACCTGCGCTCCATTGGTGCGAAAATTGACCAGCAAGGCGATCAACCGTCGGTCAACATTTAGAGCCGAGTTTGTTAATAATATATCCTTCCTCCTTTTGGTTATTGCGATGCAATCTTCGAATAATTCTTTATTTTGAAAAAAAAAAAATAAATAATTGTATTCGCAAAAAGTAACTGTGAATATGTCTTTCTTGTAAATTTGAGGACTCCATACCTTTTAGTGTTTATAAAAACATTTTACGTCATTTCTAACCCTCCTGCAGCTTTCGTTTCTTTCACTCTGTGTTGGAAGCAAATGTGTTCAATTCGTTGTGCATTTTAAAATCCGAATGAGCTAACACACACTGAAATTAAACTGTTATTCACGTCTCAAAACGCCGATATCATGCCCATTTTGAGCATATATTCATTTCATGGAATCTTCTTTAATAATTGTTTCTTCTGTTTCTTAATAACAAAATAAATGTGTTCTAATACTAACATAACAGACATGATTGAAACATGTTCTTTTACTCCAGAACAAACATCTTATCTTCTATCAAGTCTGGAACTTCGAATATTCGTCTGAAATAATGGTTACTATCAATAGTGGTTCCTTAAATAAAAATTTTATGAGTTTAAGTATTAACGTTTGCCAGAAATAATGTATCAATTAACATGATAATTACAATTTGTCGGCTATTAAATTATACCATACAGCATTCTGTTATCCGTTCTGATTTCATGCTGCCACGAGCAGCGGCCAGTTTAAAGATAATAAGAAAACTCGCGTTTTTATTTCGTTATCAACACTGAAAAACAAACTGACCCATAGCTATTGTAGAAAATGAAAACGAGTTTATTTTCTCTGACCTTGTCTCTGTGAATCTAATTAAAACATTACCTAAAATTATACCAATAAAAATAAATGGGTCTTCGTTTTAATTTACTTACAATATTTGGCTCAAATAATAATAATCCTGTTATAATCTCTGTATTAGCACTGATATTTCTTTCAGTTATTTTGATATCGCTGCCAAGTTGTATTCTGAAGTTTCTGTTTTAGTTCTTCTCTATTCGACCATAAAGGCGAAAATTAGATATGTGGCTAGCAAAAGATTATATATAGAGAGTAATTTTTCCGTAGAGCACATGAAACTTCTTTCTGATTTCATTCGTCAGCTGTATCTAAACAATCTGGTGTTAGAATCACATCTCAATAAAACTTTTATCAATGTTTTCTTTGGTATTAGAACACTAGTTTTCAGGAAGCAATAAGATAATTTATTACAATTTTTAAGTAGTGTGACCCTTTTTTTTTATTTTTTAAAAAAAAGGTGGCATTTTCGCCAGAGATATTACAGGTATCTATCATTTATTTACGACAATAGCAGACCAGATTGATTAAATGGTTAACAGATATAATATTGGGAAAATGTGTAAATAGTAATGTATACCAGTATTTTTTACATTAAACTTTAATACAATCACCTCTCGCATTATTTGGAAATTGAGATTTCACCTGGTTGGACCCTAGCTGTAATACATTAAAATTACGTTGTTTTGGAAAGTATATTATCTCCAATTCTATTCCTGTATTATAATGCAAGTAGCTCCTAAAAAATATGCTATGCTACAGTATCTTATAATTTATTTTTTAAGCTTCGCTATACCAACGATGATTTAAATAAACCGTTCCTCGATTCGACGGATTTTTTTTGGTAAGACTATGGTTTTCCTTTATTTTTCTGTTTCCTTGACTCGTTTTAGCTCCTGTGTGTACGGAATGCAGAAAGCCTGCATTAGGTCTCGCGTTAAACGCAGCGTCGTGTGCTGTTATTTGCAGCGTCCCTGCTATCGCCAAGGCGTACTGCCGAAATTCGTGCTGCGCTCGAGAACCACGTGACCTGAATACGACGCCAACCTCGTCAGAGTAAACACACGGCTGCTGTCGTAATGGTCACCAATTAGGCAGTTCAGCTTCACAAACACCCCGCTTTCGAGCCTCTAGGACTGTAACAGTGCATTTCAAACAACCGACCATGATATGTAGGAAATACCTTGGCGCCCATAGGCATCGATTAACAACATTCTCTTGAACCATATAACTATAGTCTTATTCTCCATATACCAGAAGCAACTTCTTTCGTTTAGATAGAAATTTGAATTATTCAATCTACATTTGTGTCGCTATACAACATGACATTTTACGCTCTTTGGATTCCAGACTTTAATGGTAGTAGAAAAGAAAAAAATACTTACAGGCATCATGATAAAACAAAAATTGTTTGCACCTCCAGGTATTCCAGAAGTCGTGGATTGAAGGATCTCACCGCCGATATAGCAGCTCTTCGCGTAAAATTGGCTAAGATCACTTCGGATTATTTTACTGCCTTATTTGAGTATTTCTGAGTTTTTTATGGTTGGGATATATCGTTAGGGGAAAATGTTGCATCGGAGGACTTCAGTGAAAGAATCGACTCCAAATGCCACATCTTCAATATTGCGTCAGATCTGAAACTTTGATAAAACGTATAAACAGGTGCCGGCATATAGACTGGCGACCTTTTGTAATTTAAAATTCAGAGAACTTGTGTGGTTTTTCCTGAAATAGTGTGAGAGAGCGGTCCTAAGTATTTATTTGAAATGAATATCGACTTCTCTGGTGGCAGAATTCGTGTGTTGTTTCGGTCAGTAAAACGTAGTCAGCCATGGATAGGTGAAGTGGGGCCAAGTATTAATTTGTTTTGCTGGCAAGACTTATAGAATTCTCGAGGGGTCAGAATATTGTCTGAGATCTAGTCTTAGTTTATGCCTCAAAGAGTCGACGAGTTGTAGTGTGGATCTGAGAGCCAATTAACTTTGTGATTTGATACGATTCACCAGAGTCTTAATAAAGAGTTTAATTGTTCTTTACCACTCCAGAGAGATAGGTTTGCATGGGGAGAAACGTGAATATGTTAAAACTGCATAATATAATGGATTTAAATTGTTCGTTATTGCTCTACGAAGCAATGTTAGTTTATTCCGAAGAGTGAAGAGTGTGTAACTTAGAATGGGGTATCGCAAAATTAAACGATATTAAATTGTTTAAGACATAACGGCTCCGACCAGACCTTCGAGGACATGGATTCAAACCCCCTTCTTGCTATCCAAATTTCGGTTTTCTACGGTTCCCGAAATACACGACAGTCGAATGCCGGGTTGTTTCCTACAAAAGTACATAGCCGATAACCTTCCCGTCTTTGCTTCCTGTCATTTCCCAGCTTCAAAGACATCGATACTAACGAACCGTAAAACCAGAAGAAAATTGTTTGGCAAATTCCATCCTTGGTGGCTACGTTGTGCCTGCGCACGCTACATTTTCACCGATCTGGAAGCTAAAACGGCGTCTTGGTTCGTAATTCCGTCATAACAACTCTCGAGTCGGCCGACTTAACTGTGCGCCTGAATAAACAGTGGAGCGTAGAGATGTGTTAAATTGTCTCGTTCGAAGCGACGGCTCGCCTGAGAGGCACGTTCCTTTTCTCGAGGCGACGCTACAACGGCAGCAGCAGCGTCCTCTCTCACACGTGTTCTGCCGGCGCTGAATAATGACGGCTCTGCAGAAAAGGAAAACACAAGCAAAACGACAGCTGCGACTTTCTAACGACGACCGAACACCCTCTACGCTTTGCCGCCGCACATCAAAGGCCGCAGCGCACAGTGTCTGCTGCACACGAAGCTTTTTTTCATAGCGCAGCCTTGGAGCTTTGGGTACCGCAAATGGGCGGTTATAGCTTCTTCGCATTCAGATTCTTATTTCAGACACGAAAATTCCTGCAAAGTTTGTGGCGCGTAATCTTCTTTTTCTGTGATATACCAAGGTTAAATTTAAGATCACATATAATTTGAGAAGAGCGGTGTCGTAGATCAGTGGTGCTCGGTACCAAAAGTTCGTGTTTTGGTTCCTGTTTCATATCCCGGTGGGGCCAGGAAGTTCCGTGGTTGGGATTCCACGTTAAACTATAGATCCCAAAGGAAAGAAACTGACTCAGTGGCTTAGTATGCCTCCTACGAGTGGAATCAATTAACCTCAGGGTTGTTGAGTATATGAGTTTCGTTTATAATTTAAGTTGTTTTTTTTTTTTTTTTTTTTTTTTAAAGAAATTTCCTTCTCCTTACTGGTTCCCTGATTGATTCATGGCAGAAAAGGTTTTCTGATGTAGAGCATCGTATTCCGTTTCTACAAGCTGGTTCCAGAGATGGTGGTAGCAATCTCAAGTCGGCGCTGCCATAGTAGGTCACTATATAAGTGTGGACTGGTAGTGCATAGGTTTTTCCCGGGGTTGGGAAGCATACACCCTGTGAGCGCTGTGTGGGCCTCTGCAGCGGGATCGTGCGCTACGACGGTGCTCTGTGGAGCTTGGAGAGTGCGTGGGAACCCGTTCTCGCACTAGACACGTTTGTCGGGCGCGCCCTAGTGTGGGAAGCCGAGTATTCAGTGACGATACGTTCGGTCGGCTGGCGTGCTGGATCACGCGAAGGGGCACTCGTGCGCGGCGCCCGGTCATCACGGCTTCCGCCCTTTCCCGAGGGGCTGGGGTGGGGCGGGTCTCACACGTAGGAAACACAGAGAGGCTTATGATATACGGCCAGGTTTTGGAAGGGTCTTCGGCCTGGTTCGTGGTGGGCGCTACATCCGCGTTGTTCCCCGTGGGCACTCATAAGAGGCGGTGAAATGCGCCTTGCCTCACCGTCCCCGCTGTAATGGTGGGTGATTCGGAAGAGTCCGATTCCGAGGCGGGGGTGGTTGCTGGGTGGCAAGGTAGTTTCTGGTGTGGTTCTCGAGGGGGTTAGTGGGCTCTGCTCGGGCCCCCCTACCCCCGAGGACGGATCTTAGCGCTGTTGAGGCGGCCAGGGAGGGAGGTGCAAGCAGATTCTACTAATGACAAATTATACGCAAGGAATAGCATTCTCCGTGGTCGTTTGGTAGGAGCGAACATAGTGAGCATTTTCGAAAATCCTAATCAATGTAGCCGCCAATTTAAGTTGTATCAAGGAACAGTAAATGTCACAGTAGAATTGTCATAATTGGAAAAATAATCAGCAGCTACATGGAGGCACTGGTATGACGAATTTTTCCGTCACTGCTCCACTCATAGCATAATTAAAAAAACTCAACAACAACAATGACGACAACAACGACGACAAGTACGACGACAACGACGATGACGATGACGGCAATGACGACGAAACTAGGACGACGACGACGACGACGACGACGACGACGACGAAGACGACGACGACGAAGACGACGACGACGAAGACGAAGACGACGACGACGACGACGACAGTTATCGTATGTTCACAATGAACTGAATACACTTTTGACAGTAACATTCTTTATTAAGATACAAAACGGCTGAAACAACAGAAAAAAACAACGGAAAATGCTAGTTCAGACTCCCACAATTACGGTACCAGACCGTAATGAACTCGAATTTGATTTAGAGCTTTTATTATATGTATAACCTTATGTAAGGTAGCAGACTCCATTCCTCGGTCCAGTACAGATCCGCCATTTTTTCGCTCGCACAGTATAGCCCGTTCAGTTAACAGAGATGGCTCAAGGTCAGTCTGCTCTATCCCCACTCCGCTGCCCTCACCCCTACAAGATTAGAGGAGATTAACCACTCGCCTACCTGCTCACTGCGGTCATCTCGAGCTGGAAGCTAGTGACGGGGTGGTGAGGTGAGAAGCGGGACCGGGGGTACCTTACTTTGAACTACCAGGGCATAGTGAAATCATTTAGTTTCCAGCAAATTCACATATCAGATTCCATTAATTAGGATGCAGTGCACTCTGAACTGAGTACACTTTCAATAAAATGGTATATGACTCAGTAATCTCATTGTTTCGATACTAGGAAACTATGTTAGATCTATAACAACGAAGTCTCTTTCAGTGTTAGAGATTAATGAAATGTTCTTTGACATAATATTTTCACATAATATTTTTACACGAACCAACATAAACAAAGTCACATGATGTCACTCCGTATATGCTATTAGAGGTTTGAGGTTCAGCCCAGGGGTTTGCTAGTGCTAAGGAGTCGTGCATCACCACTTCTTCCTGAAACGCGGCATGGTGAAAATTCCTTCCATAACCGGAGTTCGAACCAGTTAAACTCGTTACAAGAGTGACATCATGACGATGCTTCACCGACCTGATACAACTGGTCATGAGAAATTTATGCACTATCACTCCGTTACACACGTGCGAATGTTTTACAGACGATGTGTATTCGATGATTAACTCAAAACGGTATTCCTACTATGGTAGGTTTTAAGCACAGTTAAATTCGTTGAGGGGAATAAGCAACAGACTAATTTACAGCACTGGCCGAGCACTGCACTTCCATATAATAAGAATGCTGGCATGGAGAGATCTGTGCGTGAAGAAAAACGAGATGACTCAGGTTAGCAGGAGATAGTAAAATTGTAATAAATGCATCGTGTTTTGAATATAAGTTGGATTGAAACTGCTGCCTCTTTGGCGGAATGCCATGCATATTATACATGTAAAATACAATTGTACGAAACCCGTCACATGGAAACTTAGCATAAAATTGGCAGCTATTGACAAAGATGATGTATAGAGAAGATTGAGATCTGAAAAATATGTTATGCGTGTAGAAACATATGCAGAAGGGCGTAGGCACAGAATAAATTTAGACGAATATGTTCTAAGTAATTTAGCTCATAAAAATTGAATGATTTTGATCAGAATTTCCACATAGAATATTTAGTAGGTTGACTAGAGCTGTCAGTGGATGAACAGTAACGTTTGCGGCTACCATTTACAGTAAACAGCAATAGATTCTGTTCACTACTCTGTTAAAAAGTACACGAAGTTAGATAAATATATCTACAGAACACTACTAGAAATATAATCAGAATAGACGGAGTACAAATTTGAGACAAACGATGACTAGAATATTTCTAATCAATTAAAAATGTCCATACCTAAACTAAATCCTACAGTGAACTTGTATTTTTCGGCTTTACGTAAAGTCTTGCGACAAATGAAACAAACATTTGCAGAAAGATACATATGAGAAATTTTTTAAAATTGTATTTTTAGAGCCTCACGCACTTTTTCTTCAAATTAAAATCAGGAGTAAATGACCAATATTTTCCGTCACACTACGACGTTTAAATATGTCTAAGAGTCATTTGAGGGGAAGTACATTTATTTATGAGACGAATGTTCCGCTAAAAAATATTAAAAATACCTAAATTGTTTCTAGCACCCAATTTGTTCAGTTGTTGATTTAAGACACGTCCACAGTTAGGTCATGTTTCCCTACTATCTAACAATAAAGAATATAAAGGTTCTTATGTGGCATCCGGGGGGACGCGATTAAAACCCCAATCTGCCCATCAAGATTTCAATTTTCTCACTTCATGTATATGTGTACATGAATTCTTCAAATGGTCATGGCCGAATGCGTTTCCGTTTGTTGTTCGCAGTTTATCCTTGGTTACAAAACATTAATCGAAGGTTCTAAACATCAAAGTTAATGATGCAGGGCTATTATAACTGTGCCAATGAAACACCAAACACAACTGACATTAATAATGAACTTAAGTTTGATCAGAAATGTACAAAGTAATGTGGCCGTGAACTATTTTCTAAAGAGTCTTGCGATGATCAAATACAGGAGTCGGAGATGTTGCAAAGAAGCTTTGCTAGATTTGTCTCTGAAAATATTGCAGACACAATCAATAACAGACATGGTAAAGGAACTGCAGTGGTATTCACTGGAATAGAGAAGGAGGTTGACGAGTGTAAAAGGTTTATATTGGTGATGAGGGGTTTAAAGATATTGGTGGAAGAATTACTATGACCACAAACCTTGAACTAAATTTCATGCATAAAGAATCGGGACAGTTTCCTTCTGTAAGAAAGAGATTCAAACCGATTGAAAAATTATCAAGTGCTGAGTGATTTACTAAAAAACTCTGAAATAATTTATAATTAACCTTCTTAGCGGGAAAAAATAGGTGGGTACAAGAAAGGGAAAAATTGGAACGTAGATAAATCGCCACCAGAGAGTGCGTTCCCTCGCCAGTTAAATTGAATTGTTTGAAACTAGTTGTTTTAAGGAAAGTAGTGTAAGTTTCGCAAATGTTAGCATCAAACGTATCTGAAACGCATATGCAATTCATTACGTTAACAAGACAGGTCGTGATGTTCCAGAAGCCACGCCCCAGTTTGCACCTATTTTGGATCGGTTATACTCGAGCACGCGGGTCAATTAGATAGAGTAGTTCAGCAACTAATCTACGAATGTGCGCAGTGAGTCAGCCAACTGATTTTGATTGCCTCACTGTGTACAGTGCAGAGTACTGAACACATTGTAATGTTACACTTGCTATGATTTAATTTTTCACTGCCCATAAGATTTTAGCAACAGTATTATGAAAATTATTTCTACAGTTGTTTGAATTAATTATACAAATAACCGCGGCATAACTGAGAATTAACTCATTTGTTACTTGTTGTAACGTGATTTGAATGGTGTTATGCATTTGTCTTAATTCAGTTTTCATGAAAATGGAAGAAATTCTGTTTTATTGAACGACAGCATACGACAAAAGAGAACGAAACTTAAGTTTCAGGCATTGTAGACGTGCTGAACAGCCTAAAAAAAAGGAGTTTATGTACAAACAAAACACAGAATTGTTTTAAACGCTCAGTGCTCGTTCACTTCAAGTGTTTCTTGCAGAGATGCTTTGTTAACAATACTGAAGTTTGTATGTGGGTGATCCGCAAGCATAAAATCTTCCGTATTAGTGGCAGTATAAAGGTGGTGTAGAAACACGTAATTTGCAAATACGTATTTAAACACATAATGCTATCTATATTCAGAAAACGGTGTTGCATTATGAAAAAACAGTACCGCTCCTCTGGTTTTACCACCCAATCAATATTGATTTGATAGCTTATCTGCAAATCAACTCCACAAATATAATATATTCATCGTGGATGAATTCTGCGACACAACTAGTACTGAATTTTACATAAATGGTCGTAGCAGATGTGCTAGTGATAGCTGATATATTTTGGCTCCTTTTAAGCAATTGATTACTGAAGCACTGTGTTTAAAGTGATTTTCAGAACCTTTAAATTAATTGTATCATTGCTATTATTATTTGAAACCATGACGACACATTTCACTTTGAAATTTGAAAGTAACTTATTTTTTATCCTTGACGTCGATGTCATTGGAGGCGAGAAAGGGAAGGAATTCAGCCATAACCTTTTGAAGGAGCTGTTCAGGCACTTGCCTACAGTGATTGGGGAGGTCCATGGAAAGCGCAAATCTTGATGACCAGATGGAGATTTGAACCCGCGTCCTACTGAATGCGAGGTCAGCTCATTACTGCTCATTCACTATGGTAGGTAACATAAAATTATTTCTAACTACGCGTAATTTTATAATAGGTTTTCCGCTATTTCCTAGAAAACCACTTTTTAAACATCCAGAATGTTTTAGATAGTTACAGATGGGAGCTTCAGGCACACCGAAGGAAATCGTCTTGTGACTGACTAGCGGGACAGACCTTAATCTCATTATATGCTTTTTCAAACTTTGTAAAGAAACGCCGAAGTAATACGTATTTTATCATCGTTTTCAGTAAATGTGAGTCGTGTTAGTGATTTATTGAGACTTCTTGTTACTGGAATATTTTAAGAAGTTTGGTAGAAATAACAAATTTTGTAGAAGTATAAATCAATTTTTGGTAGTAAATTTAAGCTTCTTCCAAGTTATGTAATAAGAGCGAAGTTAATTCCAAGAACCTTGAATCACCTTACGCGAACAATTGTACTAACTTTCAACAGATGTAAAGTTTTTCATAAAGGGTATAGCAATGCTGATGAATTCTCAAATTTAACCCAAGTCCTGATTGTTTTAGCCATTTGCTTCATTGCAGTTAAGTGATGTCTTGTAAGCAGCATGTAGTTGCTCCTGTACACTACTGCAACCAGGCGCGCAACGTCTTACTGCCAAGCAGTGAAGCCTGTAACAGGCGCACCACATTGAATCGTTTGTTTAGTGGGCAAATTACTACTGTTAACCGATTTTCGTGAGCAACACTCAATTGTATAAACCGAGAAAATAAGGACTGTATTACAAGAGAAAAATTTGTAGGAGCGGGCTGGCGATCTATTTTATTTTTAACTCCTCTTTATTCGACATTACGCATAAGCCCAAAGATGTTTTTTTATACTTTCGTGTTGGGTACAGATGTTTGTAAGGTCACCATGCTATTGAACAGGAAACTTTGCAAAAGTTTGTTCTCATCAGTTTCTATAAACAAATATTTTTCCTGCAACATTATAACCGAGCGTGGTGGTGAACGGTAACGGTTTGGCATTGCGTTCGGGAGAATGCACGTTCGAATCCCCGTATGGAATCAAGATTTGGGTATTCCATGGTTTCCTGAAATCACTCCAGGAAAATTTCAAAATGCAGTGCTCGAATTCCTTCCTGTTCCTTCCCCCACGTTCTTTACCACCTCTAATAATCTCGACGACGACGAATCTTAAAGATATAAGCAAAGAAAAGAATCGTTTTAAATGGTTATTTATCGTTCCAGTATAGGATAATAAGTAAAATAATCTTCCTCTGTTAGACATTTTATCAAGGTTATACTATTTTACTTAACATAATGTGTTAGATGCTATTTTATTTGTAGCACTATTTTGTACCGCTCATAATACGTTGAAATTATACATTAAAAATTATTAAGTTACCGTTCCAACGAATATTAGTAGCTTGATTTGTTGATGAAAATACTGTTCTTAGGAGAGAGAAATCAAATGATAATCCAATCGTCTGGATGAAACGATATTTAATATCGTCCTCCGAAGAATCACAACAAGCAAACAATTTTATGATGTTTAATCCGAAGAATAAACGTAATTGTACATGATGAAAGATGAAGATATAAACTAGTTTACTCAGCTGAATATAACACAGTGTTAAGCACAATGGAAACACTATTATAAGATAGTGGTTAAAACCACTTTCCAGATAGGTGATTAAATTTTCCTGTGCAAACAAGATATTCCAATGAAACGATGCGAAGGTACTGCTTTCTAATTTATGGATAGATTGCCTGCGTTTTGCTAACGTATGCATGTAGCTCCTGTTTGTCTCCCTTGGTGGCCGCTGATATGTCTTTACAAATTAACTAAAGATATTTCAATTTTTGAATCTGAACTAGTTTAAATTACTATGTGCAACACTAAGTCAACAGCAATGTTTTCTTAGTTACGATAACCTATCTCTGAAATTCCTTCCACATTTTATTTCCAAAAGACCAAAAAAGGGGGGGGGGTGGGATGAATACCTGCACTATAATGTAACCTTACAGCCTTCATAATGTTATTATTTGTTTAATATAGTATATAATAAAAGTAAGATTTAGAATGAATTTACATAGTACGAACTATTTTTTAATTACGCTATTTAAATTACAAAGCTAAGTAAAACAATTAAGGAAAAACGGTTGTTTTGAAAAACGGATATTATTTAATCTTTAAATAAATCTGACTACGAGGCAGGGTTTCAGTTCTGTAAGATATTTTTGGTTCTAATGTAGGCATGTGTTAAACTGAACTTCTAAACCTGAATGGAACGATTATATTAACTGAATGGATGGATACAGGTTAGTTAAAGCAATAGGTGACAAGTTACAATTAGCAGTAAGTATGGGCAGCCCAGGAAATATAGTAAGACAATTTGCCAGCCGATTAAGGGTAGTCAAGGGAACGAAACATTAACAGGAAATACGCATAACTAAGAGCAGGAGGAACAATTATAATTCAAAGCCGTTTTACTGCGGGGATTATTGATCCACTGCATATATAAGCCGTTTGAAAAAAAACTGCTTTGCACATTTCTTGTTTCAGTTATACTGAATTCTTCCGATTTGTGTTTAAATTTTTATCATGGAACAAACGGAAGTCAACACTAACCGCAGATGGGTGCTACTAGATGACATCCATCCAGCAAACATGCTGAAGGAACTGGAATGACGCTGACTCTTTCTTTTCGAATGATACTCCGTTTGGTGCAACGCGCGGCGGGAAGAGCCTCGTTTCTGTAGGATCAGCTGCATCCAGCGGTCTCTGACGTCGATAAAGTAAATCGAAAACGCCAGCGGCGTAATGGACGAGGAGCTCCTGATGCGGGAAAAAGAAAACACCGCAGCCGAGAGGCAAGCGCCCGACTTTCACCGTGGAACAATGAGTCGGGGGACTGGGAGGTAAAAACCCACAACAGCAGCGCCAACAACAGCAACAAAAATTCATAGGACGAACCGCCCGTCCTCGATTTTAACCGCACGTGACTCAACTTTCTACCGCACATATTACCGTTTCCAACTTCCACGTCAGGTGGAAAGGAGACACTATATGTCGACCATCATCTGAGACATGACTCACTATCATTATTTCATTTTTTAACTTATGGTAATTCATTATTATCAACACGTGTTCAGAAACGCATTTCATTCATATATTGCTGAATGTAGTACCTCAACGCCTAATAGTATTTATTGTTTCAATTGCAATTTCTCTCCTGTTCTTTAACTATAAGAGAAATTAAGAAACAGTATTTGTAGCATTCGTTGTCACCATTATTTCGCAGAATTTTCTGTTTATAATCTGATGCTCATAAAAAATTTCCTTCCCACCATATGTATTTAGTCACTAATAACAGATAACTAACAGATAATAACAATCTGTCGTGCGGACTAAACTGATACTGCGTTGTTCCGTAATAAAATTGTGAACTAGTGGTATCGGAAAAAAATCGTCATGGCACCACAACCGTTCGGCTAAAACGGCTGGTATCAATAACAGCACCACAGTTCTAGAAGCTATTTTGTTTCATCGTCCCAGCGTCATGACCTTTAATTAATGGCTGTGAAACAGTTAATTAAACTGTGAAACTAGAAGACAGTTAGTTTTAAACTCTAAATAGAGCCATAAATACATCTGTAACAAATGATACGTATTTGCTTCATAGTTCAGGCAATACTGAAACGTCGTTTTGAATGAACTGATGATATTTTAAAGAACAGGACACGACAAAGTGTGTTGGAAGTTATTTTTATATTTGTTTGAACGAAAATTTCTGGCATAATCTTTACTTTATTTGATTACTGAACCGATATCAGTATCAGTATCAAATGTCGATAATAATATCAGTTTATAATAAAACGCAGAAATCTCTGTTATTAGTGACAAAATACTTATGGTGGGAACGGAAATTATTATGAGCATCAGAATATGAACTTAAGATTCTGCTAAATAAAGGTGACGGCGAATGCTGCTAATAATCGTTCATAGTCTCTTTAGTAGTTGCAGAACACAGTTAAAATGACAAAATTTTGAATTCGGTCAGGAAAGAAATTGCTTTTGAAACAAAAAATACTATTAAGCGATGAAGTACTACACGAACAAATCTAATTTGTATTAAAAGTAATTAAGTAAAGGGTGGAAATTTTAATTACCATTCGTATACTGTTTTCATATACGGAGTTTGCGGATACCTAAATCATAATAAATTCCTTTTAAGAGTACTATGAAATGACAGTATAATACAAGATCTTATTTCACCTCATTGTATACTATTTTAGATACTTGTTTCAATCATAGTAATTTATTAAGATTGTAATAATTTTTTAAATAATTTAAAGTTATTATTAGTATCTGTAGTTGCTAGTATGTTATTTGGTAAATTAACAAAGATTTGATTGTTTAATGTTTGGTTGCACTAATTCCTAAGGCTTTTGAGCATGTGTTGATCGAGTGATTCGATTAGAAATGATGCGCTTGTAGCGATGCGCGTATTCAGTGTTATATAAGAGTTTGAAGTAGCCAGTCCGACAGAATAGAGTAATTATTTAGTCGACTTTTGGAAGCAAGCCTCCAACTATGCATTAATATGCATCAGATAGTTGTACTTTAGCTGTTATATTAACGGGTCTAAAATACACGATTAAACATTAATCAATTAAAGAAGAAGTGTACCTTATTCAGTGCGTTGTTATTTGTGAAGATGTAACCTGTTAATTCACAAAACAATTACAGGCATGCCAGAAACACAAAGTTTTCAGAGGGTTTGCAGCTTGCTTCAGCATCGGTAGCAAAACGAAGTGTAAACACGATAGACTGCGTATTTATGTAATGAAATCAAAGTATATAATTATTTAGTTCTTGTTTTGCCACGGCTTACCGCCTCGTCGACATCACTGGAAGCGGAAAAAAGGCAAATGAAAAGAACTGGATGGAATGTGGCAAATGTCTTTTGAATGAACCATCCCGTCATTCACCTCATGGAATGGTATCTGGAAACAATG
This sequence comes from Vandiemenella viatica, assembly GCA_031002005.1. NCBI lineage: Eukaryota > Metazoa > Arthropoda > Insecta > Orthoptera > Morabidae > Vandiemenella > Vandiemenella viatica. Next base: position 359,185,996 of record CM061920.1, read on the forward strand.
CAAAACAAAAATTTGGACGGCTAGACGGGGATTTGAATTAACATCCTCTAAATAAAATGCCTGAATGTTACCTAACGGTCACACATCCGGCTCGATGTTATGGTTCTCTCACAAGAGGAGTTACCGGAACTAGATTCTGTCAGAAATTGTCTAATAAAAATTGACCTCTGACTTCAATTTTGAACTGCCGTCAAATAATGGACCTATTAAGCTACGATGTTGACGCAATAAGACGTTTATAAACAAAACTGTCGTCATAATGGAAATATATATGATAGATTATGACGATAGACTGTAAAAGTTGATGGCGGAATTAAACTGGGACATTGGTAACCAATTGAGGATAGCCGAAAGGAGTATTTACTTCACTACGGGAATAATTTGTGAAGCAATCTATGCTAACAGTAAAATAAGTTATCGATTGGCGGCCAATTGTTCTCACTCACTCCAGTGAAATGTACCCGATAAGACAGAATGTCAACGTGCCGTACATAAAGTCAATCGGTGACAGCCATAAACTGTTTCAACTGCTAAACGGGCTATATTTGTATATCAACCTGTCTTTAAATCTATTAATAGTCGGCCGAGATACGGTTCGTCCTTCTCGTGTCAACATTTCTCCGATGCTCGCCCGTGTGACGGACGGGTATCTACTAAGTCTTTAACATTTCTACGCTGTTGTTTCACTGTATTAATGTTACGTTCAAAAAATGTAATAAAAGTGAGTTGGCGTCATAATAGTAGTACTTCAGGAGGAACAAGAGAAATGGTCATGACAACATGGTAGGAAGAAAAGAAGATGGTTACACAACACTTTGAAATCAAAAACCGTCGAAGGGGAGTTGTACGCGCTGTTATATAAATTGATGATTGATAAAACAAAATTTTAGAAATATTTCTGAATCACATAACCTACATTACACTATGTGAGGTTGGAGGAAAAGACACTGTTTTAACTAAAACAATAACATCAATGCAAGGTTAGGTTGTAGAGGACAGAAAATTACCGAGCTTACGCTGTAAACTTCTCCTCATCGACCATTCCGATACCTCGCTTTCACCGTCGAAAAGTAAACTAAACTAATTGAAATCAGCGCGGGCGAGGTAGGGTGTTGTTTGAACTAACTTCAATGAAGGGAGTGTAAACAATAAGCCAATTCACGGAGCAGATACAATACGATAAAGTGTGGACCAACATTTAGTGGGTATGGAGGTATCTCATTTTAAGTACCTATGTCAGTAATGGGCTAACATTAAGAAAACAATGAATTTCAATAAGTCATTCACTTGACACATGAGGTCTGAAAATGTTATGAATACGTCATTACTCAGTAAAGAAAAATAATGTTTTTAAAAAAAATAAACAAAAGAGGTACCAGCGTTTGTCTTGTCTGGTGGAATGATTTATGTACAGATCCTTTATTTTATAAACAAAACATCCGTGTAATGGAAGTTGGTGTAGCGTGATAAAGTTTTCGTTATCGTGTTGTGTATCGAATTTAATTTACCACTCATGTAAATATGGTATGGCACGATTAGTGCAAATGAATGTGTCTTGAGAATTAACTGTTGAACTCTGAATGAAACTTTTATTTTGTAGAAGTAATGTGTGCAAGTTTACCACCTTTGGTTTGCAGTGTTTTTCTCATTGGTAGCAAGAGAGAAATGAAGAAGTATATTTCGATTTGTGGGAGTGAAGTTCCTGTACTTTCCTTTTTTTTTATCTTTAGATTTTTTTGTTTGTTCAGACTTTGCACATATTTGTTTAGTCATCGGTTACGTGAATACGAAGCGTTGCCACCAACTGCCGATATACTGTATTAAACAACCAGACAACGATTTGTTCGTTGCACATAAAAAAAACCCAGCGAAAACAAACCGTTTGTTCAAAGTGCATTGCGAAACACTTATTCTCTTCTCATGCTGAACATTTGGTAAAGCAGAACATTCACAGGTTGAAGTCCATAACTGGATTTCTAACAGCGTGATGCCATCAAACCGTTTCGTCCGTGGGAGAAGATCAATTTTTCTTTTTTTTCTTGTTGAGTATAAGTGTCCTTATGTATGTGGATGATTGTTATGAATGTTGTGCAGTGAGTACATGCTGGCTAAAAGAAGGCGATTAAGCCAGTTTGATAGCCCAGTCAGTTTTCCAAAGGAACCAAATAGCCTCTCCGAGCTTAAGTTCCCCATCCAATGGATGAATCAATATTAATAATGTCGAATGCCCTCACTCAGTACCCAATATTAAAGATTTGGGCTTTAATGCAGTATTGAGGTGTACGATC
>CM061920.1:359189283-359213125 GCA_031002005.1 Vandiemenella viatica
GGGACATTTTGAACATTTCCTGTAACAAAGTGTTTGAAGTCACGCTGGTACGTTCTGTTGCTGTGTGTTTCCATTCCATGTTTAATGTGATTTGAAGAGAAGTAATAAAATGAGCTCTAACATGGAAAGTAAGCGTTTCCGGACACATGTCCACATAACATATTTTCTTTGTTTGTGTGTGAGGAATGTTTCCTGAAAGTTTGGCCGTACCTTTTTGTAACACCCTGTAGAGTGATGGAGCTAGGCGAGGATGAACTTAGAGGCGAATCGCTGTGTACAGTAGGGGTAGCCAGAAGTCTACGCCAACAGCAGTCACTATAACAGGGGGGGAGAAAGTCTTTGAAGCAACGTAATGGGGAAGCCAATTAGTAGAACCAAGTAAGGGGAGTCGTTTTCTATGGAGGAGTTAACGGGAGTTAAGAAGGTTATGGTTGTACATACCTTTATGTGAATAAAGTGTACATATGTAAGTATCTTTACTGAGAGTTTCAATTGCAAGCACTACCACTCACATGAGAGAAGAGTCTTACCCACAATTTATAAGTGGCAGAGCGAGAAAAAAAGGATTCACCAGTCCACCACATATTTAATAACGGATTTCTTGTATCAGAGAGCTGTAATATAACGTATATTTGTTGAGTGGGAAGAAAGTTAGTAGCTTCTTAATTGAATTAAAAAGCCGCTGATATCGTCATGACGAAACGGCTCCACCCGTCCTTTCCTGTAGTTAGTTCTTCTTACACAGTGAACATTTTGTGATAGGTGACAAAACAATACATCACCTCTCTTAGTTGGAGAATACTTTAACTAATCTACAGCTTCTCTAACTCGTCGGCGAGTTCCGCTGAAGTGCTGTGAATTGGATTATTTCACTCGGTTTCAATTAGTACAGACAAAAGAGCAGTTGTTGGATGTTTTTATTGTGTTGATACCGGAGCTCTTATCCCACACAATTATCTCTCGAGATCGCAAAAAAGAGATAGGGAAACGACGAAATAATTTGTCAGCGGTCCCTTCCAGTGGCAATTTACTTTCCGCTTACAGTCGATTCATTAACCCGTTATATAACCTGTGACTGTCTGCGCTCGACCAGAGCTCGTCAGGGAGGGAGGAGATGGCAATTGAGGCATTCTCATTTCCATTTAGATTATGTCAGAACGAGAAAAGTGTTTTTCCACTTTTTTCTTCTCGTCCTGCCAAATTAAAACCGAAGCCGTGAAATTAAATTTATAATCCGAAAGGAAGGCGTTCACTACGGCAGGTCGCCAAATGTCTGTGCCATTACCTCGCTTTCTGCAACTAAACGACACGTGCGGGAGCCGATTAGCAACGGTGTTGCAGCTATTTCTGTTGTCCGCTAATCCTTCAGAGAACGAAAATAAGATTAAACAGTCCGGGAAATCTGTGTAAATTTTCATGCTGCCGAAGAGTTTTTGGATAGCATTTCTCGTTTTTCTGTTTCTTGTGTGAGGTTATAGGACTGAGTCGAAAGTATAAGTGACAGTAGACTCTCTCTGTAGGTTCTGCATAGTGAACTCAGTAGTACAAAAGAATTCTTAAAGATGATGGAGTTCATTAAGTTAATGGCGGGCACACAAACAGAATACTTCGGACACACTTTCAAATTATTCCGCTCTATGGCGCAGAACATCCTCACAGCTTTTACTAAGAAATTACAGTTTTAATTAAATAAAATGATTTATTAAAACATTAGAACGAAACTGTGTCAGATCAAAACATCATTTACTGTTAGGTACAACACGAGACTATTTCAAGGCGCTTCAGGGTCCAAGAAACAAGTCATTCGTTGTGAATTTAGGGTAGTCCCTGTGAAGAACCGTAGGGGACTCGTTTTACAGCTGATCGGAAGCCCAAGCAGCCAGGCACCAAGTGTCCTCTCCAACCGGCACAGGACCCTTCAATCTTCTTGCCGTCTTGGTAGAGGCAGGTCTGTCCAATCCTAGGCGTTCACGCCGTCAGCTCAAATCGTTATTCGTATGAGTCCGTGAATACGAAGGCCTGCGGTTGGCTGGTAGTTTCCCGCGTTGGAGTACGGTTCTCTAAGAAATAAAGCAGTTTCTCCACAGTGTGACAAATATGCCACATACGACCAGCCCATCCCGTCCCCTGTTAAATCTGATAACTCATAATTTTAATGTTTGTCAGATCTAAATCATTTTTTGGCTCTCCTGTATTATTTCCTACAATTTAATGATAAATCATTGTCTGGGTTGCTCGGGGAACTGATTGTTGTTGTACAGCTAGAAGGGGCTCGAACGCTAGCTGTCGCACACTCGCACACACTGGCGGAGCCAGGAATTTGGTTGGGGGGGGGGGCCTTGAGCGGATTTTGGTTTGGGGGAAGGCTTAAGTGGATTTCGTTTTCGGGGGTGGGAATTGAGTCGGGTAAGGGTAGGCTTTATAGTCATGACGCCCTTAAAAAATCAGTAGAGCTAAAAATAAAGTCTCCATATCTAAAAAATTACCGATGTCGGGGATAGACGTAAATACTTTGGGGGGGGGAGCTTGAGCCCCTTAACTACACCCCCCCCTCTCTGCATCCGCTACTGCTCGCACAATACAGTTATGGAAGAGTACGAGAGAATCGCGGAAGTGGACAGTATGGCGAGGGTAGATAAGTATGGGAGCTAAGCTAAGGCTTTATGCTTTTGCTTGTATTAATGGACAGGATGAGAGATGTGTTAGTTTGGCAGTTTGTTTGACGAAGTGGTTTAGTTGAAATAACACATTGTGAAGATTTTCGTGTTTTTGTTTGATTGCAAGAAGTTGTAAAATAAAATAGAAATGAGTGGATCTACGTATTATCATTTATAACAATAATACCCATCATTGAAATTGAGAAATAGAAATTATTAGAAATATATTAAAGGTAATTAAGTTTGTTTGGAAAAGAGAGAAAAGAGGAGAATTAAGGAACTTTCTGCTTATTTGCTCAAGACAGATAAAGCGCTGTCTGTCAGAAGCATGAGCAGGGTTGTTTTGCACTTGTCTTATCATTGCCAGAATATTGAGGAGAAAAGCGACACCTCGGAATTAGCATGGTCGAAGGGCCTTTGATATTGCAACCTATATTTGTTTTCTATTTCTGCCCTGGAATGAGTCTCACGGTCAATGCTGCTGTCAGGTTTTATGGCACAAACGTCTCGTCCTTCCGCTGAAATCTGTCCCATTTTTCGCCACCAACACGACGCCTTTTGCAAAATATTAGGAACTGGCGACCATTTCCCAGCACTGTCTAATACCTGCCCAACTGTACCGACAGTTATAGTTTGTTCTAAATTACTTTTCATGATTCATATTTGTATTGGGCTCATGCATTACGTTTTATACATTCCAACATTTATTACGAAATTTTCAGAGTCCGAGTGGTTGGTTGGCCTATTTTTGGGAGTTTCGAGTGGGGGACCTTATGTGTAGTGACTAACCTCCCTGATTTTAGTCCGCTTCGGAAGTCTTCTGCTCTTCGTCTTGCGGCTGGTAATAATGATAATTCATCAGAATATATCCAACATCACTCCGCTTTTTTCCAGTTGTAGAACCGAGAATAGAGGAGGCTGGGACTGGTTTAGTAGTAGCTGATGTAAACTATCCTCTGAGAACGATAAGACGGTTAACTGGTAGTAAGTCCATTTAATGGCTGTTGAAAATTGGCCATGTGCAGTCGATAATGTGTCCTGCAAGGACTTCTCCGAATGCTAGCGTCTTGAAGCTGAATTACTGCTTCCAATACTGACTAACTCATTGAACAACATATAGCAAGGTATGGTGACATATAGCAGCTTTGTTGGAAGGCATGAGATTTAGGCAAGGCTACTAGAGTCTGTGCGATCGATTTTTTTTTCTTGGGCTTTACGCCTCGTCGACCGCGAGGTTATTAGAGGCGGGATGATGGGATTGGGGCAAGGAACTGGAAGGAATTCGGCCATGCCCTTCTTGTAGGAAGCATCCCGGCATTCGCCTGGAGTGATTTGGAGAAACCATGGAAAACCCAAATCTGGATGCCCGGACGGGGATTCGAACCGGCGTCCTCCAGAATGCGAGGCCAGAACGCTAACCGTTCACCCACCACGCTCGGTCTGTGCGATCGAGTAGCTAACCCATAATACCTGGTTGAAGTGTATTTATGATTCGTATTATGTATTTGCGTCATTGCTGAACGAAACGAATCAGCCAAAGATGACTTTGCCGTAAGCATTTTTATGCTGAATTGCGTCTGTGTTCACCGACCAGAGCCGTTGCAAGTTACCTTCACAAAACAATACTAATTCTTCCTACTTAAAACGCTAATGCTCAAAACGACCTTCACAAAATGTAATTACCAATACTACAAACAGAACATTGGCTAAATGTTCAAGTTGAGTAAAAACATTACATACCTAAAAACAAAAATAGAGAGTAAATAGTAAAAAAAATTATAACAATCATTTTTAAAAGGTTAACTGGCTCTACACAATAATTGTCATATTTATGAGAGCACAAGTACATACTGGCTTTACTTACCAACATGCCTATAGATTATGATTATTTTATTACTATTAATAGATATTTATTTAATGATTCCACATTTTGAACATGAAGTACTTCAGAACAATTCCGTGGTTCGGATTTCATGGTAAACCGCAGGTCCCCTCTACCCGATGGGATTACCGGGTTAGCACCCAATAAAATCCGTCCCTTCAGCTCATTTTGACAATCTGAGCGTTTAAACTATACTTTCCTTCTAATTCCATGTTATATAGTATATGTGAAAAAAGTATATATTATTCCTGATTACGTTTTAGTTGCATAAAATTCCGAAATTATAAACATAATCAATTTTAAACTTCATATATACAAGATTCACATCATAATTATTAAATTTTAATATTATTTACGAAGACTGCTTTATATTTAAGTAGTTTCTTAGAAATTATATTGTGACTGAGTAATTTTAGCATCTTTCATTCATTATCCAAAAACATTTATTTATTTCTAGCTTCGTTAGCTTCCAGATTACAAGATCATAATTCCGTAAAATAAATTTTTTGAGCTTGAACATAAGCTATCGGATATTTGTATATTACATTTTATTTCTTCTGGCAGCATATTAAGTAAAGAACTGTAGCATTTCATCCCTCGTTGTAGTATTACCAATGACTTACGATGTTAGCTACAGCGTGAAGTATACGTATTGTGCTGACATTGTAATTGCATGCAGAGTTATTAACAGATATCCGCGTAGTATCTTTAGCATTATTCTGCAAATAATACTAATTAGAGCATAGTGTTTGGACTTAAATATCCTATTTACGTGTGAGTAATTGAAGAGATATCTCAAGCGAGAAGTGAGCGAAATTATGTAAAATCCCAGTATGAGGAATTTTGGCTGTTGTTAATGAAATTGTTGCAGTATTAGTTGTTTTTTGGTTATCCATGCACACATCTGTATCTGGATTGCATGGACAGCTTTCCCTTCAGAAATCAAATATTAAAGATTCCTTGTTTATTTTTGTGAGAAACTGGAATAGATCTGTCTTTTGAGCATAAAGTATTGATTTAACTAGGTTGCCTGTTTAGTTTTGTTAGGGCGCCTTTCCGCAATGTTGCCTAATGAATCCCTTAAAGGTATGTGAATTCCATATTTTCGCTAATGTGTGTGAAGTAAAACAGAGAACCAAAAATTGATACCTGAGGGTCATTCTGTAATTTTTATGTATGTGGCTCAGCGAATTTAATTTAATCATTTTTTGTTATGTGTCTATAGTTTGTACAGCTCTGTGGACTTGTTTATGGAACAAGTGATATTGACAGGTAGTGGCGTGCAGTTCAGTGCCGACCCATTCAGTGAGTTTGATGAGTGCCGGACGATCAAGCTTTATACACAGCCCCCCGCGCGCTGGTCTCGTGCCAGCCTATCCTATATCTGCTCGTAAAACATTAGAGCGTAGCGTGGTGTCAGGCCAGACGTATACAGAGGTCCTGCTTGTAAATGACCGCTCGTCCGCTCTGGTGTAAATATGGCGCGCTGGAGAACGGGGCCTGCCGGCAGAGAGATTAACTTTACGGCCTGGAGCCGGTCTCCGGTCGTTTGGCTGTCCCTGTGCTACACAAAGAGAGACCGGACGCCGCTTAACATTCTGGCAGTGCTTCGCCGTTTACGACACTCCTGTGTATAACGTCTGGATCACCTCTTTAGTGGACTGTCGTTTTGAAGTATCCACCGATAGCTACACCAATTGTAATCCACATCAACGAACTGTTTTAAGGTCTAATAAGCTGAACACGTTAAATAATATAATAATGAATGCGATATTAATGGACGGGACACCTGTAAAAGTAGTTGAGTCACGTGACCAAGATTAATTGCGCGTGTAATCCACCACTGTTCTGACTGCACCACAATACAATCACATGGAGAAAGGAGTATGTCAAATCAGAGGCTGAAGTTATTATGAAGTAGCTTCTACAATATACAGAGCAAAGCTTAAGAGAAATTTGTGTTTTTCAGATACTCTGCAATGCACCTGATAACAGAGGATTTTTTTTTTCAGTTTGAGAAACTGCAGTCGGAAAAGGGGAATGAATTTTCCTACAGCCTTTTGCTGTAGCCTATTTAATGAACGGCACAGGTATTGATATGGAGAGATTTTTGAAAACCAAGAAGGTGAAAACCCAGGGAAAAAAGTTTAAAATGTTGGGGGAAAATAACACTTAAACATGCTGTGTTAAACTAGAGAGTGGATTGCATGTTTAATTTTGCTGTGGATTTTATTTAATATAGATTACTAAGGATTTTTTGAGGTTTGGAGACAAGTTAGCTATTTTCACCATTTGAAGAATTTGGAAAATGGTCACCTTTTTCGAAGAAAGTAGTCTGACTATGATTATCGTTTGATATTACTGTTACGGGCTGTCACTTTTAAAATGAATGTGATGTATGTATGAGCCAGTTGCCAAGGTCTTACGAATGCTGATGGAGAGTTGCTTGTCCGATAGTTTGTGTTTAAACTTTATTATTCAGTTCATCATTTAATAAGCAGACACTCCCTCTTTGCCTGATCATAAAATGACACAATAATCACGCTCAAGTCGATTACTAACCGCATCAACCAGTAATATAATTTACATGTGTACATAGTAGGTATCGGAACATACATATGAGACAATCTATGCTAAACCTGTTAACGAAATGAATCCATGTATACACATCCGTCTTTCCAACGTCTGAATTAATTTCCAATTTTGATGCTTGTACTGCTTGTGTTACATGTTATAATCAATTCGCTATTCAAAAATGTCCTAACTGATCCTGTCTGGTATGTGAGTGATAACCTTGTGGGCTTGAAATTTGGGAGAATGTAGATTAGATTTCTGGCTGGCCACCTAGATTTCGGTTTTACATCGTTTCCAAAAATCGCCCCCACGCTAATCAGAAGGGTCGTGGCAGATTTCCTTTTAGTTGTTTGTTTACAACGCCTTCCTATTTTGACTAACATTATTGCCAACAAGCGGTAATCCACCATATTAGTCAGCCATTTTCCAGTATCAGATGATGTTGTCTCCTGTGGTCATGAGTATTGAATCTTTAAGGATATGAAGCATAGTAATCACACCTGCTTCAGTGGCGGATCGATGACTCTCCTGCTTGTCGGAAGGGACACATTATAGCAGTGGAGCTTAAGTGTTTCTATCTGTCTGCTACTCGTGTAACGTATGTTCTCTATGATAGGTATGCTTTTGTTTGTGAAATGTGTAGTGTATTAGGATAGAGCTGGAGACCACCCCACTGACCTAGGTGATTGCGGGAAACCGCTTGCGAACTGACATCAGGGCGGCCAGTCAGGGAAGGCTTTAGGGAAAGGGGGTGAAAGAGACATATGTACCCGGGCCCGTCGACCGTGGGGGGACGGATGACCGTTGGGGGTTCCCCGGCCCAAGATTTCGTCTATTGTCGCTAGGCAGTAGTAGAGCATGCCTGAGAAAGGGCCCCATTCGATGAAATAGTTACGGGCCCCAGCCGGTTACGTCAGTGCTAACAACGCTTACCCTGGGCCCGAGAATCCTAACGCCGGCCCTGCTGCCAGTATGCGGGGGCCAAGACTAGAAACTGGCCCGTTGTACCTCCCCGATCCAATGTGGTGGCACATTAACACGCTCAGTAACAATGGTGGGTTGCACCATAGTTGCTAAAGTGTAGTTTCTGTGACTGACTCTCTTTGATAAATCAAGTTTATCCCACAGAAGAAATTTTCGTCAGTAGAGAGAATGGATGTTAGAATAATGTTTACCGGAATATTGAACGATTTAGTGTAAAATTTGTAGCAAAACAGTGTTCATGTTCTAATTCTAAGCAAATTTCAACTTATAAATGGGAGGATAATAAAAGATCAAAATTAATGGTAAATTATATACTTTTCAGTAGCATAGTTGTACATCCGAAGGCGTAAGAGAGTAAAAACTCGAAGGCTTGCAAATTTCAAAACCCTTTTAAAGTGTAAGGGTTTGGAGGACTCCTATCAGTTACACCAGTGAGACCTGATTCGGGACACAAATATTTACTATTGTGTATCGTCAACCGTTCTAAGCTGGTTCTAGATATCGTCGAAGTAAGTTTCCTTGAGAGTATTGATTTTACGATCATTTTTCCAGAATTATATGGAACTTTTCCATCTAAATTTTACTAATGTTTTATTGGAATGTGGAATTTCGTTGAAACAATGGAGGTCTAACTTCAGTTAGGTTATCTTAGATATCCATACCTAGATCTGCAACAATGTATAGTTATAGTCATCAAGGTTTTACAGCTGATACGTTGTAAATTCATTACCTTGTAACCAATTTTAAACAATGTTTTTAGCAAACATAACTGTAAATAAATTGGAAATATTCAACATGCATGTTAGCTTGGGTAGCAGTAAAGTTTAATGTGATGCTCGTGGTCAGTTTAATAGAGACATCTTTGGAAACAGTATGATGCTAGATTGGGACAATGAAATCGAATTTTCAAGTTCCTAACAGCAATTATTAATAATACAAAAGCAGCTCTGTGTGTGATACGGATGTCCAAACAGATCCTTATTTAAGATTATGAAAAACAGAATTTTGCTCAAAATAACAATAATAATAAACTTCGTATGATTATTACCGAGAACTCGAAAAAAATTTATCATTAAATTCCTCGTCAACGTCATTAGAAGCGGGGAAGGATTGGAGGCAAGGAACGGGGATGAATTCGATGATGGCTTTTTGAATGAACATTCCGGTATTTGTCTGGAGTGATTTGTGGAACCCATGGAAAAACTAGAGCTTGAAGGCTGGACGGGGATTCAAACCAGCGTCCTCCCGAATGCGAGACCAAAGCGTTATTGACTACATAGAACGCTCTGTGAAAATCATCCAGAGGTACCAATTTTTCCAAAGACTGTTCAAATGTGTGTTTCGGAAAGTAAAAGGTAAATAAAGTTTGATTCAAAATATTATATCCTAACTACTTCTTACGTGATACAAATTCTTCTGGGCAGTTCTGCCTGATAAGTTCAACCATAAATGATATTTCGACACCTTCGAATTCTTGATCAGGTGAACTGGTCGGTCAAAGTTGATATTACGACAACACGTCACCCGAGAAGAATTTTTATCAGTTGTATACCAGAAAAGATTCATTTCTTATTTGTTTGTCAAACAATGACTGGTTTCCTTTGAATATCGATTTCATTTATCTTTCTTCGTACTCTAATTTATTCCATTATCTTAAGGTATTCTTAAAATTTGAGCCTAGCTATCTATTTATTTCCGTGTAGAAGATAATAGTTTATAGTTTTCCATCCTTAGGAGAGGGCGATGGTGTCTAGTTGAACGGATCACTGTTAGAGTCATGCTGAGAGGAAAGGTGTTTTCTGATCTTGTGATGTCAGCATTGCAAGTCCTGTGAGAAACATTAATGGTAATAAATTCATGTGAACAAGATGAGAGAAGAGCAAACAAAATTTTAGTTTGCTATATTGCTGAGATTCCGCTTTCGCACTAACCATTTCATTTTTTTACCCTGTGCTTTCTCATAAATTCCCTTTTTCTTATATATGACATCCAATAAGTTGGTTATTTGGTAAAATGGTGAACTAGAACCATTATTATTTTACACAAATATTATACTCAATTTATTAAGTCTTCTGGCTTATACAAGGCCGGGTATAGTTAACGTTACGTTAAACATAATCCAAAGACAAACAAACAAGCAGTACCCGACATTTACAATCCGCCGGATAAAAGCAAACATGAAACTGATTTAAATATCTCAATAATTTGCAAAGTCAATATAATATCAAAGTGTCATCACAGGCCAACAAGTTGAAGTTAACATTCACAAAACAAAGACTCCCAGGGGCGCCGTTTAAAGTTAAAAGCATCGTTTGAATTTAAAACAATCAGCAAGATTTGAAGTTAAAACACGAAAAGTTTGGGTAGCTCAGTGATTTTAGGATGAGAGCAGAGTCTTATCTCAGGAGTCGTTTACGGGTTTACAAGCCTCGTTAAAACCCAATGGAACTGTGGACCCATGCGTCGGTACTTTACCATAAGAGCATCTTCTTGGTGAGGTGTGGCACGCTCAGTACCACTGCAGCAACGAATGCCAAGTAAGCGGATATGCCCGCGTTAGCACATCAGCTTCCAGCCCATCAGCCAGAAATGCGATAAGACACAGTCACTGATAAACAGCCACGAGCGTATCGGGAGATACGTCCGCTCAGCAGCTCGTCTCGGCAGCAAGTGTCGTTGAAGATGGCGTCGTGTCCTCTTCTCCGGCAAAATCAGCTTCCTCTCCGCTCATGAAACAGAAGCCGTGAATTAACCACTGTGAACTCTTGTAGCCGTTCACGATTGGTGCATTGATATATGTCCATCATCACGTGTTTCGTATCGCAGCTAACATTCGCTACGCGCTTCCCGCACATTTTGCTTGACCTTGTCGGGCCACTGGGAAGGGATGAGGGCAGTACACTCGGGAGCTAACGGTTTCCCGCGCTACCCCTTTTGTGAGCCATAGGCGTCGGCCTGGCGGCGACACTGGGCATTGTCCCGTCCTCTCAGCGTTCAAAACTGCCGTTCCAACTTTCTACATTCAATATATATTTCTGAAGAGCAAGTTTTGCAGAAACTAAACCATATAACAATAATAACTTTGGCTGCCCGGGTTTAATATATGATTATTTACCTATGAATTAACCCTATCATTTATAATATGTACAATTTAATAACTGAATATTACCAAGAAAATCTGAATATTAATTAATTACTTAATAATATTCATTGTGGATGACTCTGTCATACCACAATATATAGCGGCTTACAGGTAGTCCAACACTAAATCATCATGGCAATACACTGTGTTGTAGCTTTGGTAAAATTAAGGATCTCTGCTTTTATGAACGAATTATACAGGCATCGCCAAAACTGATTTTCAAAAACCGTGGAAAAACTATAATCTGGATGGCTGGATTGAGGATAAAACACCTTCTTATTAATATGCTTTTTAATTTGCATTGTTACCTCTCGGAGATAAAAAGAATCACCAGCAACAGGTGCGATCTCTGATCGAAATCATTTTGCGTAATTACCTTCGTAACTCCAAACTCATGCTGATTGACCGTAGCGACCGTGAACCAACTGCAGTTTTCCGGTATGTTGGCAGCCCTGCAGAGCGGAGCAAGTTAACTGCGTTACGGTTCTCAGGTAGGAAGAGCTGCTAACTCGATAAGTGCCCCCCGTATAGCCGCAATCACTTTCCTGCGCTTTTCGGCACAGGTGTGCTGTCTACAAAGGTGAGATTTGCCACGCAGCGTGTTAACTGACTGCAGACACAAGCACCGGGAATATTTGAGCTCGGCGTGGGATCCGCACCAGATACGAAAAACCGAAAAAAAAGTTCAGAGCGGGGAAGCGCGCTTTAGCACCGACCTTAGAAACTCATTTGGCAGTGTGTAAACTTTAATGCAGCGGCTGAATTGGGAGAGCGTAGCAATTTGAGGGTAAATTTTCTGCTTACTTTTCATTATTAGTGAGCAGTCTGCGACCTCCAGTCCTGTACGAAATGAAGTATTTCTCTTTTAGATTTACGATTGTGGAAATAAGATGGCATACATACGCCTTTAAACATTATTTATTTCCCAGTGCAGTTATAAAACCGATGCTTGCCTTCCTGTGATACATAGAAATTGAATGAAGAGTAATGTCGGCAGCTTTACTGTATAAGAAAAAGTAAGGATATTAAGAAGTTACCGAATGAAATGAGCACTGAATTGGAGGTATAACTTAAACCAAATATAAACTAAAGCAAAATAAAACTCTCGAAGCGTATCACAAATGATAACAGTAACAAGATTAAAAATAATATGAGAAGCAGGAATAAAGTAAGGGAATGATGTAATTTACGAAGTGAAATTACAAATGGTGGTCAAAGTAGGAATTATCAAAACGGACTAGCAAAAGTTAATCTGCCGGTAATTATGTATAGCCTTTATATTCAAGCATGGCCTGTAGCTCAGAAGGAATTTATTAAAACTGATTATATGATGCGCAACACCTCGTGGAAGCAGAAGATGAAAAGTTTGGTTGTTTAAAATTTGGTGCAGTTATAGAATGCTGAAAATTACGTCTACAGATAAGATGAAAAATGAACACGTTTTGAAAATTATGATTGAGTAAAAAAGTTTGTTTAAGAGTCTCGCGGAAGGAAGAGATATATGGCCCCATTTAAAAAAATGCGTGACTGGTTTAATTTTTAGGGAAGGAAACATTAGAAGAAAGATTGTAGGGCAGAAGAATATAATTATCAGAACATGGGAAACAGATAACTGAGTATGTGGTTGTAAAGGGTATGTTGCAGATAAGAGAATAGTTCATAATTGAAAGAGGTAATCTATTATATTAAACTAGTAGTGATACATGACAGAAAAAAATATTGGGTACCGAAATTGGAAGTAAATTAAAGGGCATGAAGATGTAAAATAACGTTATGAGACTGTCACCTCCTGGGTGACTAGGAAAAAGAAGGAATTGACCATTGCCTTTTGAAGGAACAATCCCGGCATTTATGAAAACCATGGAAAACTGAAATGTGGATTGCTGGACGAGGGTTAGAACCAGCGTCCTCCCTAATGCAAGGATCAAACATTATCAGTCACCCATAAGGTTCGGTGTGCAGGATTTCAATTCTTACTAGTATTATTATTTTTATCTGGATTAGTTAGAAATACCTCGGAGGTAGCTGAAATTTTGGGAAAGGATGGTGAAATGAGAAAGTTTGTATTATGGACACATAGTTGGGCGATAAAAATATTTAATAAAATTCTTCTACCACATATTTACAGCAGAAAAACATACGTCTGTTATCGCATCAGTCCTGGTTTAGACCTTGCTGGTAGCCAGAACAGTTGGCAAGTACTTTGACGGCACCATTCCGATGAAGTAATGCAGTTTATTGTCGGTTGGAATTTGATGTTTGCTTCCAGGAGTGTTACGCTGTATGTTTGTTTGTTTTCTGAGAAACCGATAACAGGATCAGAAGTGACTTGATTATTGATGTAGCTTCCTCTGAAAATTGAAACCCAGAAGTAGATCTGTAACAAAATCTATTACTTTTTAATTCTGTTTAAGATACTGTTTTGATAGCCTCTCTGGTTCAGGAATGCAGCTCTAAAAGGAGTTAGTTCCATTTTCAAAAGTGACAGATACTGACTCCGAGAATTAAAAAATAATTATACACGATAATTATTTTGCAATTTTTAAAAACCCTTTATTGGTTCTATTAATAATTCTGTAGCCATTATTTTAAGAGGAATCAGCTAATAAAATATTGCATAAAAATGTTTTATGACCTGCAATATGATCACCGTTTCTGAAAAATCTTTACATCTTTGATAATACCTTATCCATATTTTGGATACGTATTATCTCGAAACTAATAAGAACTTAGCTGCATTTATAGTTAAAAAAAATGCTTCCAGATTTGGTGTGATAAGATCGATATCTCTCTTTTCAACACCCCACAGAATTCCATTTTAAACGGTATCTCTTTAGGTCGCAAGAAGACGATGAAATTTTTCAGTATAATTTTATTTATTATTTATTTGTCGTATGGCAAGCAACTAATACAATAATAAATATATACAATGACAAGAACGTTGGTAGCGTTCACAAGCTGATGTCTAATTCTTCCAGCCATTCTAAGAAGGAACTTGTAGCTCCAAAAACATCTTCATATGGTCCATCATACTTCCGTAGAGGGCATTCCCTGATAATATGCTCCACACTCTGGGAAGGAGCACCGCAGTCACATGCAGGAGAATCCTGAAGACCCCACTTATACAGCATGGCGTTGCATTTCGCATGACCTGTTCTTAGGCGATTTAGTTTGACCCACTGGTCTCTATTTAGATGGAATCCTGGAAGTCCAGTTGTGGGATCTTTAATATCTGAATGTTTTACAGATGTGGAGTTCCAGCTTTGTCGCCATTTTTCCATGACATCAAAGTCAAATACATCTTGCCATACCGGATTTCTTGATTTAAGACGAGTGGGTGGTAAGTTATTTAGAACCTCGTGGATTGGGAGATCCTGTGGATGATCAGGATGGTGTAGTTTTATCCACTCACGTGCCGTTGCTTCTTGGCGTCTTATCTCTGGAGGTGGTATTTTGCTGATCAGGTGCAACCAGGGGACTGGGGTGGATTTTAGGGTGCCAGTTATTACTCTCATACACTCATTCAGGTGGACGTCGATTTTTCTAGTATGAGTACTACGTTGCCACACTGGAGCACAGTACTCAGCAACAGGGTAAACCATGGTGAGAGCGGTTGTGCGTAGTGTGTTCGCATCAGCTCCCCATGAAGTACCAGCTAGCTTCTTCATGATGTTGTTTCGTGTTTTCAGTTTCTGACTTGTGTTTTCGAGGTGTTTTTTGAATGTTAAGGAGCGGTCTAAGGTGATGCCAAGATACTTAGGATGGAAATTATGTTTCACCCTCTGGTGGCAGAAGTTCACTTTGAGCTGCTGATGTGCTATTCTATTGCTCAAGTGGAATGCGCATACTTCTGTTTTCATTGGGTTCGGACAAAGTCTCCACTTTCTATAATATGTGTTCAAGGTTTCTAAGTCGTTAGAGAGAATGCTCTCACCTTCCTCTAATGTGGCAGTTTGGATGGCGATAGCTAAGTCGTCAGCATAGCAGAATTTATTGCCGGTTGTTTCTGGCATGTCACTGGTGTACAAGTTGAAGAGCAATGGAGCTAGTACTGACCCTTGAGGTAATCCATTTTTTATTGTAAATGACTTACTTGTCTTATGTCCGACGGTGACCTTAAAATATCTGTTGGTCAGCATATTCCTCAGGAGTGATGTTAGTTTCCTGCATGGTATATGTTTTTTAAGTTTAAGTAGCAGTCCATCCAGCCAAACTGTATCATATGCCGCTGTTAAATCGACAAAGGCTACTGATGTTTTTAACTTCTTCTGAAATCCAGCCTCAATGTATGATGTCAGTGCTAAAACTTGCTCACAACAGCTCCGTTTTAGTCTGAAACCTGCCTGATATGTTGGTGTTATGATATTTATTATTCCTTGTAAGTATAATTTTACTGTTTTATTACTATCGAAACTACACACACAGTACGTGTCTGAACAGCAGTCATTCCTCGTCAGGTGAGGCTGCTATCGCCTGGACGGGTTTATATCGGTAGTAGGTAGGTCATCATAATGTTCTGGCTGATCAATACATATCATTCTCAAGGTGAATACCGGTATGGTTCCTACGAAAGAGCTTGGCCTTATTCCTTCCCATTCATAGCCCCCCCCCCCCCCCCCCAGTTCTCTCCCGGCTTGAGTGACCCTGACGCCTACAAGCTGTAAAGCCTGAAGAAGGAAAGTAAGTGTTTACAACTAGCGGAAAGATGAGATAAAATAAAGTGTATAAAATATCATTCGACGAATACCAGGTCGTCTTTATGGAGGGCGAATAAGTTTACAGCGTGACAGTGTTTTTTGTAATAATAAGACTGAGTCGTCTTCGAAAACTGTTAGTGATTCAAATGTTCGTCGTTCAAAAAACGTTGATATTTCTGTAAATAATTGTTCCATTATTTTTACTGTATCTAACAAAGATACGGTCTTAATGGATAATGGAAGAATAACAATTACACTTAAATTTAGAAACCGAGATCTATATATTATACGGATTTGATGAGAATAATACAAAATTTCATTATATTTAATTCACAACCTATTCTTTGTACAGGTCCTAGGGAAATGAAAATACGTTGAGCAGCATTCACAAAAATCGTATTCCATGCAAATAACAAACTTTTTTTTAAAAAATAAAAATAAAGTTTGCGCTAGTAGACGCTATCAAAAAATGAATAAAAAGGTAGATCTCCTACCCCCTCCAGCATATTGACAGTTTTGGCACCCTATGGGATACGGCTTGGAATCTGTTCTGGCAAGAACAGAACATGAAAGACTGCCAATAACCTGCTGACTAACTGTATTTAAAGATACATATCAGAAACTAATAGCCACCAAAGTAAGTTAGAAAATCACCTCCGCCACCTTTCCAACCCATTTACTCCTTCTGCTTCCGTTCACGCTTCGCGGCTGCTACGGCCATAAATCACTTGCATCTCGGCTACCTCAAATATTAAAATCATATTGGCTGCTGAAATTGAGTTACTGAACGTAACATCTTCAATTAAGTTTTGGCATACAGTTTTTCGATTTATAATCCATCATTATACAAATGGACAGCAAAATCCCTTATTATGAAGCCACTTTGTATGTAATTTTCACTTCTCCGATGATAAGGTAATGTCTCCTTATACCAGGATTTCGTCTAAGTCTGAGCAGAAATTTTCACATGTGTAGGAGATTTTTGTGTTTAAACCATAAAAGGTCCATGGCTAACGTTAACTTTAAGGGAGATGTTCGTTGCTGCGTGGGTCTTCCCAGAACGTTCACCCAAACTAACCTAGCGATGAAAAATCGTCTTTCAACTTCCTGGCGGAACGCATTGTACTTTGATATGATGTCGGTAAATTCATCCATCCACTTAGTATACAGTTTTTGAATAGATTCATTCAGATGGTGTGATGGACGGTTGTAATATTAACTGAGGTTTCACATGAGATCGGAGACTGCATTACCAAAATTTAACTAAAAGAGCTTATGCTAGCTTCGAACACATTTGAAATTCTAAACTTGCTTGTTAATTTTAGTTGATTAGAAATGAATGAGGCGCCACTAGGTACATTTCTCAATTCAAGCTGTTAAACAGCTAACATTACGTCAAGAAAATATCAACGAGCGTGGTGGGTGAGTGGTTAACGCTCTGGCCTTACAATCGGGAGGATGGCGGTTCGAATCCCCGTTCGGGCATGCAGATTTGGGTTTTCCATGGTTTCCCCAAATCCAAAAAGGTCATGGCTTACTTTCGTTCCGGTTCCTTGTCCCCAGTCCCATCCCGCCTCTAATGACCTCGACTGTGGTGGACGAGCGAACTTTGATTTTCTTTTCGCCTTACCACTTCCCAAGAGGATCATATAAATAGTGGGTAAGACACTTCAGTCATGTTAGCGGTAGCACTTACAAATAACACTCTCAGTAAGGTATATACATATGTACACTTTATTACATCAGTTATGTACAATAATACTCTCCTAATTACTTTTACTACTCCCTGGGCTATAACTCTCATTGCTTTATTCTAGTACGGCCTTCTGCTTTATTGATAACCCAATGGTTTCCTCCCTCCTGTTAAACTGGCTGCTGAAGTCGACGATGGCTTCTCCTGCATTTTGTTACATCACATCTTAGCTCCCTCAGATCAACCAAGTCCGACCGAATCAACCCGTTCCGACCTCTCTCTCCTCTTGTCTCTCAGTTTTTTCCAACTTCCCCACCATAGAATTCATAGTGGGGAGGAACCCTGGCCAATAGTGATAGTTGCTTCCCTACCATCTCCCTATCCATGACGTCTTGCTACAGCTTAATTCTACTGACTACCTCATCCACTTTGATGTCAGTGCTGCCTGTGTGCTTGCATTCCAGAGCCTGCAACTGTTTTGAATCTCTGTTGTAACTGCCCTGATTTCAACCGCTGCTACATGCAATCAACTTTCAGCCAATTTCAGTAACTATCACCCAAAACTCCTGGCGTCATATTGCTGGCGGAAAACGTCAGACCTAGAAAAAAGTAGAATGCCCAAGTCATCTTAAACACTATGCTCGTTCCTGTGTTCAATAGAAATGTGGCCAACTAAAATATATACTTGACAGTCACTCAGTGACTGACTACCCCAACTCCTGCAGCAATCACTATGAAAGAATTCCGAAATCTACCATAAAAAAATTAAAAAGGAATTCGTCCGCCATGTCTTTCTCTGTTCTAAGCAGCTCATGGATGCTTTTCTCTCTCTTTTTTTTTACTTTGGCTTCACGCCTCGTTGACGTCGTGGTCATAAGAGGCGGGAAAGGATGGTGGCAAGGAACGCGAAGGACTTCGGTTATGGCCTTTTAAAGGAAGTATCCCGGCATTCATCTGGAGTGATTTGGGGAAACCATGGAAGACCCAAATCTGGATACCCAGACGGGAATTCGAACACGCATCGTCCCGAATGCTACCGCTCACCCACCACCCTCGGTGGATGCTTAGCATGTAAGTGAATTTAATTCACTAATCAACCTTGTAACTAATATAGTATCCTAACACACACACACACACACACATATATATATATATATACTCTGCAGGTCTCGAGTCTCGCATCGTGCACGATGGTGGTTGGATGTCGGTAGTTGTGGGGGTGTGGGAGATACGATGGTTGAAAGTGGTCAATCTATGGCATTTTCATACTTCAACCAAAGTGGTCTGGAAGAGCTTTGGAATCTTTTAGAATGAAATAGAATGTTTTTGAATGTAGACTATAGTACTAAAATGTTTACAATGTTTTTAAATAATTTTCTAGAATATTTCACATATTAACAAATTAATATATAAGCAATATATTTAGTGGCTGAGTGTAAAAATATAAAATCAGTCAAAATTCTTGACAAACACGAAGTCGTGGGCACCAGCTAGTATACATTAATATCGGTAACATATGCTACGAATTTAACTCTAATAATACATCTATATTTTTTTATGTGGTATACACTAACCGCCCTCTGTATTGACAGTTCATATTGGTCTTAGAGACTATCTGTTGCTGATCTCTGTTGGTATTCTCGTGGTATTCAGACTTTTTTGATTAGTGATCCTAAGAGATCATGCAAACGAACAAACTTCTCTCTCAACTTCTGTCTGCCTGTATCAATATGGCTGGCTGAGTAATAAACTAATATTTTCAGAAGTATCGCTCCATAAATCACCACCATAAAGCAGTCACCCTAAATTACCCGTTGTGCTCACCAGGCACTCACTCTACGGATAAACTTCCAGCTGGTATAGTCGAGCAATTGTTTGCAAATAGATCTCACTGCCGTAGGATGTAAGTCGTTGCATTCATGTTGGGGCTGAGCCTATGTGAGTGCTAATGCTCTGGCCTCGAATTAGGGGGTCTTGGGTTCAGGTCCCCGTCCCGATGTCTAGATTTCGGTTTTCCACGATTTCCCGAAATCCATCGATGTGAAAACTAGGATATTTCCTGCAGAATGTCATCACCGAATACTTTTCCGTTCCCGATCCCCAGTACTTTCCTTCCTCTTAATGACGTCGGCTAGGCGTAAAGTAAAAAAAAATCTAGTGTTGTGATGGTCTGGCTTTTGTTATGAGCGTTCTTAATTTACGTTTTTTTTCCTTACTGAAATATCAAAACTGTTTGGAAAGCTAACATTGAGACATCTTTCAGTAGACCCAAATAAATGTAGTAGCTAACCACATGGTATTAGTAGCTAGATGCCATTAAGAGATGTATCTATCAGTATCAATATCACCTGAAGTGCGTGCAAGTGGAAAGCACTATTCATGCAACATACTGATTTAACAACCGGACTTACGAAACAAAACATTACTTGACAAGATTTTGATGGGATTTCACTATTTAGCTTTAACAATACGAGTAAGATCGTAGCAGAATCCGCAATAATTTTAAAACATGTTACATGAAAAAGTAGAAGTTGGTTTTATGGAAAATAGTTTTTGATAAGTAATGTAAACCATCATTTGTCAAAATAGGCAAAAATGTTAGCACTGATGTAATTACATTGATTTAACTAATCCCTTCTTTCCTCCGTATTATAAAATACATTCTGAATCCAATGACTGGTTGAATGTTATGTTCTGCCAATTCATTTCTTTGCTGTTACTTAACCAAATATAATTTTTATTGAATAATCCTCATAACCTGAATTTTGTAATGATTTCTTAGCGGCCCCACCTCAACCTTCATAATTAACACGGACATTTCAAACAAATACATACCTCTCTTTGTTGTAGGTTTCAAATTTTAATTTAAAGTGGAAAAATCTGGACCACTGAAAATGTAAGAACTAAAAAAAAGTTTTAAAAGTCACATCTAGGGACCAAGGATTTGACGGAAACACCTAAATCCAACAAATATAGATAAACAAAAAACTAATAATTAATATAATTAATATGGCTTAAAACGAAATACATACCATTTTTATGGTTGGTTTGCAATTTATAACATATTGAACTACTACAGAAACAAGAAAATATTAACCTTCATTCTTAGGTTGCTGTAAGAGCGTTATCTATGAATAGACAGCAAAGACATTTCTGACAGCTTTTAGTCCAGCAAGGAAAACCGAGAGCGTAACGTGACAGCTTCGTGCACAAAATTACACAATGATCAATCCGGCCTGTTATTAGTATTTGTACTTTTATAGTTCGGTTAGCAAATTTAAAAAAAGAATGAAAGAAATGAAATAAACGATGGTGACATTACACAAGAAATGACTCACCGTTATCATAGTGCTAAATTTATTTACTTAATTTTTATTTTTTTTGCTTCTGGCTTTACACCTTGTCATTAGAGGCAAGGAAGGACTGGGAGGCAACGAAAGGGTCATCGCCTTTTCAAAGGAACCGCCCCATCATTCACCTGGGGGTGATTTGGGGCGGACGGGGATTCATACCCACGTACTCTAAAATGCGAGCACAGAACGTTATCGCTCAATCACCGCGATCGGTTGCATTCTTACATTTAGAGGCGAAAAGTGACCGATGTATATACTGTTAATACGCACAGATGTTAGGAATATTATTATTTGAAAGTACAAAAAGTTTGAGATGCACCGTTCTGTGATAAAGTACTGTTTCACCTTGTACGATTGCCATGAATATGTTTACTGTAATGAAAATTCACGTTCTTTTGCTTGAGAACAAATATTAGAATTTTTTAATTTTTTAATTGTTTCATATTTATTTATTCTATTACTAAACGGTCACGTTTTTACTTTCATCTGCCTGTTTCCTTTACTCCGTCCATGCACGCGTAATTTTTTAGAGTATACGCATTCTCCTACCTTTCTCCATCCTCTCACCCCTATCAGACACTATTTATTAAACGAAATTGGAAATCTTAGAAAGCTACTGCATGGAATTAATTCTAAAGCATAACCACTAATATTCAATATAATTACTATCTGTTTCAAATATACTGCGTGTTTACAGAATCATGCATTTTATCGATTGATCCTTTTGTAATGTTACCAAATTGATCAGTTCTATCTGCGATTTGATGTTAAATTAAAATTATTGTAAACCAAATCCAAATCTCGTTTAAATTTAGTTAGTAAGAAAGTAGATTGTAATAAACCGACGACTCTGGTAAAGGAATGACTGAATTCTGACAAGGGTTACACGGGCAGTTTCAACTCACACTAAAATAAATGCTTGACGTCACTTTTCTGGGACGGAGTGTGAGATCTGGAGCGCTAACAGCATATTTATTCAGATGTTAAAGCGGCTGAAGTGCTCTGGAAGACGGTAAGCCGCTCAAGGTAGAATAACACACGCCTGGGTACTTACAACGCTGTGGGCTGTGACAACTCGTAGGAATAAGGCTTGGAAGTAGTGCGTTTAACATACACGTGTGCTAAAGTGTGTGCTAAGTATAGTGTTGGAAACTAGTAAATCGTAGCTCCGAAAGTCAACATTTCACGCTCAATAAAGCAGTCTGCCAATGTAAACAAGGAACGGAAAGTCGAATATCGACCGTGACATGTGGTTGTTGACAATGTGTTGTAGCAATTCCGACGTTTCTGTTCGCCGCCGATTTTTCTCAGCTTTCGGTGTATTAATGGGTTTATAAATTAAAATCCTGTGTACTAAATGTTGGAGGTAAACACTGGGCCTTCTGGGATTCAGCATCGTAGTTTCTTAGTTCTATTCTTAACTTACTTGTAACTTTTCAGCCATCTCTTTAAAAGTTTGCGAAACTATAAGTGTTGTGTCCTATTACGATACATAACCTAAAACATGGTGTTATTTCTCGGAAATGAGAGCTGAAGAATTATCTTACTGTCTTTTATACTATATTCATTTCAATTATTAACTCAACAGACGTTCAGGAGAAAAGATTTAATCAAGCTGCACAGCCATATAAAATTCGGAAGTATAAACTAACTTATTTTTATAACAGGTTCAACTTGCGTGGATTCATGTCACATGCCAAAGCAAGAATCAAATCATTTATGATGCATTATTCTGAAAGGACAGAATAATCAATCAATAGTCCAGTCAAATAAGGATTAAACCTCCGAATGAAATATAACAAGCTGAAAATTTGCCAAACTTTGTTTTGATATTTTATAAGTTGGCTCAAAACTCTGATAAAATCTCGTGTACGCTAGTCAAGATATTCAGCGTAAAAGTCACAAAAAACGATTTTTTACAATTATCTCGCTTCCTTTATTCTAAATATTATTTTGAGAATTTTGAAAAGTTATAGAGCATAATATTCTCTACAAATTTCGTCATAGACAATATTTCATAGATTAAACCCTTCTAGAGATACAGCGTTGAGAGAGGGGAGCGCTTAGCCGTATGGACGATAACGCTACTTACGGTATATTAACTGTAGATTCCAATAGACAATACGATTTATAATGCGATTTATTTATTAATAATGTTGTAATTATGAATAAGCTGTACTTATTTACTAATTAATAAATTGTATTTATGGATATTATATTATTTATGAATATCATACATTCTTTTAATAATATTAATAAGGTATTAAAATGGAATAGTTTAAATGCATTTTGACTATATTTTTATCTCCAACAGTTTCCTGAAATCTATTACGATTCAAGTTTTAAAGTAAAAGAAACTGTAGGCCTTTCAGGGTCTTACAAAGTGTAGAATGAAACAATGATTGTGCCAATCAACCAAGAAATTGTTTTATCGCACCGATGTAACAAATAACTTTATCGAAATGCTTCTTGAGAAATTAAAAACTGATAACATCGCTACAAAACAAGCCAGAGATGATGCTGATGTTGGAAACAGCCATTGCAGAATCTACACCACAAAAGACTATCTACATCATAGGATAAGATATTGGTCTGCTAGTTCTTTTAACAGGAGGTACTACCATGCTCATATTAATCCGAACGACCTGAATCACACATCGCTAAATTTCCTCCTGGGAATTATTCAACCCATTATACACAACTGCAAAGACTGTCCTATACCAGGTAGGTGGTACACTCATGTTACTGTGAAAAATTGTCACGTACTCGACCCACAAAAAACGGAATACATTTCAGTTTATTCGTTTCATAAACTGATTAGTGATTACAGTAAGGCAACAAATGTATTATACAGACATTA